>FR997831.1:21543583-22136083 GCA_905475405.1 Schrankia costaestrigalis | reverse complement strand
TGCGTTTAAGCACCGTCCTCATCCGGCAGCATGGAGACCGCCGCCGGAAGGCCACTATGATAGGGCCACGGCCCCTGGGTGGGGGCCGGAGGGTGTGTGGGACTCAGTGCAAGAGCACTACTACCCACTAAACCACTGCGTGTGCCTACCGCCACTTTACGGTGGAACACCCCGGATCTATTTGCGACAGGGCATTCCAGTGGCCGACCGGCCCCTTGTTGTGGGGCCGGTTTCCATCTCGGGAGTGGGCCAGCTCCAGGCACACAGGAGCTGGCCCGACGACATCCAGAACTATGCAATGGGGGCCGGTTCCCGGCCGGTCCCCCTAGCTCCGATTACGGCGCTGGATGAAGGTGTGCAGGACGCCTTCTCCTAGCACCCTGCCGTCGCTGGCGAAGCGGGGGGCGCCGAGGGATCAATCTCCCGGTCCCGCTCCGCGGCCTCCCTCTGCGTCATGACTGTTTCGCAGAAGGAGGCCATCGCTTCCCAATTCCCGTCACTCTCAAGCATTCTGCGGACCACGCTTGCGAGCGAGAGGTCCTCTGCTTCCAGCACCGTCACCAGATCCTGGCGCTGAGCAGCCCACCTCGGGCACACCTCTAAAACGTGCTGTGCCGTGTCCTCGTCCGCGCCACAGTCGTGGCAGCTCGGCTGAATCTCCCTCCCAGCCACGCGACACAGGTAGGCGCCGAAGCACCCGTGGCCTGTGAGCACCTGTGTCAAGTGGAAGGAGAGAGGCTTGCGTTTTCTGCGCATCCAACCTGCGAGGACCTGACGAATTGCGTCCGTAGTGCGCGTACCATACTGCGCCTGCGCCAGGTATTCCTCCCACCTTTGCAGCAGCCTCCGCTGCCCTTGCTTGCGAACACGCCGGACCTCCTCCCACATCGGGTTGACGCCTTGTGCCCGCCTTTCCACCACGTAATCATACACTGTGGCAAGCACCTCGGCCGTCATTTCCCACGGGGGGTCACCCGCCAGGGCTGTCGCCGCAACCCACGAGAACCTAACCTAACCTAACCTAACCTAACCTAACCTAACCTAACCTAACCTAACCTAACCTAACCTAACCTAACCTCTTTACATAAATTATTGAATTTTATTTTTATTATTTTATATTATTTTATTGAATTTATTGACTAATCATTATTATTCTACATCCCAGAAAGAAATTTTTATTTAATATTGTTTCTACCTACCTTAAATTGAGTAGTACACCTGGCTGTAACTAACGCTCGGACGTTGCCTGGAACTGCTTTCGACGTTGTGACCGGGACCTGTGTTATATACAGTTTTATTAGGTTAGGCACTAGTTTTAAGGGCACTTATTAAATCTATTATTTATTAAATCTTAAGCGACTTATTAATTAATTAATTTATTATTATTATAGTAAGTATTGACAAAACATTTTTAAAGTAAGCCTTAGCATTGACAAAGCAGACAATTTACACCTGCTTTTGACAATTTTAAATAAATATAAGTAATCTATTATTATTTTATTATTTTTATTTAAAAATTTTAATTTATTTGCTATTTATTATATGATAGGCTCTATACACCTCAATTTAATTTTAAAATTTTATTTTGATACCTCAAGATGATGAGAACTCCCGCAAAATCAGAAGGGGAAATCTCCGACCCCTCCAGAACAGTTACCAAAGCCTCCAACGTGAGGAAGAGTATTGACAAGTGGGAGACGGGCAAGAAAGATCCCACTTTACTGTCCCCTAAGACAGTCTCGGTTACTAGCCCTACAATAAATAGCGAGACAAAAGTATACAAGAGTCGTGTTACGGAGGCTAGAGCTTGTCTCGCTAGAATCACCTCTTTATTGGAAAGTTCTAGAAATCTTAAGAGAGAGATAAAGGAGGGGATGATCAAAGCAGCAGGAAGGCTCTGCCAGATTGTGGTTGAGTCGGAGAGAGATAAGTCGATTAAAGGTGTGGCTGCTGAACACCCGCTTGAAGTAGAAGCTGTTGAGAAGAAAACTACAGAGAAGAAAGAAGCAGAAGATCGGACAAATGAAATTTTAAAAGAAATAAAAGAAGTTAAAGATTTAGTAATAGCAAAAAATAGGGGTAAGGAAATTTTACAAGAAATAGTCAAACAGGGGCAAGAAATCAAGGAGAAGATAGAAGAGAAAATAGTAGAAAAACCCACCACTTACGCGCAAGTAGCAGCGAGGCCCCCTATACAGGACTCGCTGTACTCAATCGTGGTATCATCGAGTGATCAGATGGATACAAGCGAACAAGTTCTGAATAAAATTAGAGAAGCTATAGACGCCAAAAAAGAAGGAGTAAAGATAGATAAAGTCAGAAAGGCGCGAGACCAAAAGGTCATATTAGGCTGCAGAACAAAAGAAGAAGTAATGAAAATTAAGGAGAACATAAGGAAAAAAGATAAATACCTTAAGGTGGAGGATGTAGAGAATAAAAGTCCCCTGGTAATTTTTATGGATGTCCTACTTTACAACACAGATGACGACATTAAAACAGCAATACAAAATCAAAACAGAAATTTATTTATTGGCATGAGTGAGAAGGAAAAAGAAATTACGATCAAATATAAAAGGAAAACACATAATAATTTAGCGAGCCACATAGTTGCTCAGGTGTCAACGAAAATGTGGAAGGTGTTGACTGATATAGGGAAGGTGCATATTGACATGCAAAGAGTAAAAGTTTATGATCAGTCTCCTCTCATACAGTGCACACGTTGCCTTGGATACGGTCATGGCAAAAAGTTCTGCACAGAACCAAATTATAAGTGCAGCCACTGTGCAGGACCGCATCTAAAAGCCGAATGTGAGGCGTGGAAAGCTGCTGCCCAGGCAACGTGTTGCAACTGCGTGAGTGCGAAGTGCGAGAGGACTGATCATAGCGCCTTCAGTTCAGAATGTCCCGTAAGGAGAAGGTGGGACGAACATGCCAGGAGTTTGGTGGCCTATAGCTAATTTGCCTTTAGTAATATTATTAAAAAATTAAAACTTTTAGTCTAAAAAAGAGTATGTCAAATTAGAATTTGCCCATAATCTTTTAGCAACTTGGACTTAAAAGCACAGGTATCTCCATGAAAGAAAAGAGGAAAGATTGTGAGGCGGTCTTAATTTCATGATGAAAATAAGGGCGGCTACAATATCAGAAAGATAGAAAGGTGAAACACTATAAAGTATTAAACATAATACATTAATAAGTGTTCACATAAAGAAGGAAATGAAGATGCCTTATTAAGTAAAAAATAACAGAATTATATTAGAACACACAAAACAGAATCTAGAAATTTAATAACAGCTTTAAAATAGTAAAAAGAAATAGAAGTAAAGTAAAATTAAAAACCAGGAAATAAAAATAAGCTACACACATACTAAAAATCAAACATACAAACTCCATAAAGATAAAAAAACAAAATGCTGAATAATGTCCCTGATTATGTTAGGGGAAAAGTAGTAAAATACCCCTAAAGCGGGTGTTTATAAAAAAAAAAAAAAAAAAAACCTAACCTAACCTAACCGACCTATTTATTTTAGCAAATTTTGACAATTTTTCACTGACTTTTCGTTTTTAACCACCTCCTATAGCAACAATTTAGTGTTTACAGACACCCTTTTGGATACCAACCCCTAGTTTCACCCCTAGGGACTTAGAAAATTTTTACGTGTTTTTGTAAAATTTTGTTTTTGAAAAACACATACAACTTTGTCATTTTTTATTAGATTTTGAATTTTTTGGTTTTAAATTACGGGCATTAACGCCCCCTACACGACGACCACCCTCTTGTGGGGTACCGCTGTGTAGTTATTTTCAAATTTTTTGTTTCATCGTAATATTCTGTTTTTCGCTATAGAAACGAACATTGAGAGTCCTTCTATAAGTGTTCGGAGTCATTATTATTGCTGAAATTATTACTTACCTGTGCGTTGACGTACTCCTGAGGTCCTACTGAAGTTTTGGCACCGTCCGACGTCCCGTTGGATCACGATCACCTGAAAAAGGAAGAATTTTGACGTTTTTACATAAAAAATTTACATTTTAACTTTTTATTTGGCAACCCTACATCCTATTTTCAAAATTTATACTTATCTGGATTGGGCTAGTCGAGCCCTTTCTCTGGACACCTCATTTGTTAAAATCCGTTTGATAGAAAGTCAAAAATTCGCCCGCCGCCCACCCTCCCTGTAGTGACTAGACACCTCAACTAGGGTCCATACATTGGTGGGATAAATATATTTTTTCAAGTGATTATTTATTGAACTTTATTATAAAAATTATGTTAGTAGCAGTGTATTAGGATAGGTTTTAGTTTTAAGGACAAGTTCACTCGGCTATATACACCGGTGAAGTAAAAGACTGACAAGACATAGTTTAATAAGTTACCTTATTGACTTTACCAAACAAACAACAGGCCATTTACCCCTGGATTTTAAATTTAGTTATTGACAATTATATTAAAAAATAGGCTTTATACACCTCAATTAATTAATCATTTTGTTATACAATTATTAATATTATATATTTATAAAAAGTCCCTTTGATAGCGACAATGTTTGGGTTTAGAACACCAGCCAAAACAATTGACTCTCCTGACAAAAGTAATGCTGAACCATTACCTGAAACCTCTTCCGGGGTGAGAAAGAGCATAGGTGAGTGGGAGTCCGGGAAACCTAGCTCCCAGGATAAGAAAAGAGAGAGTGGGAAGTTGCCCTCAACATCCATAGAGGCACAAAAATGTGCGTTGACATCCAAGACAGTGCCGGCAGATGAAGTTAAGGAGCGAACTAGGACAGCTATAGCAAGAGCCTGTCTTCTAAGAGCTAAAGGGCAATTGGACAGTTCGAGAAACCTAAAACATGAACTTAAGGTAGAGATTAAGAAAGAACTAGATAAGATGTACCAGCTTATAAAAGAAAGTGAGGGAGAGAAGAGTAAAGGGTTGACGGCGAAAGGAAAAGAAGAACTGCCTCTTTTATCGGAAACAGGAAGGAATAAGGAAGAAGCAAGTGAAGGAAAAATTATAGAAAAATTAGAGGAGCAGAGTAGGATATTGAAAGAAAACAAAGAAAAGTTGGAACAAATTCAGGATACTATAAAGGAAATGAACAATCAGGAAAGGCCGACATATGCTGCAGTGACTGCAGAGAGACATACAAAAGTAAGAGCAACATTACATTCGGTAGTTGTCTCGTCACACGATGAGACGGAGACCGGAGAAGTAGTGTTAGAGAAAATAAGGCAAGCAATTAAAGCAAAAGAGGGAGGTATTGAAGTAGAAAATGTTAGAAAAGCAAGAGACCGAAAGGTTATATTGGGATGCAGAACAGAAGAAGAGAGAGAGAGAATTAAGACAAGACTTAGGGATTCAGAAGAGAGTTTAAGAGTAGAGGAAATACAAAACAAGAGCCCCCTAATTATCCTCAAGGATGTTCTAACATATAACACCAATGAGGACATAAAATGTGCCTTAAAGAACCAAAATAGTAAAATCTTTATGAACCTGAATACTGAAGACCAGGAGTTAGAAATAAAATATCGTCGGAAGACAAGAAACCCTCATGTTTGTCACGTCATTGCGAAGGTGTCTCCACGCCTGTGGCAGAGACTCATAGATATAGGTGTTGTTAGTCTAGATCTTCAGAGGATCCGAGTGGAGGATCAGTCACCTTTGATACAATGTTCCATGTGCTTGGGCTACGGACATACTGGAAAATTTTGTGCCAAAACTATGCCTAGTTGCAGCCACTGCGGTGACCAACATCTGAAGATTAACTGCACGAAATGGAGAGAGAACCAAGTACCATCATGCTGCAATTGTGTAGATGCCAAGATGGCCAGCGTAAACCACAACGCCTTTGATAACGCCTGTCCAATAAGGCGGAAGTGGGATGCGCTGGCGAGATCGAACACAGCGTATTGCTAATGGCACCACCGCTACAACAACGGCAACAAACGACACACAAATAAGACCGTATAAAGTTGCCCAAATAAACCTCCAAAGAAAGCAGCTTGCCACAGTGGAACTTATGTTACTTGCAAATAAAAGAAAACTCGCATTTGCACTGCTGCAGGAGCCTTATGTCGGAGGGATAGGTAGAATGAAGGACTACTCTGGGGCGCGCATCTTCCAGAGCGAAAAACAAGGTGACGGTCACATCAAAGCAGCAATCGCTGTCTTTGATAACGACCTGACAGTCAGCCAATGCACAGATCTCACCACAAACAACTTTGCTGTCGCAAAAATTCGGTCTGGGAGATGGGAGCTCGGGGTGGTGTCATTTTATTTTGAGCCCGACCTTATGATCGGGCCATATCTAGATCAGCTGAAAGACATCGTAGCTAAGTTAAACTGTGGCAAGGTGCTAGTAGGTGGCGATGGCAACGCCAAAAGCACATGGTGGGGTGGTCAAAAAGGTGACGCCAGAGGCGAGGAACTATCAGGTACTATAGACGAGATAGGTCTGCACGTGCTTAATGTAGGAAATACTCCAACGTTTGACACCGTTAGGGGAAACAAGTTATATACGAGCTTTGTGGACCTAACGGTGTGCTCAGATGATTTACTAGGTCAAATCGATGATTGGGTGGTGGAGGATGGAGAGATCAACTCGGACCATAACTTAATAACCTATAAAATAAATTTAGTAAGGACACGAATTGTAAATAATAACAATAATCAGACAACAAGGAAATACAGCACAAAAAAGGTCGATTGGTTTCAGTTTAGAGAAAAAGTAAGTCAATTAACAAAGATTAGTAACATAAATAAAAATACGATAGACAAAATTAAAACAGGAAAAGAATTAGACATAACTTTGGAAAAATATATGAAAGCTATAGATACTGTGTGTAGTGAAAATATACCTAAAAAAGAAAATAAGAGAAAATACAACTTACCTTGGTGGTCCGAGGAACTCGCCAAACTCCAAAGGTGGGTGAAGACCCGCCGCCGCAGAATCCGATGCGCCGCACCCGTGCGTCGAGACAGCGTTGTTGAGGAATACCTGAAAGCAAAAAATGAGTATGAGTCTAAAGCAAAGGAGGCCCAGATTCAAAGCTGGAAGGAGTTTTGTGGAAAGCAAGAAAAGGAAACAATGTGGGAAGGTATATACAGAGTGATAGGAAGAACAACTAAAAAGAGTGAGGATGTACCGCTGGTTTGGGACAATAGGACACTAAACGAGGAGGAATCGGCTAAGGTTTTGTGTGAAATTTTTTATCCTGAGGATAACGAAGCCACCGAAAATGAGGGACATAGAGAGGTTCGTAAAAAAGCTGATGCAGTAAATAAGTGGGTGCAAAATGAACATTTGGACCCACTCTTTACAATGGCAGAATTGAAAACCGCTCTATGTTCCTTCAAACCTAAAAAAGCACCGGGAGAAGACGGCTTTACGGCCGACATATGCCAAAACGCCATCATGTGCGACCCCGAGGCTTACCTATCACTGGCAAACAAATGCCTAGACTTGGGATACTTTCCCACTGTGTGGAAAAGAGCAGCGGTAGTCGTCTTACGCAAGCCGGGTAAGGACGATTACACAAATCCCAAGTCCTATAGACCAATAGGATTGTTGCCAGTGATGGGTAAGGTATTTGAGAAGATGGTCGTAACTAGAGTAAAATGGCATATACTTCCGAAACTAAGTCCGAGACAGTTTGGGTTTGCGCCTCAAAAGAGTACCGAGGACGCCCTCTATGTCTTAGTAAACCATATAAGAACAAAGGTAAAGGAACGGAAAATAGTAGTAGTAGTGTCCTTGGACATAGAGGGCGCCTTCGATAGCGCCTGGTGGCCAGCGATCAGGGTGCGTCTTGCTGAAGATGGGTGCCCAGTAAATCTTAGACGAGTGCTGGACAGCTATCTTCAGCAAAGACAAGTTACAGTAAAATATGCCGGTAAAGAATGGGCCAAGGCAACCAACAAAGGCTGCGTGCAAGGTTCTGTTGGGGGCCCAATACTTTGGAACCTGTTACTGGACCCGCTGCTAAGGGAACTCGAGGACTGCGGAGAGTACAGTCAGGCCTTTGCCGATGATGTGCTCCTCGTAGTGGACGGCGACACGGCGGCGGAAGTTCAGGAGCGTGCCAATGCAGTCTTATGCCGTGTTCAGCGGTGGGGTGAACAAAATAAGCTTGGTTTTGCTGCTCACAAGACAAAAGCAATGCTTGTGACCAACAAAATCAAGTATGACACACCGCGGCTGAGCATGGGTGGGGTTAGCATTGGCATGTTCTCAGAGATCAAGGTGTTGGGTCTTACAATAGACAACAGACTTAATTTTAACAAGCACGTGGATAAAACAATGATAAGAGCGCAGGGAATTTACAAAAACCTTTCGCGGGCTGCAAAGGTAAGCTGGGGTCTCCAACCAGAGATCATAAGAAATATATACCTTGCAGTTGTTGAGCCAGTGATCCTATATGCAGCCAGCTCATGGGCCCCTGCAGCATCTAGAAAGGGAGTACAGAGACAGCTCAATAACATCCAGAGAGGGTTCGCGCAAAAACTATCCAAAGCTTACCGTACCGTGTCGCTGAACGCTTCCCTGGCTCTGGCAGGGATACTGCCTCTTGACCTCAGGGTCCGCGAAGCCGCGGCCCTATACGAGCTCAAAATAGGCGTGCCTCTGCCGGAGCTGGTGAGGTGCGAGGTGGAGCGGAGGGTAGCTTACACAGTGGCTCCCCATCCAGCGGAACGTGTGAGCTTGGAATTTAAAAGTTTGGTGCACCAGGACGAGGTATTGGCCCATAGCAATCAAGCGGTGCGCATTTATACAGACGGCAGTAGGCTTGAGGGCAAGGTCGGAGCGGCTCTATCTATATGGAAAGAAGCAAGCGAAGACCGTGCACTCAAGCTTAGGCTGTCAGCGCACTGCTCAGTTTACCAGGCCGAGCTTCTGGCCATCCAAAGAGCAATAGGGGAGATAGCTGAGCGTCCTGAGAAGAGTTTCGGTATATTTAGCGACTCGCGTGCGGCTCTCGAAACAGTGGTGAATTGGAATTCTTACCATCCGCTCGCAGTTGAGGCTCGGAAAAGCATGCGTGCGGTGGTGATCCAGAACAAGGAAGTTTCCTTGTTCTGGATCAAAGCCCACGCTGGACACGAGGGCAACGAGCGGGCGGACGAGCTGGCTAGAGAAGCCGCAGCAAAGCTAAAAGTAAAGCCGCACTACGACGGATGCCCGGTGTCATTCCTTAAGCGAAGCATCAGAAAGGGGTCGCTTGAGGAATGGAATCGTCGATATCGGAACGGCGAAACGGCTTCAGTGACGAAACTTTATCTCCCGGATATAGACGTGGCCTACAGAATAATGAAAAAGATAACAATAACACCTTACATAACACAAGCCTTGACTGGCCACGGTGGATTCTCCGAATACTTGCATCGGTTCAAGTGTAGGGAGAGTCCATCGTGCCCTTGTGACGGTAGCATTGATCAGACCGTAGTCCACGTCTTGTGCGAATGCCCCATGTACGGGAGACTTCGATGGGAGGCAGAGCAAGCAATTGAGAGCAAAATAACAGAATGTAACTTTAAAAATATTATGGAACAGAAAAGGCAGAGGACTGTATTTCTAAATTATTGCGAAATGATTGTAAAGAAAGTCTGTGAAATGAATAAGAGTAGCAGAAAATAGTGTAAAGTATATTGTGCACTGTATATAAATTTATAGAACAACAATATAAAGGAAAAGATAAACAAGAAGGAAAGCAATAATTTAGAAATACAAACACTTAGAAGAAAGAACTAAGTTGGCAATTATATATACAATATATAGAATAAATATAAAGGACATTAAAAATTAAAATGAAAAGAATGTCTCTGAAAAATATCAGAGGGACTATTGTGTTAAAAAAAAAAAAAAAAAAAAAAAAAAAAAAAAAAAAAAAAAAAAAACCTAACCTAACCTAACCTAACCTAACCTAACCTAACCTAAAAGACAGAAGTAACAAAGGCGATAGACCGACTGTACAGCTTGCTGAAGGAAATTGAAAAGGAAAAGAAGGAGCAGAAGGAGAAATCAGGAAAAGAACCGGAACACCTAGCACAAAGTTCGACTTCGTCTGAAAAGCTGTTGGATAGAGACAGAGAAATAATGGAGAAAATAGAGCACCAAAGCGAAATATTGAAGGAGAATAAAGAAAGTTTAGATAGGATTCAGCAGATTTTAACTAAGAAAGAAGACACATACGCGAACGTAACAGCAAGACCAGCCTTAAGCAAAGTCTCGGCAGGACCGACGCTGCATTCTATTATAGTAACATCAACGGATGAAATGGAGACAGGAGAAGAAGTACTAGATAGGGTTAGAAAAGTAGTTAATGCAACGGAGAGTGGAATAACAGTAGAAAGAGTCAGGAAGGCAAAAGATAGGAAGATAGTTATGGGATGCAGAACGGAAACTGAAAGAGACAGGATCAAGGAAAAGATAAAGCAGGCCAGCGAACACCTAAACGTAGAGGACATCAAAAACAAAAACCCTATGGTCATACTGAGGAGTGTGTTGTCATACAACACAAATGACGATATCCTCCGAGCACTAAAAAACCAAAATACCGGGCTCTTTCAGGACCTCAATGAAAGGGACACTATCGCGGAGGTGAAATTTCGCCGACGCACGTGGAACCCTCACGCGGAACATGTTGTGCTGACCGTGTCCACAGTACTCTGGCGCAGAATCATAGACAAAGGCGTAGTCAGCCTAGACTTGCAGAGGGTTAGAGCAGAAGACCAATCTCCCCTAGTACAATGCTCCATGTGTTTGGGATACGGACATGGAAAAAGATTCTGCACAGAGACTGTGGTAAAATGCAGTCACTGTGGTGGTGACCACCTGAGGGCTGCATGTCCGGACTGGGCTGCAGGCGTTACACCGACATGCCAAAACTGCTCGGTAGCCAAGATGGAAAAAACCGACCACAACGCTTTCAGCTCCGATTGTCCGATAAGGCGGAAGTGGGACGTGCTGGCGCGAAGCAGCGTTGCTTACTGCTAAGGACATAGTTATTCGTACTTTGCTAGAAGATTTTAATCAGAATAATTGCCGTGCATACAGTGACCCAAGATCGGTTGTAGAGGCCGTGTCATGTCCAAGATCACCACACCCACTCGTTGCCGAAATCTGGCAAAACCTCAAGCGTGCTCTGATTCAGGGCAAAAATGTACTTTTGTTCTGGATCAAAGCACACGCTGGGCTGGAAGGCAATGAGCGCGCGGACAAGCTCGCGAAGAAAGCGATTTTTTGGCTCGAAGAAAAAGCACAATTACGAACAATGAAGTATTACTTTCATGAAGAAAGTGACGTAAATTGTAGCTCCAAAACCGAAACAATCGCTATAGGGACGGTGACACGGCTTCGATCACAAGAGTCTTTCTGCCGGTGGCGGTAGAAGTGTATAGGGTAGTGCAAAATAAAAATAATAAATATAGTAAAGAAATAACATTAAAATAAATAAATAATAAAAATAGATTAAACAATAGACCTGTACCTAGAGGAAACTTTTTTATATACGAAAGTATACAAAACAAGTGCCCAAAGGAGGGAAGCATAACAAACTAGCAACAGAAGCAAAGTGCGAATAACGATGTCGGTGTTAAAAGGAAAAGAAGATAAAAATGAAAGAAATAACAATTAATGATTACACAGAAAAGATTCAAAGATAACCTGATTAAAACAAAACACAAATAACAACATAAAAAATACCCAAAGTTAAAACTATAAAGTATACAAGGTCCCTGATCATGTTAGGGGAAACATGAATTTTAATAAAAAAAAAAAAAAAAAAAAAAAAAACCTAACCTAACCTAACCTAACCTAACCTAACCTAACCTAACCGAAAAAAAAAATCACCTATTTATTTTAGCAAATTTTGACAATTTTTCACTGACTTTTCGTTTTTAACCACCTCCTATAGCAACAATTTAGTGTTCACAGACACCCTTTTGGATACCAACCCCTAGTTTCACCCCTAGGGACTTAGAAAATTTTTACGTGTTTTTGTAAAATTTTGTTTTTGAAAAACACATACAACTTTGTCATTTTTTATTAGATTTTGAATTTTTTGGTTTTAAATTACGGGCATTAACGCCCCCTACACGACGACCACCCTCTTGTGGGGTACCGCTGTGTAGTTATTTTCAAATTTTTTGTTTTTATCGTAATATTCTGCTTTTCGCTATAGAAACGAACATTGAGAGTCCTTTTATAAGTGTTCGGAGTCATTATTATTGCTGAAATTATTACTTACCTGTGCGTTGACGTACTCCTGAGGTCCTACTGAAGTTTTGGCACCGTCCGACGTCCCGTTGGATCACGATCACCTGAAAAAGGAAGAATTTTGACATTTTTATATAAAAATTTTACATTTTAATTTTTTATTTGGCAACCCTACATCCTATTTTCAAAATTTATACTTATCTGGATTGGGCTAGTCGAGCCCTTTCTCTGGACACCTCATTTGTTAAAATCCGTTTGATAGAAAGTCAAAAAACACCCGCTGAAGACTCTTCCAGTACATACTGTGCATTGAAATATCTAACAAAGTTTACCTCATCCATACGAAATTTAAAAAATCACCTATTTATTTTAGCAAATTTTGACAATTTTTCACTGACTTTTCGTTTTTAACCACCTCCTATAGCAACAATTTAGTGTTCACAGACACCCTTTTGGATACCAACCCCTAGTTTCACCCCTAGGGACTTAGAAAATTTTTACGTGTTTTTGTAAAATTTTGTTTTTGAAAAACACATACAACTTTGTCATTTTTTATTAGATTTTGAATTTTTTGGTTTTAAATTACGGGCATTAACGCCCCCTACACGACGACCACCCTCTTGTGGGGTACCGCTGTGTAGTTATTTTCAAATTTTTTGTTTTTATCGTAATATTCTGTTTTTCGCTATAGAAACGAACATTGAGAGTCCTTCTATAAGTGTTCGGAGTCATTATTATTGCTGAAATTATTACTTACCTGTGCGTTGACGTACTCCTGAGGTCCTACTGAAGTTTTAGCACCGTCCGACGTCCCGTTGGATCACGATCACCTGAAAAAGGAAGAATTTTGACATTTTTATATAAAAATTTTACATTTTAATTTTTTATTTGGCAACCCTACATCCTATTTTCAAAATTTATACTTATCTGGATTGGGCTAGTCGAGCCCCTTCTCTGGACACCTCATTTGTTAAAATCCGTTTGATAGAAAGTCAAAAAACACCCGCTGAAGACTCTTCCAGTACATACTGTGCATTGAAATATCTAACAAAGTTTACCTCATCCATACGAAATTTAAAAAATCACCTATTTATTTTAGCAAATTTTGACAATTTTTCACTGACTTTTCGTTTTTAACCACCTCCTATAGCAACAATTTAGTGTTCACAGACACCCTTTTGGATACCAACCCCTAGTTTCACCCCTAGGGACTTAGAAAATTTTTACGTGTTTTTGTAAAATTTTGTTTTTGAAAAACACATACAACTTTGTCATTTTTTATTAGATTTTGAATTTTTTGGTTTTAAATTACGGGCATTAACGCCCCCTACACGACGACCACCCTCTTGTGGGGTACCGCTGTGTAGTTATTTTCAAATTTTTTGTTTTTATCGTAATATTCTGTTTTTCGCTATAGAAACGAACATTGAGAGTCCTTCTATAAGTGTTCGGAGTCATTATTATTGCTGAAATTATTACTTACCTGTGCGTTGACGTACTCCTGAGGTCCTACTGAAGTTTTAGCACCGTCCGACGTCCCGTTGGATCACGATCACCTGAAAAAGGAAGAATTTTGACATTTTTATATAAAAATTTTACATTTTAATTTTTTATTTGGCAACCCTACATCCTATTTTCAAAATTTATACTTATCTGGATTGGGCTAGTCGAGCCCTTTCTCTGGACACCTCATTTGTTAGAATCCGTTTGATAGAAAGTCAAAAAAACACCCGCTGAAGACTCTTCCAGTACATACTGTGCATTTAAATATCTAACAAAGTTTACCTCATCCATACGAAATTTAAAAAATCACCTATTTATTTTAGCAAATTTTGACAATTTTTCACTGACTTTTCGTTTTTAACCACCTCCTATAGCAACAATTTAGTGTTCACAGACACCCTTTTGGATACCAACCGGACCCCTAGTTTCACCCCTAGGGACTTAGAAAATTTTTACGTGTTTTTGTAAAATTTTGTTTTTGAAAAACACATACAACTTTGTCATTTTTTATTAGATTTTGAATTTTTTGGTTTTAAATTACGGGCATTAACGCCCCCTACACGACGACCACCCTCTTGTGGGGTACCGCTGTGTAGTTATTTTCAAATTTTTTGTTTTTATCGTAATATTCTGTTTTTCGCTATAGAAACGAACATTGAGAGTCCTTCTATAAGTGTTCGGAGTCATTATTATTGCTGAAATTATTACTTACCTGTGCGTTGACGTACTCCTCCTCCCGCCCACCCGCCCAGTAGTGACTAGACACCTTAACTAGGTTCCATACATTGGTGGGACAAACATATTTTAAGTTAGGTTTAGATTTTAAGGACAAAATTTTGATTGGCAATATACACCAATAAGACAAAACATTGACATAGACGTAATTATTTACATAATTTATTGAATTTTATTTTTATTATTTAATATCATTTTATTGAATTTGTTGACTTAATTATTATAATTAACTAATTATTATTATACATATATTATTGACAATAATTTATTAAAATAAGCTTTTATATTGACGAAACAGGCCATATACACCTGTTTTGACAACTTAAATTCTAGACACAATTAATACTGATTATATTGAGCAACAGTGTACCTCTGACAATGTTTCGTACTCCATCTAAAGAGACAGGCGAAAAACCTGACAAAGTCCAGGCGGTTGACTTGGGAAATTCTGGCTCAAAAACTGTCACAAAAGCACCGAGCGTGAGGCGCAGCATAGACGAGTGGGAGTCCGTCAAAAATGACAGTTTCTCGTCACCTATGGAAACTGTTCAGTTGACTCCAAACGTTGCCTCGCAAACTAAGCAGAAGATTGCCGTCACCCAAGAATGCCAAAAAGTATCGGTGGAAGCAAAGAAGGTCTTACCACAAGATAAATACACGGACAGGGTTACGGAGGCTAGAGCATGCTTAACAAGAGCAAAACAGCATCTGAATAACTCACGAAACTTAAAAACTGACATAAAAGCTGAAGTCACAAAGGCCGTAGAACGGCTCTATAACCTAGTGAAAGAAGCTGAAAAGGATTTAAAGGAAAACTTAGGTAAGACTGGAATGGACTCTGTTTCACTTTTGAAGAATAAGGAAACTATAAAGGGAAAAGATAATAAAGAAAGGGACATGGAAATAATAAATATAATAGAGCAGCAAAGCAAAATATTGAAAGAAAACAGGGATAGATTAGAGAAGATACAGGAAACATTAAGTAAGGAACAAATTACTTACGCAAGCGTGACTGCAGCGGCGGGAACGGTGAAGGGCCATATCCCGAACCATACGACGCTGCACTCCATTATGGTATCGTCCAAGGATGAATCTGAAACAGGAGAAGATGTGTTAAACAGAATAAGAAAAGTGATAAATGCAACAGAGAGTGGTATAACTGTGGATCGAGTTAGGAAAGCAAAGGACAGGAAGGTCGTTATGGGATGTAGGACGGAAGTTGAGCGGGACAGGATCAAGGAGAAAATTAGGCAAGCGGGCGACCGCCTAAATGTAGAGGAGATAAGAAATAAAAATCCACTGATCTCTCTTAAAGGCGTTCTGAATTATAACTCGGATGAAGAAGTAATTAGGGCCATGAAGATGCAGAATGAAAAAATATTTGAGGACTTGAAAGAAGAAGACCGGGCTCTTGAAATAAGATTCCGCAAACCAACGCGAAACCCGCACTCCAGCCATATCATCATGAGGGTGGCACCTGTCGTTTGGCAGCGGCTGACAAGCATCGGAGTGGCGAGAATCGACCTCCAAAGAGTCAGGGTGGAGGACCATTCTCCACTGGTTCAGTGCACGATTTGTTTGGCGTATGGGCACGGTAGGCGGCAGTGCAAAGAAACCCAAGAAAAATGTTGCCACTGCGGTGGCTCCCACAAGAAGTCAGAGTGCCCGGAGTGGCTCGCGGGAGTGCCGCCTACTTGCATAAACTGCCAAAGAGCAAAACTCGATGATGGCTGTCACAATGCTTTCAGTGGTGAGTGTAGTGTTAGAAGGAGATGGGACGCACTAGCTAGGGCTGCCATAGCTTATTGCTAAGGTTCACACAATAGCCCCCAGCGAACACAGCTACCAACTGATGCAAGTCAATCTGCAGAGGAAGAAACTGGCCACTGAAGAGCTATTCATTGAGGCCGCAAATCGTAAGGTGGCAATAGCGTTGCTGCAAGAGCCCTATATAGGCGGAACGTCCAGGATGAAGGATTACCAGGGAGCCAGAATATACCAGCATAATGTGAAAGGAGAAAGCAAAGTAAAGGCTGCGGTGGCGATCCTCGACCCCAACTTACAGGTGGAGCATTACCCAAAACTGACGACCGAGAATATTGTGGTTGTGGGGGTTTGGAACAGTTTTTGGAGAGTGAATGTGGTCTCGTACTACTTTGAACCGGACTTACCTATAACGCCGTACCTTGAACATCTAAGGACGATTGTGAAAGCATTTGGCAACAGGGACGTTCTCATCGGTGGAGACGCAAACGCCAAGAATACATGGTGGGGTGGATTAAACGTCGACAAGAGAGGGGAGGAAATGGCGGGCTTGCTGGATGAAGAAGGCTTGCAGATTCTGAACACAGGCAGCATCCCGACGTTCCAAACTGTAAGGGGAACAAAAATGTTGTCAAGCCACATCGATGTTACCGCTTGCGCGGAGAACTTGCTTGGTCTCGTCGACAACTGGAGAGTAGAGGAAGGAGAGTTAAGCTCGGACCACAATCTGATAACACTTAGACTAAGATTAAGAACAGAAAAGAAGGTCATGATTAAAACTGCTACAAAAAGATACAACACTAAGAAGGCTAACTAGTCCCAGTTTCGTGAGAAACTGAGCCAGTTAACACGGGAAAGACAAATAAATAAGGAAATGATAGAACAAGTAGTTACAAAGGAAAGACTGGATGAAATTGTAGATCAATATATAAAAATTACAGGAGAGACATGTGAAAGTAGCATACCTAAAATACAAAATAGAAAAAAGTTTCACTTACCTTGGTGGTCCGACGAACTCAACGATCTCAGGAAGGCTGTCCGAACCCGTCGCCGGCGAATCAGCTGTGCAGCACCATCACGACGAACCGCAGTTGTTGGCGAGTACCTGAAACTAAAACAAGAATATGAAGTTAAGGCGCAGCAAGCTCAAATAGCCAGTTGGAAGGAGTTCTGTAAGAAACAGGATAGGGAGACAATGTGGGATGGGATATACAGGGTAATAAGGAAGACGCAAAACCGACCGGAGGATGAGCTACTGGTGCATGGAGGGAGAACACTTAGTGGGGAGGGATCAGTTAAACTGCTGTCTGATACTTTTTACCCGGACGATGAGGAGGAGGGGGATAATGAGGAGCACAAGCTGGTAAGGAACCAGGCTAAAATAATAAATGAGCGGGTTCAAGGTGAATACTTGGATCCGCCATTTACCATAGACGAGCTACAGGTTGCGTTGGGCTCCTTTAATCCCAGAAAGGCCCCTGGTGAGGACGGTTTCACGGCTGATATATGCCACACCACAATCATGAACGATCCACAAATTTACCTATCACTGGCAAACAAGTGCCTAGAATTAGGTCATTTCCCAACGAACTGGAAAACAGCTGTAGTTGTAGTCCTCCGGAAACCCGGAAAAGAGGACTACACAAATCCAAAAGCTCATAGGCCTATAGGACTTTTGCCAGTGATGGGTAAGGTTCTGGAGAAGATGGTTATAACACGGGTAAAGTGGCATATACTCCCAAAACTGAGCTCTAACCAGTATGGGTTTGTGCCCCAAAAATCAACAGAAGACGCCCTCTATGCTCTGGTGAACCATTTAAAGTGTAAAATAAAACAAAAGAAATTAGTTGTGCTGGTTTCGCTAGACATAGAGGGCGCTTTTGACAGCGCATGGTGGCCGTCAATAAGGGTGCGTCTTGCTGAGGATGGCTGCCCGGTAAATGTCAGGCGTTTGCTGGACAGCTATCTTCAGCATCGTTCTGTGAGGGTGCGCTATGCTGGGCATGAACAGGTTAAGGCAACGACCAAGGGATGTGTTCAGGGGTCGGTGGGGGGGCCCATTCTCTGGAATCTTTTGCTGGACCCACTGCTAAGATCACTCGGCGAGCGCGGAGGCTACTGCCAGGCCTTTGCCGATGACGTGGTCCTCGTGTTCGACGGCCTCGAGGCAGTGGAAATCCAGCAACGAGCCAATTCCTCCCTTGAACATGTTCGAAAGTGGGGTGTACAGAACAAGCTTAAATTTGCTGCTCATAAAACTAAGGCTATGCTTCTGACCAGCAAATTAAAGTACGACACACCGCTTTTGAGCATGGGTGGGGTTGGGATTGGTTTCTCGAATGAGGTCAGAGTCCTGGGACTTACCATTGACCGAAAACTGAACTTTAACTTACACGTCAGGGAGACCGTCGCTAAAGTCCAGGCAATCTACAAGGGTATGTCAAGATCAGCAAAGATCAGCTGGGGACTTCATCAGGAAGTAATAAGATCTATCTATACGGCAGTAATAGAACCCATAACCCTGTATGCAGCTAGTTCTTGGGCGCCGGCGGTTGCAAAGAAGAGCGTGCAAAAGCAACTCAACTTTGCACAAAGAGGGTTCGCTCAAAAAATTTGTCGGTCATATAGGACGGTGTCGCTGAATGCGTCTTTAGCGTTGTCTGGTATATTACCCTTAGACATAAGAATCCGGGAGGCAGCGGTTCTCTACGAAACGAAAATGGGGTTTCCGGGGCTAGAAATTAAAGACGGGGAGGTCGAGCGTAAAGTGGATTTTCGAACGACTCCACACCCAGCCGAACGTAGGGCCCTAGACTTTACTCGACTGATAGACCCGGAGGAGGTCAGTACTCATGCCGAACAGGATGTCCGTATATACACAGACGGCAGTAAGCTTGACGGCAAAGTTGGAGCGGCACTATCTATATGGACAAATGCATGCGAAGACAGTGCCGTCAAGCTTAAGCTGTCGGGACACTGTACAGTGTATCAGGCAGAGCTGCTGGCCATACGTAAAGCGCTGGGCGTAGTTGCAAGGCGCCCGGAAAAGAGCTTTGGTGTCTTTAGCGACTCTCGAGCAGCTCTGGAAACCCTAGTAAATTGGAAAGCTCTTCACCCTCTAGCTGTAGCAGCCCGAAACAGTCTGAGTGCAGCCTTGATCCAGGGCAAGAAAGTATCCTTGTTCTGGATCAAGGCGCATGCAGGACATGAGGGCAATGAAAGAGCGGATGAGCTGGCCAAAGAGGCCGCTCTAAAATTAAAAGTAGCTCCACATTATGACAGATATCCGATTTCATTCCTCAAGAGAGCCATCCGCTGTGATTCTCTTGAGGAGTGGAGACGGAGATATCAGGAGGGAGAAACTGCAGCGGTCACTAAGGTGTTCTTTCCGGATCCCATAACTGCGTATAAGAACATACGACGCGTAAAGCTGACGCCACATATGATCCAGGCACTGACTGGGCACGGAGGGTTCTCCGCATATCTTGAGCGCTTTAAATGTAAGGAGAGCCCATCTTGCACATGCGACCCGGAATGTGATCAGACGGCCATACATGTATTGTTTGAATGCCCAGTACACGAAAAAACTAGATGGGAAACAAGTCAACAGCTTGAAGAAAACATGTCAGTTGAAAATGTTAAAAACATAATGAAACAATTTAGAAAAATTAACACCCTAATGGAATTCTGCGAAAGGATTGTAAAGAAGGTATGTGCGCAAAACAAAGCGCAGAACGGTTGATGTCTTTTTTATAATTGACAAATTATAAAAACAGATCATAGGAAGGAAACTAAGTTTGGATTAACAAATAAACAGCAGAAATAACATAATAATACAATAGCTACAAACAAAGACAAACCGAAAACAAAACTAAGTTAAAAATTTCTCTGACATTTATCAGAGGTACATTGAATAAAAAAAAAAAAAAAAAAAAAAAAAAAAAAAAAACCTAACCTAACCTAACCTAACCTAACCTAACCTAACCTAACCTAACCTAACCTAACCTAACCTAACCTAACCTAACCTAACCTAACCTAACCTAACCTGCGGCTAATATTGCGCTGCTGCGGCGCTCGCAGCGCGCCATCGCGCAGAGAGGTGCACGGGCGTACCACACCGTGTCTTACGAGGCGGCGTGTTTGATCGCGGGCAGTATCCCTTGGGATTTAGAGGCCGGCGTCTTAAAGAGGGTGTATGAGGAGGGTGCCTTAATGCGGCGCGAATTTGGAGGTCGTCCGCTTCCGGAGGAGATCGATCGCTGGAGACAGGCGGCTCGCGACGATCTCTTCCGCAAATGGAACGAAAGGCTGGGTGCGACCCGTAGTAGCCTGTTGTTGGTGGGGGCTATTCGGCCCGTCCTGCGCCAGTGGATTGAGAGGCGGCATGGGGCCCCGACCTACCACCTTACGCAGCTGCTCACAGGTCATGGCTGCTTTGCCAAATATCTGTGGGAAGTTGTAGGTATAGAGTCGGAGCCTCAGTGCAAACACTGCGCCAGTGGAGAGGTGGACACGGCCTATCACACCTTGGCCGTGTGTGAGGCGTGGGACGGCCAGAGAGCAGCCCTCAGGCAAGTTGTAGGAGAGGAGAGTGGGGATTTGTTGCTGTCGGCCTTAGTTTGGAAGATGGCCGACAGCGAAGTTTGTTGGGCCGCCGTCGCCTCGTTTGCTAGTGAAGTGATGGCGGCGAAGAGAGAGGCCCTTCGGGAGCGGGAGCGAGCAGGGCTCACCCTCCCACCTCGAAGGCCCCCGGTGAGGGGACGCCGGCGTGCGCTTTATGCCCGCGTCCCCGAGTGAGTGTGGCCACGGGCGGCAGTCGGGGGACTGGCCGATGCCCAATGGCGGAGTGGAGAGATGCGCCCCTGTGTGTTCCAGGGGCGCACTTGGAGGAGGTAGGCCCCACTATCTGTGTTTATTGACTCAGGTAGTGGGGCCTCGAGAGGAGAGCCCGTCATTCTGTTGACGGGCGGCCCTGTCCGAGTCCCGGTGAGGCAACTATCCCGTGGCTCGGAGTAGGGGAAGGAGGAACACCGTGGTGGTTTTAGTGGGTAGTCTGGTCTCTGTCCGAGACCAGGAGTCCCACACGAAGCTCACCCTACACCCCCGTGCAGGGTGAGCGAAGTGCGCAAACGCATTTCCACCAGGCAAAAAAAAAAAAAAAAAACCTAACCTAACCTTATAGAACTCTCGAGCCGGCCCTTCTAGACCGAGTCGTTAATGCCCTCTTCCCTGCCAGGGAAGACTTTGTCCCACCGCGAATGGTCGCACCGAGTGAAGTGCCGGCAGATGACGGGGCAATACCTCCCGTGTCTGAGGCAGAGTTGGGGGCTGCGATACTGACACTTAAGTCCAGAAATCGCGCCCCAGGTCCAGACGGAGTGCCTGGGAAGGTGGTTGCCGCCGTTATGCCGGCACTAGAAGAGGAGACACTGTCCCTCATGTCGGGGTGTTTGCTGTCAGGGCGATTCCCGCAACGATGGAAGACCGGCAAGCTCGTGCTGCTTAAAAAGCACGGGCGCCCAGCCGAGTCGCCGTCCGCCTACCGCCCCATCGTTTTGCTCGACGAGACGTGCAAGCTGTTTGAGCGAGTGCTCGCTGCGCGTCTCGTCAACCACTTGGAGGGGGCGGGGCCCAATCTCAGTGACGGCCAGTTCGGCTTTCGTCGCGGGAGGTCTACCCTCGACGCTATATCCCGACTCAGGGACAGTGTGGACGTTGCGGTTGCAGGGGGTGAGGTGTTGTTGGCAGTATCGCTAGATATAGCAAACGCCTTCAACACCCTCCCCTGGGAGACCATTGCTGAGGCGTTAAGGTACCACAACGTACCGTGGTACCTCAGGCGTGTCCTTGCGGACTACTTCGTGGACCGGGTCATCATCTACCCGGCCCAAAGCGGTGTGGCTCGCAAGGGCATGTCTTGTGGCGTTCCACAGGGGTCGGTCCTTGGGCCGCTCCTGTGGAACATAGGATATGATTGGGTCCTGCGCGGCGCTAATCTTCGGGGTGTCGGTGTTTTATGTTATGCTGACGACACCCTAGTCACCGCGCGGGCCCAATCCTTTCGTGACGCCTGTGTCTTAGCGACGGCGGGCGTCGCCCATGTCGTGCGCCGTATTGGAGCGCTTGGTTTGACTGTGGCCCTCGAAAAGTCTGAGGCCCTCTTCTTCCATGGACCTCGTCAGACGCCGCCTCGAGGTCGGTCTATTGTGGTGGGTGGCACGCCGATCGCTATCGGTACCAGTCTGAAGTACCTCGGGCTGGTACTTGATAGTCGATGGCGTTTCGCGGAGCATTTCCGGCAAATGTCTCCGAAGTTGTTGTCTTTTGCCGGAATGCTCTCGCGGCTGCTGCCCAACAGCGGAGGACCGGGTTCTGCCTGCCGCCGTCTCTATGATGGAGTGGTGCGCTCTAAGGCGCTCTATGGAGCGCCAATCTGGGCGGAGTCTCTCTCTGCGGCTAATATTGCGCTGCTGCGGCGCTCGCAGCGCGCCATCGCGCAGAGAGGTGCACGGGCGTACCACACCGTGTCTTGCGAGGCGGCGTGTTTGATCGCGGGCAGTATCCCTTGGGATTTAGAGGCCGGCGTCTTAAAGAGGGTGTATGAGGAGGGCGCCTTAATGCGGCGCGAATTTGGAGGTCGTCCGCTTCCGGAGGAGATCGATCGCTGGAGACAGGCGGCTCGCGACGATCTCTTCCGCAAATGGAACGAAAGGCTGGGTGCGACCCGTAGTAGCCTGTTGTTGGTGGGGGCTATTCGGCCCGTCCTGCGCCAGTGGATTGAGAGGCGGCATGGGGCCCCGACCTATCACCTTACGCAGCTGCTCACAGGTCATGGCTGCTTTGCCAAATATCTGTGGGAAGTTGTAGGTATAGAGTCGGAGCCTCAGTGCAAACACTGCGCCAGTGGAGAGGTGGACACGGCCTATCACACCTTGGCCGTGTGTGAGGCGTGGGACGGCCAGAGAGCAGCCCTCAGGCAAGTTGTAGGAGAGGAGAGTGGGGATTTGTTGCTGTCGGCCTTAGTTTGGAAGATGGCCGACAGCGAAGTTTGTTGGGCCGCCGTCGCCTCGTTTGCTAGTGAAGTGATGGCGGCGAAGAGAGAGGCCCTTCGGGAGCGGGAGCGAGCAGGGCTCACCCTCCCACCTCGAAGGCCCCCGGTGAGGGGACGCCGGCGTGCGCTTTATGCCCGCGTCCCCGAGTGAGTGTGGCCACGGGCGGCAGTCGGGGGACTGGCCGATGCCCAATGGCGGAGTGGAGAGATGTGCCCCTGTGTGTTCCAGGGGCGCACTTGGAGGAGGTAGGCCCCACTATCTGTGTTTATTGACTCAGGTAGTGGGGCCTCGAGAGGAGAGCCCGTCATTCTGTTGCTGGGCGGCCCTGTCCGAGTCCCGGTGAGGCAACTATCCCGTGACTCGGAGTAGGGGAAGGAGGAACACCGTGGTGGTTTTAGTGGGTAGTCTGGTCTCTGTCCGAGGCCAGGAGTCCCACACGAAGCTCACCCTACACCCCCGTGCAGGGTGAGCGAAGTGCGCAAACGCATTTCCACCAGGCAAAAAAAAAAAAAAAAAAAAAAAACCTAACCTAACCTAACCTAACAAAACCAGATGACAGCTGTATTAACAGCTTTTGATAATAATACAGCGTATTAAATGAGTGAAAATTGCATTTTTGATACCTTTTACCTGTTTTCGACATCTAATGAAAGTGTCAAGTTTTATTTAACTTACTTTTGTCCAAAATACACTTAACAATCTGTAATTTTTATCACTTCCATATAAGGACTGTTAAATTATCTTTATTTTAGTGTTTATTTCATAAAGCTAGCTCCAATATTTTGGAAGTTATTAAGGTTTATGTAAGTGACCCGTTTTCATTGCGGCCCAGTGTATATTGCATAATTATGTATATTTTCCTTCTTATTTCTACCTGTCTACTGCTGTATAACTTAAAACTCAAAATTTCTAATGTTAAAAGTCTACCTACCTATTATTATTTTACCTACTTATTTACTCATTCTGTTATCTGTGGAAACTTTTAATTGGCCTTCATTTTTTATGTTCTATTCTGTATATTGTATCTACTTGCTGTAAGTTTTCCTAAAATTGTAAAATAAAATATGATACACTGACTCTTTAGACTCAGTGTATCATATAGGTAATTTGTATTTTTTAATGTATGAAGTTATAAATTCAAAGCAATTCAAGGATTTGTCCGTTGACATTTTTTATGATTAGCAACCTTATTGCATGTTGTGTGTACTGTTTTAGGTATACATTCTAGGTTAAGAACATCTGTCATTAGTTATTTAAGTTGTTATACGATTGTAAACTGTTTGTACACCTAATAAAATTAAATAAATAAATAAATAAATAGGTAATCTATATACCTATCTATACATATATACAGGGTGGCTCATTCAAATGGGTCAGTATGGGAAAGTCTTAAACTATAAGTCATACGAAGATTTGTTCTTAGGAACCAATGTCACCGATTTTGATAAAAAGAAAAACTGCATTCATACATTTGAAAAAGATACTGCACCCAGTCGGGAATCGAACCTGGTCGTTTTGCAAAAATACAATTTTACTTTTTCTATTTAAATATCGATTCTGTAGCTAAGACCTACAGGAGTAAATGTCTCTAAGAAACATTATGTCTAAAATTAATTAAATGCATTGTTTTCATAATAATATACTTTAATTTATCATAGTAGGTGTTCGAAGTGGCCACGTTTAGGTAACGATCTTGTTAGGTAAATTGCGTTTTGTATTTTTATGTGGCGAGTTTGCGTTAAAATTGACTTTATGGCTGACCTAAAATGTCTTTAACGTTATCATAGTTTGTTTTGCACACTTCATCCTTAACGTAACCCAACAAGAAATAGTCTAGAGGCGTTAAGTGGGGCGACCTCGAACAACGGTGGCCACATCGAACACCTACTATGATAAATTAAAGTATGTGAAAACAATGCATTTTATTCATTTTAGACATAATGTTTCATAGAGATATTTACTGCTTAAGACCTACAGAATCGATATTTAAATAGAAAAAGTATAAGTTTACTTTTGCAAAACAACCTGTTCGATTCCCCAGCTGGGTACAGCATCTTTTCCAAATGTATGAATGCAGTTTGTCTTTTTGTCAAAATCGGTGACATGGTTCCTAAGAACAAATCTTCGTATGACTTATAGTTTAAGACTTTCCCATACTGACCCATTTGAATGAGTCACCCTGTATAAAGCTTCTTCGATTTGAATTTTGTTTTTAGTGTTGGATAGACCATTTATCGAGGAAAGCTTTAGGCTATGTGACATCACGGTACGACCAAAAAATAAACTTTTCACATTTTAACTTTGTAGCCTGACCTATGGGCCATCTCAGAAAACTTATGGTCACTATAGCGAGTTTCTATGTGAGTCAAATAAAACGATTGTTACAAAATCAGAAATGAGGAGATCCACAAAAGAACCAAAGTAATCTATATCTATACTACATTTTCTACTTTTAAAAGATAGACGTGCTGTGTCTGACGTGGTAACCTTTACAATTATCGATCAAAGCATCAATTGCTCGAAAAAATTAAAATCTCGGTACCACGTAAGCTTCCAGTTCGTCACAGTCATCCTTTGGCACCTACTACAGTAAATACCAATTATAGACAAAATTCTTTTATCATTCGTACTAGTAGGACTATAAACTGTCTCAGTGGAAGAAGTAGCGATTTTGATTTATTCAGGTCGAAGCCCTCACAGTTAAGGAATATTGGCTAAACTGTACTTAAGTAAAGTTAATCTTGTAAGCGTGTTAGTCTGTTAGCTTGTTAGATCAAATGATTTAATAAATAAACAAATCTCATACTCTGTCATATCACTAGCTACTGTACCCTTCCACGTAAACACTAGTAGATTAAAATAGCACAGCGGTGGTATCACCGACCCTGAGCCGTAATGAAAACGGGTCGATTACAAAAACCTTAATAACTTCCAAAATATTGAAGCTATCTTTGTGAAGTAAAGATTTGATTTTGTGAAGTAGAGATTGTATTAAATCCATAAAATACATAATTAAGACAAATTCTAGAATTTTAACAACTGCTGGAAATATAAGGCAACTCAAAACCTATGTATAAATAGCAATCCTTAATTTTATACGTGTAGCAGTTTATAGTCAAAATTCTGATTTATATGTGCCTGATTCATTGAATACGGTAAAAATACTATATTAATCAGAATTTCACACATATTGTTAATAAACGATGCATTGGCGGCACGAACAATGATTGATCTTGTCAAGTTGTCAATGCTCCTGATAACTAGGTTTAGGTGTGGAACTAATCATCGTGATTATTTACTTTTATTTTTTCTGAAGGCTGCACCGAGCTAGTTAATATTTTGGAAAAAATATATCTGTCAAACCTGTGTTGGTTGACTTTTCAAACGCATTTAACACCATTCACCATGACATTCGTCTTTCCGTACTATCCCATCTTAAGATGTCATCTGGGGTATTGGATTGGTTTTCCTCATATCTTCGGGGGCGCCAGCAGTCAGTTTGTGTTGACGAAACTAGCTCCAGTACCCCAACTGGCTCTGGCATCTCGACGCAGGCGTCCCTCAAGGCGGTATACTTTCCCCTCTTCTATTTTCATTATTTATTAATTACCTAACACAGAATCTTCAGAGTGAGTATCATCTGTACGCTGATGACCTGCAGCTTTATACGCAGGCGAAGGCGGAGGATCTTTCTGTAGGAGTAAGGAAACTCAATCAGGATCTGGCAGCTGTCCATGCATGGTCTAGCATGTTTGGTCTAGCAGTTAATCCTAGCAAATGTCAAGCCATTGTGATGGGCAGCACAAGAATGGTGAACAGAATAGATCTAAACACATTACCTCCCATTACCTATGATGGTTGTACTATTGCCTTATCCAAGTCGGTTAAGGACTTAGGTTTGCATTTAAATTCGACCTTCAGTTGGCAGACTCAAATAAAACACTTGAGTCAAAAAATTACAGGGACTTTGCGAGCTCTGTACCGTTTGAAAACTTTTTTACCAGTTCGAACAAAAACGATGCTCGTGCAGATCTTGATTTTCCCTATGCTCGACTATTGTGATGTGTGTTATCTCGACCTGAATGCAGATCTTCTTGATAAGCTCGACCGTCTTCTAAATAACTAAGAACTGGGATGGTTACAAATTCGTCAACGTCGTAATGTCCGAACTTTAACTTTCTTGTTCAATTTTCTTAATTCTCCGAATGCTCCTTCTTATTTAACTTCTAACCTTAAACTTCTCTCCGCTAACCATAATAGAGATCTTCGCTCTTCTAATAATCTTCTTCTTTTATGTCCAACTCACAGCTCTACTCTCGTACACTCTTCCTTTTATGTAAAGTCTATTCTATTGTGGAATGCACTCCCCCTAGAAATCAGGATGTCTACTAGCAGTTTTACTTTTAAAGCCAAAGTTAGGCAGTTGTTTGGTAATGAGTCAGCAGAATAGAATAAAATATTACTCTTTTTTCCATATTTATATGTGTACTATACTCTAGTATGTATGTTTATATAAATATTTATACCTTTTTAATTATCTATATGTGTAGGTTTATCTTATTAAAAATTAAAATGATAATTTAAAGCTTGGCTTCTACCTATTTTTGTAATACTCTGTCTCTGCATCATCCTAAGGTTGACTGGTAGAAAATGCCTTCGGCATTAAGTCCGCCTTTGTGCATGATTTTGTACATAAATTTTAAATAAATAAAATAAAATATTTGTTAAAATGAAACAATAGGTACTATGTACTCGTAGGTAAATATTTGCTGAACAATAATTTGCTAAAAGTAGTTTTGCTCTCTGTAAAATTGCGAAGAGGATTTTGCCAAATAAACATTTGGGAAACATACTGTGGCAGGTGTCACTTTGGGAAACGTTTTTTGGCAAACGTCAGAAATCCCTTTGAAATACTAAGTAAGATGACAAACCCTTGTTATGTTGTAAGTTATACGAGCACAAGTAAACCTTCGATACTGTTATGTTTAGTGGCGTGTGTTTGTGTGCTACAGACGACGCTAGGACGGAGACGCGCGTGTGGAGCGAGGACGGCGAGGCGGCGCGGCTGCACACCGGCGCCGTGTCGCGCTGCGCCGCGCCGCGCGTGCTGAGCGGCGCGTGCGGGGCGGAGCTGCGCGCGCACGTGCAAGCGCTGCACGCACGTCTGCGTAGCGCGCTCACACATATTATCTGAACTGACTTATTTAACAAAACTGAAATGGTTTTATAATCGTGTGTTTTTGTGTTTTTCAAGCGCGTAGGTACCCTTAAGAGATGACCTACGGGTTCCATATTCTCAATGGCCTACATTACTACTTTTATGAAAATTACTACAATTATTGTGAGATAAATGAGAAACCTATCAAATTAGGTACACACCAGACTTTGTTCGTAATATTCACGAATAAATAAAATGATAAGTATTGTATTCGTTTATCACATAAGACTAAAATGATATGAAAATATACAAGTTAAAAAACAAATAATGTGTTTTTATTAGCTCTGTAATGTCCCACTGCAAAAAGTAAAATTATCTCATAACAAGGGTCGGTATAATAATTAATGTTACTGATTTATGTTATTTTAGAAACACACGGGGAGAAAAATACTACACAATAATAAAGATGAATATACTTCATTGACATAATACTTAGTCCAGAAGATTAAAATTATATGTAATTTAATACAAAAACTTAAACCATTACGTATACTCTTCAATTGCAACATTGAAAGTTTACGGCTGTCGAGCCTAGATGGCGTTGTACAGTTGAGTTCTAAGTTGCGGCCCGGTGCCGTATAGAGCAATGGTTAAATTTGGTACTCGAGATGGGTACTCGGTTGGCCTAGTGGTCATGGCGCTGGACGCATATAGTCCAGAGACGCGGGTTCGAGTCCCGCATCGAGTATCAATTTTTTCCATTGTCTTTCTTCTTTTCGGATTTTTCTAGTTATACCTAAGCTTTATAGGTAAAAATTATATGTAATTTAATACTTAGTCCAATCAATAAAGTAGTTATAGTTAGGGGCCCTAACTATAACTACTTTATTGATCAACAATACACATTATGTACCTATTTACATTTAAAACACACCATAGCTATTCTAATCAAGTATAACAATGATTATTACATCTAACAAAATAATTAAAATAAATAATAGTTGAGTAATTATAGTTAGTCCTAATTCTGGCCGTCTCGCATCTCTGGCTGAAGTTTTCGACGAACAGGCTGAGAAAAGTAATAAGTCGTTAGTTTCGTCACTGGATCTTCGGCTACGAGCATGAGCAAACACTGGGGATCTTGTGACAGAGTAGGCAGGTCGAGCTTCGCGATGCAAGAGGAGTTATATATCTAATATTAATTAGGAATTAAGGGGGAATGCCCGAAACGAAGCTACTAACATATCTTGTCTGAAACATAAATGATAAGAAGTTCCAGCGAAGAAAACGACTAGCGGATCATTTAAGTTACCCACTAAGGGCGCTTGTATATACACGCTAAGAAAATTTACCGTGCCTGCGACAGACAAGACAAATCATCGTGTTAAGAATTTTGTCTGTTCGACACACGAAAACTTTACGTGTCTTCCGCAGACAAGACCAATCGAAACGTGTACACGACAGGATTTTTTTCGTGCAGTCGTCAGACGGGCGTAGGGCGCGCAAGTAATAACAAGTGTGATAATCAGTGTGAGTTTCCTTTAGTAAAAATGTTAAATAGAATGCAATAAAGTATGATACCCTATTACACCGCTCCCAGCCGCTCCGCAACAACGTTCGCCGTGTCTTGTCTTGCGCAGACAAGAGTGTTTTATTATTCATCGCGCCGGCGCAGTGTACACAGGTCGTGCTTAGAAACGACACGAATTCTTGCGTAGGCCCAGCGATTTTTCATAGCGTGTACAAGCCCCCTAAAACAGTGACGAACGTTACGCTGAACGTTCGTCGAAATTGATCTAATGAAGCAATATATTTTTAAGAATTGAACAAGAAAATAAAATTACCTAGTTTATAATAGGAACATATAATACTAAATGTTCCCAAATTCCTGACAACGCCATGGGTCGTTATTAGAATCCGGTTTTGAAAAATGCATTCTATTACCGCCTTAAAACATGATTTTATGATATAAAAAACCAATCCGGCAACACAAGGTTTTTTGGGCTGGTAACCCTGACTTTAGCAACATACATCTCAGATAATTTAATTTATAAAAAATAATAATACAATTTTGTGAACGCTTAAGTGATAAGAAACTAGTAAGGTGAAGTGCATAGAAGTGGCAAAAGTGTGGACAAGGTATACAGTGCATAAATTAAAAACAAAAATACATAATAATTATTTTGGTCCCTTTATTACACCATAACTTGCACAAGTGGGTACATCGACAACAACTTACTACAAAAGATATATATTTTTTTTTCTCTTATTTTAATTTTTTGTTATTTAAATACTATAAACAATGTTGAATTGCGGCGCCTGTGGGAGGTTTGTGTCTGCTTCTGTAGCAGCGAAGTGTGGTTCCTGCCCCTTAATATACCACAGGGCTTGCGTGGCCATATCTGAGAAGTCCAAAATAAATAAAGACTGGATGTGTCCGAATTGTAAAAATAATGTACGCCGAGGTGACAACAGTCAAACACCGGTGAAAGGCATATGCGATTCCGACGATGGCGAGGTGATCGCGAATGCAGATGCAGCAGTGGAGGAGAATGGGCGGGGATTCATCATGGACCGTGGCAGTGTCCTTGAAGAGTTCCGTCACGAGTTCTCGGCCTGTATGACAGAGATGCGTAAATTCCGCGAGGAGTAACTCAGCTGCGCGATACGTTCTCTGGCTTAACATCACGTCTCACTAGTGTCGAAGAAAGGCTGGAGAGGCTGGAGGCAGACCAGACAACGGAGGGAAATGATCGCTATCAGGAGCTGGAGCGTACTGTTGCTGGGCTTAAGCTGGAGCTCAATGACAGGGACCAGGAGTCATTGCTTGCGGACCTGGAGGTTAGTCAGCTGCCGGAGGAGAAGGGGGAGAACACCATTCATAGCGTGACTACACTAGCGGCGCGACTGGGGGTGATTCTGGAGGCCCGGGATGTGGTATTTGCGGAGCGTGTGGGCGCGCCCCCGACCGATGGTAGTGGTGGCAGGCCAAGACGGTTGGTCGTTAGATTGGTGCGACGTGAGCTGAAGAACGAGTTGATGCATGCCGCTCGCATTAGGCGTACTCTGGCAGACGATAAAGGTAGCCGAATCTACCTCAACGAGCGCCTCACTCGTCATAATCGTCACCTTTTCTTTCGTGTCCGGGAGGAATGTCGCAAGCGTCAATGGCGGTTCTCCTGGACGAAGCGTGGACGTATCTTTGCCAGTCAGGGAGAGAGGAAGAAAGTCTTTTCCTTTCGCACCGAGGCTGACCTTGTCCCTGTGTTTGGTACGGCAGCATCAGATTAAGCTGATTCCACCTGGCAACAAGAATATTTACATCTTTTTATTACTAAGGTTATGTTGTGTTAATATTTGTATATGTCCGTTGTGTTACTGTAGTTACAATGCTACTTTAGACTTGATTTTCTATTTGGTGATCGCATTGAGGGGAGGGAATGGTTTTGGAGATTCTATGTTTGTATTGAGTGAAGGTTTGAACAGCAGTGGTATAGTAATATATTTTACAAGCATAATAGCAATAAAAATAATTCACTTCATGGTTATATTAATTAAAAAAACTGATAAATTAAATCTACATTGCAGTCCCTTAACAATATTAAATACTAATTACTATGTACAATGTGAATCATCTAATAAAACTAAATTTTATCATAAAATTGCAACAAACCCCTTAACCACTTTTTATTATTTTCTTACCAATTATTCTAACAAGTTTTATCTGCCTAATATAAAAGATATAATGTTATGTTTCTGGCCTATATCAGATAGAAGTTCCTCAACCAAGTTTCATTTATTCCCATAATGTCTGGGTCCATTTGTTCAACAGCCACTATAAGTTCCTCATGTTTTGTACTTAAAGACCCCGCATTAAACATACCAACTTTAAAATTTTTAGTTTTGACCATTATATTGTATGAGAAACATTTATTGTGTATATAGGCCAGAAATACAACATTATATATTTGATTTTAGGCAGATTTAACTTGTCACAACAATTGGTAACATTATAAAAAGAGATTATGGGGTTAATTGCAATTTTATGATAAAATTTAGTATTATAAGATGATTTACATTGTACATAGTAATTAGTTTTTAATATTGTTAATGGACTGTAATATAGATTCAATTTATTAGTTTTATGAAATGTAATATAGATATATGATAATGTAATTAAGAGGTAAGTTTTATTTAGTGTGATTAAACATAATATATACCTAACATAATATCACTATACCACTGCCGTTCGTGATTTCCCCCAATACAAATACAGAATCTGCAAAACCATTCAATATTATTCTATCTGATATAGGCCAGAAACATAACATTATATCTTTTATATTAGGCAGATAAAACTTGTTAGAATAATTGGTAAGAAAATAATAAAAAGTGGTTAAGGGGTTTGTTGCAATTTTATGATAAAATTTAGTTTTATTAGATGATTCACATTGTACATAGTAATTAGTATTTAATATTGTTAAGGGACTGCAATGTAGATTTAATTTATCAGTTTTTTTAATTAATATAACCATGAAGTGAATTATTTTTATTGCTATTATGCTTGTAAAATATATTACTATACCACTGCTGTTCAAACCTTCACTCAATACAAACATAGAATCTCCAAAACCATTCCCTCCCCTCAATGCGATCACCAAATAGAAAATCAAGTCTAAAGTAGCATTGTAACTACAGTAACACAACGGACATATACAAATATTAACACAACATAACCTTAGTAATAAAAAGATGTAAATATTCTTGTTGCCAGGTGGAATCAGCTTAATCTGATGCTGCCGTACCAAACACAGGGACAAGGTCAGCCTCGGTGCGAAAGGAAAAGACTTTCTTCCTCTCTCCCTGACTGGCAAAGATACGTCCACGCTTCGTCCAGGAGAACCGCCATTGACGCTTGCGACATTCCTCCCGGACACGAAAGAAAAGGTGACGATTATGACGAGTGAGGCGCTCGTTGAGGTAGATTCGGCTACCTTTATCGTCTGCCAGAGTACGCCTAATGCGAGCGGCATGCATCAACTCGTTCTTCAGCTCACGTCGCACCAATCTAACGACCAACCGTCTTGGCCTGCCACCACTACCATCGGTCGGGGGCGCGCCCACACGCTCCGCAAATACCACATCCCGGGCCTCCAGAATCACCCCCAGTCGCGCCGCTAGTGTAGTCACGCTATGAATGGTGTTCTCCCCCTTCTCCTCCGGCAGCTGACTAACCTCCAGGTCCGCAAGCAATGACTCCTGGTCCCTGTCATTGAGCTCCAGCTTAAGCCCAGCAACAGTACGCTCCAGCTCCTGATAGCGATCATTTCCCTCCGTTGTCTGGTCTGCCTCCAGCCTCTCCAGCCTTTCTTCGACACTAGTGAGACGTGATGTTAAGCCAGAGAACGTATCGCGCAGCTGAGTTACTCCTCGCGGAATTTACGCATCTCTGTCATACAGGCCGAGAACTCGTGACGGAACTCTTCAAGGACACTGCCACGGTCCATGATGAATCCCCGCCCATTCTCCTCCACTGCTGCATCTGCATTCGCGATCACCTCGCCATCGTCGGAATCGCATATGCCTTTCACCGGTGTTTGACTGTTGTCACCTCGGCGTACATTATTTTTACAATTCGGACACATCCAGTCTTTATTTATTTTGGACTTCTCAGATATGGCCACGCAAGCCCTGTGGTATATTAAGGGGCAGGAACCACACTTCGCTGCTACAGAAGCAGACACAAACCTCCCACAGGCGCCGCAATTCAACATTGTTTATAGTATTTAAATAACAAAAAATTAAAATAAGAGAAAAAAAAATATATATCTTTTGTAGTAAGTTGTTGTCGATGTACCCACTTGTGCAAGTTATGGTGTAATAAAGGGACCAAAATAATTATTATGTATTTTTGTTTTTAATTTATGCACTGTATACCTTGTCCACACTTTTGCCACTTCTATGCACTTCACCTTACTAGTTTCTTATCACTTAAGCGTTCACAAAATTGTATTATTATTTTTTATAAATTAAATTATCTGAGATGTATGTTGCTAAAGTCAGGGTTACCAGCCCAAAAAACCTTGTGTTGCCGGATTGGTTTTTTATATCATAAAATCATGTTTTAAGGCGGTAATAGAATGCATTTTTCAAAACCGGATTCTAATAACGACCCATGGCGTTGTCAGGAATTTGGGAACATTTAGTATTATATGTTCCTATTATAAACTAGGTAATTTTATTTTCTTGTTCAATTCTTAAAAATATATTGCTTCATTAGATCAATTTCGACGAACGTTCAGCGTAACGTTCGTCACTGTTTTAGGGGGCTTGTACACGCTAAGAAAAATCGCTGGGCCTACGCAAGAATTCGTGTCGTTTCTAAGCACGACCTGTGTACACTGCGCCGGCGCGATGAATAATAAAACACTCTTGTCTGCGCAAGACAAGACACGGCGAACGTTGTTGCGGAGCGGCTGGGAGCGGTGTAATAGGGTATCATACTTTATTGCATTCTATTTAACATTTTTACTAAAGGAAACTCACACTGATTATCACACTTGTTATTACTTGCGCGCCCTACGCCCGTCTGACGACTGCACGAAAAAAATCCTGTCGTGTACACGTTTCGATTGGTCTTGTCTGCGGAAGACACGTAAAGTTTTCGTGTGTCGAACAGACAAAATTCTTAACACGATGATTTGTCTTGTCTGTCGCAGGCACGGTAAATTTTCTTAGCGTGTATATACAAGCGCCCTTAGTGGGTAACTTAAATGATCCGCTAGTCGTTTTCTTCGCTGGAACTTCTTATCATTTATGTTTCAGACAAGATATGTTAGTAGCTTCGTTTCGGGCATTCCCCCTTAATTCCTAATTAATATTAGATATATAACTCCTCTTGCATCGCGAAGCTCGACCTGCCTACTCTGTCACAAGATCCCCAGTGTTTGCTCATGCTCGTAGCCGAAGATCCAGTGACGAAACTAACGACTTATTACTTTTCTCAGCCTGTTCGTCGAAAACTTTAGCCAGAGATGCGAGACGGCCAGAATTAGGACTAACTATAATTACTCAACTATTATTTATTTTAATTATTTTGTTAGATGTAATAATCATTGTTATACTTGATTAGAATAGCTATGGTGTGTTTTAAATGTAAATAGGTACATAATGTGTATTGTTGATCAATAAAGTAGTTATAGTTAGGGCCCCTAACTATAACTACTTTATTGATTGGACTAAGTATTAAATTACATATAATTTTTACCTATAAAGCTTAGGTATAACTAGAAAAATCCGAAAAGAAGAAAGACAATGGAAAAAATTGATACTCGATGCGGGACTCGAACCCGCGTCTCTGGACTATATGCGTCCAGCGCCATGACCACTAGGCCAACCGAGTACCCATCTCGAGTACCAAATTTAACCATTGCTCTATACGGCACCGGACCGCAACTTAGAACTCAACTGTACAACGCCATCTAGGCTCGACAGCCGTAAACTTTCAATGTTGCAATTGAAGAGTATACGTAATGGTTTAAGTTTTTGTATTAAATTACATATAATTTTAATCTTCTGGACTAAGTATTATGTCAATGAAGTATATTCATCTTTATTATTGTGTAGTATTTTTCTCCCCGTGTGTTTCTAAAATAACATAAATCAGTAACATTAATTATTATACCGACCCTTGTTATGAGATAATTTTACTTTTTGCAGTGGGACATTACAGAGCTAATAAAAACACATTATTTGTTTTTTAACTTGTATATTTTCATATCATTTTAGTCTTATGTGATAAACGAATACAATACTTATCATTTTATTTCTTCGTGAATATTACGAACAAAGTCTGGTGTGTACCTAATTTGATAGGTTTCTCATTTATCTCACAATAATTGTAGTAATTTTCATAAAAGTAGTAATGTAGGCCATTGAGAATATGGAACCCGTAGGTCATCTCTTAAGGGTACCTACGCGCTTGAAAAACACAAAAACACGATTATAAAACCATTTCAGTTTTGTTAAATAAGTCAGTTCAGATAATATGTGTGAGCGCGCTACGCAGACGTGCGTGCAGCGCTTGCACGTGCGCGCGCAGCTCCGCCCCGCACGCGCCGCTCAGCACGCGCGGCGCGGCGCAGCGCGACACGGCGCCGGTGTGCAGCCGCGCCGCCTCGCCGTCCTCGCTCCACACGCGCGTCTCCGTCCTAGCGTCGTCTGTAGCACACAAACACACGCCACTAAACATAACAGTATCGAAGGTTTACTTGTGCTCGTATAACTTACAACATAACAAGGGTTTGTCATCTTACTTAGTATTTCAAAGGGATTTCTGACGTTTGCCAAAAAACGTTTCCCAAAGTGACACCTGCCACAGTATGTTTCCCAAATGTTTATTTGGCAAAATCCTCTTCGCAATTTTACAGAGAGCAAAACTACTTTTAGCAAATTATTGTTCAGCAAATATTTACCTACGAGTACATAGTACCTATTGTTTCATTTTAACAAATATTTTATTTTATTTATTTAAAACTTATGTACAAAATCATGCACAAAGGCTTAATGCCGAAGGCATTTTCTACCAGTCAACCTTAGGATGATGCAGAGACAGAGTATTACAAAAATAGGTAGAAGCCAAGCTTTAAATTATCATTTTAATTTTTAATAAGATAAACCTACACATATAGATAATTAAAAAGGTATAAATATTTATATAAACATACATACTAGAGTATAGTACACATATAAATATGGAAAAAAGAGTAATATTTTATTCTATTCTGCTGACTCATTACCAAACAACTGCCTAACTTTGGCTTTAAAAGTAAAACTGCTAGTAGACATCCTGATTTCTAGGGGGAGTGCATTCCACAATAGAATAGACTTTACATAAAAGGAAGAGTGTACGAGAGTAGAGCTGTGAGTTGGACATAAAAGAAGAAGATTATTAGAAGAGCGAAGATCTCTATTATGGTTAGCGGAGAGAAGTTTAAGGTTAGAAGTTAAATAAGAAGGAGCATTCGGAGAATTAAGAAAATTGAACAAGAAAGTTAAAGTTCGGACATTACGACGTTGACGAATTTGTAACCATCCCAGTTCTTAGTTATTTAGAAGACGGTCGAGCTTATCAAGAAGATCTGCATTCAGGTCGAGATAACACACATCACAATAGTCGAGCATAGGGAAAATCAAGATCTGCACGAGCATCGTTTTTGTTCGAACTGGTAAAAAAGTTTTCAAACGGTACAGAGCTCGCAAAGTCCCTGTAATTTTTTGACTCAAGTGTTTTATTTGAGTCTGCCAACTGAAGGTCGAATTTAAATGCAAACCTAAGTCCTTAACCGACTTGGATAAGGCAATAGTACAACCATCATAGGTAATGGGAGGTAATGTGTTTAGATCTATTCTGTTCACCATTCTTGTGCTGCCCATCACAATGGCTTGACATTTGCTAGGATTAACTGCTAGACCAAACATGCTAGACCATGCATGGACAGCTGCCAGATCCTGATTGAGTTTCCTTACTCCTACAGAAAGATCCTCCGCCTTCGCCTGCGTATAAAGCTGCAGGTCATCAGCGTACAGATGATACTCACTCTGAAGATTCTGTGTTAGGTAATTAATAAATAATGAAAATAGAAGAGGGGAAAGTATACCGCCTTGAGGGACGCCTGCGTCGAGATGCCAGAGCACGTTGGGGTACTGGAGCTAGTTTCGTCAACACAAACTGACTGCTGGCGCCCCCGAAGATATGAGGAAAACCAATCCAATACCCCAGATGACATCTTAAGATGGGATAGTACGGAAAGAAGAATGTCATGGTGAATGGTGTTAAATGCGTTTGAAAAGTCAACCAACACAGGTTTGACAGATATATTTTTTCCAAAATATTAACTAGCTCGGTGCAGCCTTCAGAAAAAATAAAAGTAAATAATCACGATGATTAGTTCCACACCTAAACCTAGTTATCAGGAGCATTGACAACTTGACAAGATCAATAATTGTTCGTGCCGCCAATGCATCGTTTATTAACAATATGTGTGAAATTCTGATTAATATAGTATTTTTACCGTATTCAATGAATCAGGCACATATAAATCAGAATTTTGACTATAAATTGCTACACGTATAAAATTAAGGATTGCTATTTATACATAGGTTTTGAGTTGCCTTATATTTCCAGCAGTTGTTAAAATTCTAGAATTTGTCTTAATTATGTATTTTATGGATTTAATACAATCTCTACTTCACAAAATCAAATCTTTACTTCACAAAGATAGCTTCAATATTTTGGAAGTTATTAAGGTTTTTGTAATCGACCCGTTTTCATTACGGCTCAGGGTCGGTGATACCACCGCTGTGCTATTTTAATCTACTAGTGTTTACGTGGAAGGGTACAGTAGCTAGTGATATGACAGAGTATGAGATTTGTTTATTTATTAAATCATTTGATCTAACAAGCTAACAGACTAACACGCTTACAAGATTAACTTTACTTAAGTACAGTTTAGCCAATATTCCTTAACTGTGAGGGCTTCGACCTGAATAAATCAAAATCGCTACTTCTTCCACTGAGACAGTTTATAGTCCTACTAGTACGAATGATAAAAGAATTTTGTCTATAATTGGTATTTACTGTAGTAGGTGCCAAAGGATGACTGTGACGAACTGGAAGCTTACGTGGTACCGAGATTTTAATTTTTTCGAGCAATTGATGCTTTGATCGATAATTGTAAAGGTTACCACGTCAGACACAGCACGTCTATCTTTTAAAAGTAGAAAATGTAGTATAGATATAGATTACTTTGGTTCTTTTGTGGATCTCCTCATTTCTGATTTTGTAACAATCGTTTTATTTGACTCACATAGAAACTCGCTATAGTGACCATAAGTTTTCTGAGATGGCCCATAGGTCAGGCTACAAAGTTAAAATGTGAAAAGTTTATTTTTTGGTCGTACCGTGATGTCACATAGCCTAAAGCTTTCCTCGATAAATGGTCTATCCAACACTAAAAACAAAATTCAAATCGAAGAAGCTTTATACAGGGTGACTCATTCAAATGGGTCAGTATGGGAAAGTCTTAAACTATAAGTCATACGAAGATTTGTTCTTAGGAACCATGTCACCGATTTTGACAAAAAGACAAACTGCATTCATACATTTGGAAAAGATGCTGTACCCAGCTGGGGAATCGAACAGGTTGTTTTGCAAAAGTAAACTTATACTTTTTCTATTTAAATATCGATTCTGTAGGTCTTAAGCAGTAAATATCTCTATGAAACATTATGTCTAAAATGAATAAAATGCATTGTTTTCACATACTTTAATTTATCATAGTAGGTGTTCGATGTGGCCACCGTTGTTCGAGGTCGCCCCACTTAACGCCTCTAGACTATTTCTTGTTGGGTTACGTTAAGGATGAAGTGTGCAAAACAAACTATGATAACGTTAAAGACATTTTAGGTCAGCCATAAAGTCAATTTTAACGCAAACTCGCCACATAAAAATACAAAACGCAATTTACCTAACAAGATCGTTACCTAAACGTGGCCACTTCGAACACCTACTATGATAAATTAAAGTATATTATTATGAAAACAATGCATTTAATTAATTTTAGACATAATGTTTCTTAGAGACATTTACTCCTGTAGGTCTTAGCTACAGAATCGATATTTAAATAGAAAAAGTAAAATTGTATTTTTGCAAAACGACCAGGTTCGATTCCCGACTGGGTGCAGTATCTTTTTCAAATGTATGAATGCAGTTTTTCTTTTTATCAAAATCGGTGACATTGGTTCCTAAGAACAAATCTTCGTATGACTTATAGTTTAAGACTTTCCCATACTGACCCATTTGAATGAGCCACCCTGTATATATGTATAGATAGGTATATAGATTACCTATTTATTTATTTATTTATTTAATTTTATTAGGTGTACAAACAGTTTACAATCGTATAACAACTTAAATAACTAATGACAGATGTTCTTAACCTAGAATGTAAACCTAAAACAGTACACACAACATGCAATAAGGTTGCTAATCATAAAAAATGTCAACGGACAAATCCTTGAATTGCTTTGAATTTATAACTTCATACATTAAAAAATACAAATTACCTATATGATACACTGAGTCTAAAGAGTCAGTGTATCATATTTTATTTTACAATTTTAGGAAAACTTACAGCAAGTAGATACAATATACAGGATAGAACATAAAAAATGAAGGCCAATTAAAAGTTTCCACAGATAACAGAATGAGTAAATAAGTAGGTAAAATAATAATACTTAGGTAGGTAGACTTTTAACATTAGAAATTTTGAGTTTTAAGTTATACAGCAGTAGACAGGTAGAAATAAGAAGGAAAATATACATAATTATGCAATATACACTGGGCCGCAATGAAAACGGGTCACTTACATAAACCTTAATAACTTCCAAAATATTGGAGCTAGCTTTATGAAATAAACACTAAAATAAAGATAATTTAACAGTCCTTATATGGAAGTGATAAAAATTACAGATTGTTAAGTGTATTTTGGACAAAAGTAAGTTAAATAAAACTTGACACTTTCATTAGATGTCGAAAACAGGTAAAAGGTATCAAAAATGCAATTTTCACTCATTTAATACGCTGTATTATTATCAAAAGCTGTTAATACAGCTGTCATCTGGTTTTGGATGCTTTCCATTTGGTTTTTAATTTAATCCTGAGGAAACTACACCCATTTCTCTATTACTGCTTCTTTGAGTTCACAAACGGTGATTAGAGGGAAATATTGATGTTCTCCTCATCCACCCAATACGTCCCAAGCATTCTGGATCGGTTTCAAGTCTGGGTTGCGTGCTAGCCACTTCATACGTGTGATAGCGACATCTTTACGGAACTTAAACACTATTAAATCTGTATGAAGACGAGCGTTGAGTTCCATAAAGGTGCCTTTTTCGCCGATGTTTACCAAAAATGAGCCATCATACTCATTAATGATTTAATTCAAGTACCTCTCTGCAGTTAAAGTACCATTTAATATCACTACTAGCTCGGTGCGGCTTTCAGAAGAAACTTCAGCCCACACGTGTACAGTGCCTCCGACATAAGGTACTTTCTTTTCAATGTAAGCTTGGTTATACAGGTTTCCTAGTCTTTTGCAGACTCTTAGCCTTCTATCGTGCTTGTATAACGTAAACCTCGACTCATCGGAAACACTTTCCTTAACTAATCAGCCATGAGTGCTATTCACGAGTTTTCTATTATCACTCTATCTTGAATTTTGATGATGTCTTTCAAGTTTACGAATATTTGCAGGTCTAGGACTGTAATTTTGCTTCATCTAGAGATTGCCTCAACGTGCTTGGATTGCTTTCTCGAGCACGTAACAAGTGATTTTTGACCACACGTTTGAAATCAATTTCTCAACATTCTCGAGACCATGTAACGATCCTCTTGTGTTTTTGTGCACGCTGTTGGTTCAGATCTTGGTCTGCGCGCATTGGATACAGTCTCTTCTAATGGCTGGAGTACTTTTCGAACGATTGAGATCTATAAACTAACAGTTCTCGCTGTATAACGATGACTACGTCATTTTTCTACCATTTCTGGAATCCTTGTAGACTCTTCAGGGGTTAGAGGCATGTTTTTATGCTAATTTGATCAGAATATTGAATTTCTGTATATAAAACTAGCTGTAAAACGCGACTTTGTCCGCGATTAAAGGACATTGGGCAAACATACAAAAAAAACCCAGGACCAACAGAACTAATATATATCCCTCATTATTACACATGTTAAACTTATATAATTTTCATTATTTGTTTATTGAATATGTATGGGGTATGAGAGATATAAGGCTCATAACAGCTATGAATGAAAACTACGTTATGTGTTTTAATGTTTAATAATACATCATTTTTGTCCCGCTGCAGGCACGGGCCTCCTCCCGTGACGGAGGGATACTTGGCCTAATAATTCCACGCTGGCCTTACGGATTGGTATAGGGTGTAATTTCAAGTTTTCCTCCTTTTTATTTCGTAAAGATAATATTCACAGATAGTCCCTTTGTTAGGTTTTACGACACCCATGGGATGAGATGGGGTCACTACCCCATATTATATTCTTACTCCATCACCACGCGGATAACCACCTATAAGTCAACAATCACGAAATCGACCAACGACCTCGGTGGAGCGACGGTAGCGCAAGCGGCTGCCGTGCACGAGGTTGTGGGTTTGATCCCCACGCAGGACAATTATTTGTGAGATCCACAAATTATTGTCCTGAGTCTGGGTGTTCTTTGTGTCCGTTAATTGATGTTTGTAAACAGCCCCTGCAACACAGGGCATGGGCCCTAGTGCGGGAGTTGTCTTTTTTAATAAGAAAAAAAAAAGAAATCCATTGGACTTGCAGGCTGTTCTATGCCTACATGTCTTATTATATATATATATATATATATATATATTAATACACTTTATCTAAATTGAGTAGCCCTTATACATAATGGCTAGTTATTATATATAATATTCATATTTATTACTTTGGCTGTAACACATACATTATTAAATATTAATAACGATCATAACATGGTTTCCAAGTGTGGAAGTGTAATTTGTGGGAGATCTGGGGTCTAAACTAAGCCTAGACTTGTATTTTAGAGCCCCAGGCCCCACATACTAGTTTTCATTAAACATTTTTGTGTGCCTTTCTGTGGTAAGTGGTTAGTGGATATATTATTTATATTATATTATAGTGGTAATCATGTAGAACACTTGTCGCGTGTACCATCGTGTCGCATCGTGTCGCTTTCCTCGCCCACGCAGGACACCCCGTAATACATGTGGTGTAAGAGTGAAAAAGTAAAATAATACCTGAATCTGCGCATGACGCAGGCTTATGTATTTTTTTGTAGCAAGTAAAGACGAAAGAATGGTTGGGTCGGTCTGTTAATATCAATTAGATAACGTTACATGTATTTCTTTGTTTTTATTAGAGTGATGAAATAGAAAAAAAAACGATTTTTTAATTGTGTGTAATTACAGTTGGACAGCACCTAGGGGAGATTTTTTTTTATTAAAATGTTTCTCATAGCAAGACTAATAACCCGACATATATTTTGTTCCTGTTGGTTCTGGGTTAATTTTGCCCAATCTCTTTTGAAATGAAATAAAAAAAAAACTTGTATAATTCATACAAAGTTTATTCATCATCATCATATCAGCCAATCCACGTCAACTGCTGTACATATGCCTTCTCCAAGTATTGCCACCTTGTGCGGTCATGTGCCTCCCTCATCCAACGGCTTCCAGCCGTCCACACCAGCGCTTTTCGGTACGCGGTCGCCATTCCAGAATCTTTCTGCCCAAACAGCTGTCGGTTCTCCGCGCTATGTGCCCTGCTTGTCGCTACTTTAACCGGTTATGTCGGTTACTTTGGTTCTCTTGCGAATCTCCTCATTCATCAAGCAGGGAAACTCCCAACATAGCTCTCTCCAATGCCCCTGAATGACCATGAGCCTTCTGAGTAGGCCCATAGGTCAGGCTACAACATAGCTCTCTCCAATGTCCTCTGAGTGATTATGATTTATCTGAGTAGGCCCATAGGTCAGGCTACAACATAGGTCTCTCCATTGCCCTCTGAGTCACCATGAGCCTTCTGAGTAGGCCGTTAGGCCCCCTAAATTTAAAAATTTTTTTTTTGTCATAGCTTGATGTTATATAGCCTATAGCCTTCCTCGATCAATGGTCTATCCAAAACTGAAAACTAAATTTCTTATTAACTTCAATTCGAAGAAGTAGTTCCTGAGATTAGCGCGTTCAAACAAACAAACAAACTCTTCAGCTTTATATAATAGTATAGATATAGATGCGTCTTTTTCATGATACAACAGAAAAAAAAGTAAAAGAAATGGTTTCGAGACAGTTGTTAAAATTTAAAAGTTGTGTCATTATTTTTAATTTATGGATTTATTACAATAATCAAAAATAACTTGAAAGATTTTACTTGCGGCATTATTTTTGATTAAATTGTCTATCATTTAGTCTTTATTTCATAAAGCTAGCTCTAATATTTTGGAAGTTATTAAGGTTTATGTAAGCGACCCGTTTTCATTGCGGCCCAGTGTATATTCATCATCAATATAATATTTTCATCAAAGAAGGTAGTACATAGCGTTCTCATAAGTTGTCTGTTACTTTCCGCGAATAAATCTAAATCAAGACTCCGGCATGCCGCGTTAAACGTACGACTCGCTCTAATAACAAATGAATTTTGTCTAAAAGTTGTGTTCGCTGTTGGTGTATGCAGCAACTGGGGTTACCAGCGTGACTTGCCTTATCACCCGGTTTCGGGTTAACGTCGGGTTTTGGGACACCCTGTATATGTGTATATAATCAATGTGGTAATCAATGTGGTATATAATCTATATAGTCTAGTTAACTTTGACTTTGACTTTGCTTCGCCGGCTGCTGCCGCAGCACGCTCGCTTCGCACGCTCGGCTCGCGCTCTGTTGGGATCACGGTTCAAACCTAACCTAACCTACTTTTCTAGCAGTTCTAATCTAGTCTACATTTTTCGCTTATATTAAAATTCAAACAAACTTGCTTAGGGAATATATTTTTGACAAAATAAAACATTTGCTTATATTTGACTAAATAAAATTCGAGGAAGTAAAAATTTGCCAAATGAATATTTGACCAAGTGAGTAAAATGCGAAATGTAAATTTTCTAAGCATTCTTTTTGGAAATAAAACTATGCGATAAGTTTTTTGGAAAGTGAAATTTGACAAAACATATTTTACCGAACGGCAGGATCCCCCCGTTCAGATATCTGTGATCCCGCCGACATTTAACCAAAAAAATATATTTTTGTTTGATTTCAAGTCTACAATTACCTAAGCACAATAAAACATGTTTTGCCACAAAGTCGCAGGGCGTGCTAAGGATAGATGCGTACTCGTAGCTACGTACCGCAGAAGGCAGGCCAGGGCAGCAGCGGCAGACGCGTGCAGGCGCGCAGGTGCACGGTGACGGTGTGCGCGCGCGACGTGGCGTGTCCGTGGCGTGGCGCGCCGGCGCTGTGCTCGTGCGCCGCCACGTGTGCCTCGCCCGCGCAGCGCGCGCCGCACGCATACGTCACCGTGTACTGCCACGACGTATAGTTGCTGCGGTCCGACACCACCGACCACGAACCGCTGCACACGACACAAACTCACATACAACCCGACAACTATACACGACGCTAATATCAAAAGTTTTTGTCGGAAACCAGGTATTAGATCATGTCAACCACATTTTCAGGATGAAGCGTGTAAAAGCAGTACGTACATGTTGGGTTGCAGTGAGAAGTCTGCGAGCAGGTGCGCGAGCGCGTGCGGGCGCGTGCGCGGGTACAGCTCGAGCGCGTCGTGGCGCACGGGCGCGCGCACGCTCAGCGCCGCCGCCAGCGCGCACGTCAGCGCCAGCGCGCGCCAGCGACGGGCGAGCAGCAAGCACGCGCGCATTCTCTGAACAAACGTTATGATATGTAATGTATCATATTAATAAACGGTTAACCTGGAACTTAAAGTGGTCTATGGTAAATACTGCAAACGTCCGACACGAAACGCCTAAATAGAAAGAGCCCTATAGCTACCTACAAGTAGGTGTAGGAGCGTGCTTGTGTCCTACACGTATACAAATTATTTTGAACTAGCTGATGCCCGCGGCTTCAACCGCGTGATAAAGGTATCTTAAATGTTATTCTACACCCAAACTACCTAGGTATATTCCAATTTCATCAAAATCCATTTAGTACTTTTTGCGTGAAAGAGTAACAAACATCCATTCATACATCCATCCTCACAAACTTTCGCATTTACAATATTCGTAGAAAGTTGGATGTTTGTTGTGATCGAAGGTAAGTTCAGACACTGTACTGATACAACGTAGATAATTAGGCATAGGTACATACTAGCACTGTCTGTTGGTGGAAGTTGTAATTAGGATTACACCTCAAAAGATTAGTATATAATCTAACTAAATCATAGAGAAGAAAAGCAGATTACATACATTACCTATGCTTCAACCGGTATTCTATAAGTACAATGCCCTGGTATTCTATAGATTTCCTAGGCAATGTATAAAATAGTTTAAACATTGAATTTCATTTTATACATTGCCTGAACGACCCTGGTATTCTATACATTGCCTAGGTATTGTATAGAATACCTGCATTATACACATTGCCAATAACATATATATGTGTGTGTGTGTGTATTTGATATGCGCACACAATAAGCAATTAGGAATAGGAACTCTACATAGGAACACTCACAATCGTAGATCTACTTAAGTATATAAAAACAGTAAAGAAACTACGTGTGCGCATAAGATTGATTTAATCTGTACCTCTACATCTGTTTTGAGTCAAGCCTATCTATCTATACTATATAATAAAACTGTAGAGACATCAATTCTGTACATTGAATATATGTTAAAAATTAATATTGGAGGATGAATGGTGATCGATACTAATGCCAAAAATGCAATCAATAAATTTTTTGTCTGTCTGTCTGACGCTAAGACACATAGGAGCTGAGCAGTGACGAAAAATTTGAAGCAAGTCAGTTGACAAAAAGCGCGTTCTAGCTCTTATCATCGCATACGTTGATCATACGCCAAAAATATGTATTACAAAAATAATGGTCTTCAAAAGATGTACAAAAAAGTCCTTAATAGTATATATCTATCTTTTATATATTAGCCACAATAACGTGTTTAATCGTTAGGGTTTTCTTCAAAGTGTATTAAATACATAAATATATTGTAATTTGCATAGACATATCTTTTTCAAACTCCCATATTTCAAAAGTACACTTTAATATCTTATTCATAAAAAAAAATATAGAAATCGGTTTTTAAACACACAAGATATAGATGAAAGAAAATTTCCAAATGTCGCTGCGCCAGTATGAGTACGGCTGTACGGTTGATTTTTGTTTAACGTCCGAAACGGCCAACCGGTACATCTATATAATTCCATTCACATTGACTCTTAATGCGAACGGACGTGGTTCTTATTGACTCTTTTCGGAATAAGCGCACTTTAGATATTAAAATACATAGATACGGAGTTTTTAGGTATTAGTTTTAAAGCAGGTAATCTATCTATCTTCTATACTATAATAAAACTGTAGAGGTCGAAATGTCTGTTCTTTTCGAAAATTCAGATAAAAATTATCTATAAAATCTAGAAAAAAGTCAAAAAGCAATAACACTACACACTTACAATTTTTAGAATTAATGTCTATCAGATAGACTGTCTGTCTGTCTGTTTGTTACCGCACATCTTTAAAACGTATTAAAATATAATCTTAAGACCAATACATTGTATTGTAGCCTTTCTTATTAGGCTTAAACTGAGGTATGTTTCATCAAAATCGGATAATATAGTCGAGTCTAAGTTAGTCAAATATTTTTTGCTAGATAGTAAAAAGGTGTTAGGTACAATAATTTATTTCAGCATTTTTTTTTACAAAGGACAAATCCTACACTAGCCTTTAAAAATATCAATTTAACGGACACAAAGAATATCCAGACTAAGGACAATAGTTTGTGTATCACAATTGTCCTCCATGGGAATCGAACCCGCGAACTCATGCACGCCAGCCATGTAATGCGACCGCCGCGCCGCGCCACCGAGGCAGGTAATTCTGCCGCACCATAACGTGGCGTGCAAATGTATTCATTCATTAATTAATTAGCGATTATCCGTGTGGTGACGGAGTAAGAATACAATATGTCACCTCCGCATCTCATCCCATGGGTGGCGTAAAACCGACTAAGGGACAATCGGTGAATATTATCTTTACGAAAGAAAAATGAAGGAAAACTTGAAATTAAACCATATACCAATCCGACTGGCCAGCGTGGTATTAGTAGGCCAAGTATCCCTCCGTCACGGGAGGAGGCGCGTCCTTGCGTGGGACATTAATGGGCTGTCATTTATTTTAACTTACAAATTTGACATCAGATGGCATTGTGCCTGTGACGTCATTTTCAGTATCGCGGTGTTAAGATTTTCCTTGAAAGAATGACGTTCGCTCATGTCTTTCAGCATAAGTTTAGACGCAGTCTTCATAGATCTGTCTTTGTAAAGGTCTGTTTTTGAAAAGGTTTTAGTTCGTTCGTTAATTTAACAATTCGTTTGTAGGTATATCTGTTTGTTATAAGGTTTAAAAAACGATTTTTCTGTATTAAATCGAATTGCGAAGTAAGTAACATCCGCCACGCGAACGAAGTCGCGGGCACAGCAGCTAGTAGTAAATAAAATCTGTACAAGGACCTTGTCTATTCTATACTTATAATAAAACTGTAGAGAGATCAATTCTGTACATTGAATATATGTTCAAAATTAATATTGGAGGATGAATGGTGATCGATACTAATGCCAAAAATGCAATCAATAAATTTTTTGTCTGTCTGTCTGTCTGTCTGTCTGTCTGTCTGTCTGTATGTGCACGCATGGGTCAAAAACTACTGAAGGCATTTTAACCAAACTTGGTACGATTGTAGTCCATACTCCCGGGCAGGTTATAGGCTGTATAACATAACGCTAAGACACATAGGAGCTGAGCAGTGACGAAAAATTTGAAGCAAGTCAGTTGACAAAAAGCGCGTTCTAGCTCTTATCATCGCATACGTTGATCATACGCCAAAAATATGTATTACAAAAATAATGGTCTTCAAAAGATGTACAAAAAAGTCATAAATAGTATATATCTATATTTTATATATTAGCCACAATAACGTGTTTAATCGTTAGGGTTTTCTTCAAAGTGTATTAAATACATAAATATATTGTAATTTGCATAGACATATCTTTTTCAAACTCCCATATTTCAAAAGTACACTTTAATATCTTATTCATAAAAAAAAAAATTATAGAAATCGGTTGATAAACACACAAGATATAGATGAAAGAAAATTTCCAAATGTCGCCGCGCCGGTATGAGTACGGCTGTACGGTTGATTTTTGTTTAACGTCCGAAACGGCCAACCGGTGCATCTATATAATTTCATTCACATTGACTCTTAATGCGAACGGACGTGGTTCTTATTGACTCTTTTTGGAATAAGCGCGCTTTAGATATTAAAATACATAGATACGTAGTTTTTAGGTATTAAGTTTAAAGTAGGTAATCTATCTATCTTCTATACTATAATAAAACTGTAGAGGTCGAAATGTCTGTTCTTTTCGAAAATTCAGATAAAAATTATCTATAAAATCTAGAAAAAAGTCAAAAAGCAACAACACTACACACTTACAATTTTTAGAATTAATGTCTATCTGTCTGTCTGTCTGATTGTTACCGCACATCTTTAAAACGAATTAAAATATAATCTTAAGACCAATACATTGTATTGTAGCCTTTCTTATTAGGCTTAAACTGAGGTATGTTTTATCAAAATCGGATAAGTATTACTCGAGATATCGCTAGATCTCTTTATTAGAACAGTCCAATACAAATCAGGGTTCATGAAAAATGGATTTTGTTCAATGTTGAATGAATTTAAATTTCGTTTCTTTTGTTCACGAGATGGCGTTACCAGTAGTAATCGTAAAATAAATGAGTTTTTAAATAATCTATAACTATTTTATTATTAAGTGCTATTAATAAGTTATTCCTTTTAAATGTTAATAAAATTAACCATGAATCGTATGTGTAATATCAATTATAAGTCTTATTAAATTGAATCAATTATAAGTTTACTTGATTGTTATATTTTTGTGTTTTTCGTAATTGAAACAATTTAATTAAATATAAATTGTATTAGTAAGCTATTAATCTAAAGTAAAATTATTCTTTTGGTAAGTATTCATTTAGTTTAAACTGTAGTAGTTACTGGTCAGCGTAAAAGTATGCAACAGACTCCACCTGTTTTTATTAATGTAAATAAATACAAATACAAATAACCTTTATTAGTTAATCACAGATACAAAACATCTGACAAAAATAAATAGTCTTTTCCTGCATTGCTAATATTGGCGTACAAACTTCATTTTTTAAAGTTAAACTATACCTATACTTAATCATAAATATTAAATTGAATTAAAATAACATTCCTTTTCTCACAATCTTATTATAACTGCAATTATAACACACTTATATAACTATTTAATAATTAATAATATATTGGTATAATATAACAGACAACATAATAAGTAACACGTTTTTTCTTTATAAAATCATTTTACACATTATTGCTATTTGTCAACAATAAAAAAATACAAAACTGACAATAAAATATAGAAATACAATCACAAAACATTAAATTTTTATTCAAAGTGTTTGTGTTTATTTTATTAAGTAATTCAAAAATACTGCACGCATTTTATCTATAGATAATAATAATAATATAGTCGAGTCTAAGTTTAGTCAAATATTTTTTGCTAGATGGTAAAAAGGTGTGAGGTACAATAATTTATCTCAGCATTTTTTTTACAAAAGACAAATCCCACACTAGCCTTTAAAAATATCAATTGATATTTTCTTGATGTTCTTTGTGTCCGTTAAATTTAACGGACACAAAGAACATCCAGACTAAGGACAATAGTTTGTGTATCACAATTGTCCTCCATGGGAATCGAACCCGCGACCTCATGCACGCCAGCCATGTAATGCGACCGCCGCGCCACCGAGGCAGGTAATTCTGCCGCACCATAACGTGGCGTGCAAATGTATTCATTCATAATTAATTAGCGATTATCCGTGTGGTGACGGAGTAAGAATACAATATGTCACCTCCCCATCTCACCCCATGGGTGGCGTAAAACCGACTAAGGGACTATCGGTGAATATTATCTTCCAATCTATCCGTATATTATCAACCAATCCGACTGGCCAGCGTGGTATTAGTAGGCCAAGTATTCCTCCGTCACGGGAGGAGGCGCGTCCTTGCAGTTATGATGAAATAAGCGATGTCATTTATTTTAACTTACAAATTTGACAACAGATGGCATTGTGCCTGTGACGTCATTTTCAGTATCGCGGTGTTAAGATTTTCCTTGAAAGAATGACGTTCGCTCATGTCTTTCAGTATAAGTTTAGACGCAGTCTTCATAGATATTTTATTTACTATTTATTTACTTTGAAAAGGTTTTGGTTCGTTCGTTAATTTTACAATTCGTTTGTAATGAATGTAGGTATATCTGTTCGTTATAAGCAGTGATGTGAATAACGACTTAAAATAAAAAACGAACTTATCGTTTAATTTTTTTTCAAAAGTGACTTTTGTTAATTGCTTATTAGCTTATCTGCTTATTTCGTTTTTATTTTAAATTGATTTAAAAAACCGTAGTTTATAACGATAGTTTTCAGTTTTATTATATCAATGAACTTTTCTTCGTATTTGACAGGCTTAGGACTGTCCGAATAAGAATATTTAAGTTATTTTACTAATATTGTAATTCTTAACAGAAATCAGTTAATTTAAACGATCGTTTATATTATTCAGGCGTACATAAAGTTCATCGATTTAATATACAGTTTTCATATTTACACATTATAGACTATCGAAACCAAAACGAAAAAACGTAACTGATAATAATAGCAAGTTCAAAAGTCAAGTTTACGTAAAAGAAAGCATTCGATGAAACTGCGCATGCGCGGGGCGGACAGAACACCCAGAGCCGTTCGCCTACGCTATTGGTTCTTTACATGAAGTTAACTTCCTGAGCTTACGTTCGTTCAACAAAATCTTTAATAAAATCTTTATAGATTTTAAAATAATATATTTGATTTTTTATAATCCTAAATTTACTTTTTAACAAAAAATGTGGTATAGGCTTACCAGGAATATAAAAAAAACATGACGGGAAGTCGCTTTCGTGTTTAATTGTCAATGTTAAGATCAAAGTATGAATGACGAAAATTAGTTCTTAAAAATTCCGCAATATGGAGAGGTTTTATTAATTTACATATTAATTAAATTATTATTTATATACTACTGTGAATCAATTATTTATTTATTTAATACGTTTGAAACGTTTGACCGTGCGTTTATAGAGATAGCTCTATAAACGCACGGTCAAACTTTTCCTCTTTGATTATTTTTATTAATATCTTTATAAACGCACGGCATATCTAACAAACGTTCCCTATTTTATTATATTTATTACTATCTTTATAAAAGCACGGCATATCTAACAAATGTTACCAATTTTATTATTTTTATTACTATCTTTATAAACGCACGGCATTATCTTACAAACGTTTTCTATTTTATTATTAAATAATAAAATGGGAAACGTTTATTACTATCTATAAAAAAGCACGGCATATCTTAAAAACGTTTCACAATTCATTAGTACCTATCTCTATAAACGCACGGCATATCTAACAATGTTTCCTATTTGATTATTTTTATTACTATCTTTATAAACGCACGGCATATCTAACAAACTTTTCCTATTTAATTATTTAATAATAAAATAGAAAACGCTTGTAAGATATGCCGTGCGTATAAAAAGATAGTAATAAAAAAATATTATTACTATCTTTATAAACGCACGGCATATCTAACAAACGTTTCCTATTTAATTATTTTATTCTCTTTATTTACATTTATCACATTAAATTACATTTTTAAATATTGATATAAAAAATAAAAACATTTAAAAATATAAAAAAAAGGTAGACCCACCGGCATCGGGTACAGGGACCAAGCTACCGGTGGTTAGGGCTCCAGAGACAGGAACCTCCTCACAATGCGTGCCGTGTCAAGCAGTACTGCCTTCTGCATCAGACCTATGATCCAACTGTCAAGCGAGAGTCTCCGTAGGTGTTGATAGAGACTCTTTGGAATAAGTCCATTGACCGAAAGTACTATCGGAACAATGATCGCCGAATCAACATTCCACATGTCGACAACCTCGTGAGCCAAGTCCAAATATTTTGTTTGTTTGTCTTTTTCTGCTTTAACAAGATTCTCGTCATGAGGAATGGTGATATCGATTATCATTGCACGGCGTTCTGACCGATCTATCATCTATCTATCTATCTATCTATCTAATTATTTTTATTATTATCTTTGTAAACGCACTGCATATCTAACAAATGTTTCCTATTTTATTATTTATTACTATATCTTAAAAATCGTGGTATATCTAATCTCTAATATCTATCTACTTATTACTATCTCTATAAACGCAAAAAATTTACACTTTTTAATAAAAGCACGCACTAAACGCGCGAGCAGCAGATAACGAGCGTCATTGTTCGTTGTTTGCTTTTTTAAGTCAAGTACTTTTTAATGCATTTAATGTCAATGTCATTTTTGTCGTTTAAGTACATTGTAAAAAGCTAATAACGTTGACTGCTTAAAGTTGAAAGTGAGGTTAATTGCTTATTTTTGAAAGTTCGTTTTATTAATTGCTTATGGTTTAAACGTCCATTTCTAGTTATAAGGTTTTAAAAACGATTTTTCAGTATTAAATCGAATTGCGAAGTAAGTAACATCCGCCACGCGAACGAAGTCGCGGGCACAGCAGCTAGTACTTATAATAAAACTGTAGAGAGATTAATTCTGTACATTGAATATATGTTAAAAAATAATATTGGAGGATGAATGGTGATCGATACTAATGCCAAAAATGCAATCAATAAATTTTTTGTCTGTCTGTCTGTCTGTCTGTCTGTCTGTATGTGCACGCATGGGTCAAAAACTACTGAAGGCATTTTAACCAAACTTGGTACGATTGTAGTCCATACTCCTGGGCAGGTTATAGGCTGTATAACATAACGCTAAGACCCATAGGAGCTGAGCAGTGACGAAAAATTTGAAGCAAGTCGGTTGAAAAAACGCGCGTTCGAGCTCTTATCATCGCATACGTTGATCATACGCCAAAAATATGTATTACAAAAATAATGGTCTTCAAAAGATGTACAAAAAAGTCCTGAATAGTATATATCTATCTTTTATATATCAGCCACAATAACCTGTTTAATCGTTAGGGTTTTCTTCAAAGTGTATTAAATACATAAATATATTGTAATTTGCATAGACATATCTTTTTCAAACTCCCATATTTCAAAAGTACACTTTAATACCTTATTCATAAAAAAAAAATTATAGAAATCGGTTTATAAACACACAAGATATAGATGAAAGAAAATTTCCAAATGTCGCCGCGCCAGTATGAGTGCGGCTGTACGGTTGATTTTTGTTTAACGTCTGAAACGGCCAACCGGTGCATCTATATAATTTCATTCACATTGACTCTTAATGCGAATGGACGTGGTTCTTATTGACTCTTCTCGGAATAAGCGCGATTTAGATATTAAAATACATAGATACGTAGTTTTTAGGTATTAAGTTTAAAGTAGGTAATCTATCTATCTATACTATAATAAAACAATCGGAATCGGATAATTAATACTCGAGATATCGCTAGATTTCTTTATTAGAACAGTCCAATACAAATCAGGGGTCATGAAAAATGGATTTGGTTCAATGTTGAATGAATTTAAATTTTGTTTCCTTTGTTCACGAGATGGCGTTACCAGTAGTAATCATAAAATAAATGAGTTTTTAAATAATCTATAACTATTTTATTATTAAGTGCTATTAATAAGTTATTCCTTTTAAATGTTAATAAAATTAACCATGAATCGTATGTGCAATATCAATTATAAGTCGTCAAAAAGATCAATTTAACGGACACAAAGAACATCCAGACTAAGGACAATAGTTTGTGTATCACAATTGTCCTCCATGAGAATCGAACCCGCGGCCTCATGCACGCCAGCCATGTAATGCGACCGCCGCGCCACAGAGGCAGGTAATTCTGCCGCACCATAACGTGGCGTGCAAATGTATTCATTCATAATTAATTAGCGATTATCCGTGTGGTGACGGAGCAAGAATACAATATGTCACCTCCCCATCTCATCCCATGGGTGGCGTAAAACCGACTAAGGGACTATCGATGAATATTATCTTTACGAAATAAAAATGAAGGAAAACTTGAAATTAAATGATGTAAGCGATGTCATTTATTTTAACTTACAAATTTGACAACAGATGGCATTGTGCCTGTGGTGTCATTTTCAGTATCGCGGTATTAAGATTTTCCTTGAAAGAATGACGTTCGCTCATGTCTTTCAGTATAAGTTTAGACACAGTCTTCATAGATCTGTCTTTGTAAAGGTCTGTTTTTGAAAAGGTTTTGGTTCGTTCGTTAATTTTACAATTCGTGTGTAGGTATATGTTTGTTATAAGGTTTATAAAACGATTTTTCAGTATTAAATCGAATTGCGAAGTAAGTAACATCCGCCACGCGAACGAAGTCGCGGGCACAGCAGCTAGTCAATAATAAATGTATTAAGTATTTATAATGTGCACAGACAGAGTGCTCTCTCTGTACCTAGCCTACAACATTGTACAGTAACAGAGTACTCACCTGACTAAGTATTTATCAGTTAGTGTAACACGCGCTGAACACTATGGGACCACTTCATGAGCACCGCACAATGCAGTAGGAGCACAAGCTCTCAGAAGTAATATCGAAGTAAACACGTAGCGTGCGTGGTACAGTGAGTGTGCCGCGAGCAGATAGCGCTCGGCACATCCGTCCTCCTCCCCCGCACCACGACGGACTACACTACACTTCTAATAATAGAGTCATACATCCATCTAATGTAAACTTAACAGATGTATCGCTAACATCATTCTATTGTTTCACAAACTTCAGACGATACGAGCTGCACCGGTAGGTAGGTCCGTTACAGCGACGCGACGGATAAATCTAGACGTCGTGTATTTTAAAGGGTGCTTAGCTGCATATTTAACTGCATACACTTCTTATTATGAACATGAACATTAACATTAAGATCATTAAATTCCCTATTAAATGATATATAACACATATAAGTACACATTTTTCAGATAATCCTTACAAAACACAAACTTGCAACTGTTTCGATTTTTTTGATGAGAAGTGTACTATGTATACTTACCTAAATGATTATTCAAACAATGCGTGTGTAACAAATTAAATTATAAAAAGTAAAAATTTAAAAAAAACCCCTTTTCGATAAAAAGAAACATAAACAGAACTAGTTAAGACAAATCTAACGATCAAACTCGATGGGTTTGAACCGATTTCCACCAAACATAGCTAAGAACACTCTCAACTCATATACCTTTCAAACAAAAAAAACCGCATTAGAATCGGGTCATCCGTTTGGGAGCTACGGTGCCACCGACAGACAATAATATACTTACACATTTACACAGAGACACGTATTTACACACCTCAACAAAGTCTAGGGATATTTTGTATAAAGTTGTAAAAATAAAAAAAAAATAGTTTTTTTTAAATTCTTTTGATGGAAAATTACTTTGTTAACCTTTTTCAACCATTCTAAATTTGAATTTGAAAAATGAAATTAAAAATAAAAGATTTACGCGGCTTAAACGTAGTCAAATTCGAAATTTTCATTTACCAACAGTAAGTTTTGACTTCTTTTTTGTGTAAAATTTAAGTTTTATAAAATTTAAACATTTATTCCGAATAAATGATATTGTATGCATCAACCAGCGGCCCCATTTCATCATAGAGGAAATGTTAAGGGCAGTAGGCATGCTTCCAACTGCGGGTACTAAGCGGAGTGTTGCTAAAGAGATTGGAACAATACAAGATTATGAAATCAAGGTTATGGTCACGTTATCGTGCTACTGGTGAAGTGGTTGAAAGATAACACAGCAAAAAGTCTATCACCACTCAACGACATGATAGATTTTTGCAATTTTTAGAAAAGACAGCCTAATGTTACTACCATGCAGCTGGTTCAGAGGCTCCAGCTCTTGGTGGAGCCTCTTGCGGGTGACCAAGCTTTAAGAAGAAGTCGGCATGAAACCAACCTTTATGCTCGCATACCGCTTTGTAATCCAGCACTACGACGAGCGAATCGCGCACGAAACTAGACTGGGCTTGTGAACATTTGCTCTGCAAAGATAACCTGTTATCTGTAGTGGTGTTTACACATGAGTCCCGGTTCGTTTTCCACTCGGATTCACGTAAAGAACGTGCTTGGCGAGTTCCTGGTTGTGATAGCCGTCCACAACATCCTCAGGAAATCCATTCATACCACGATGGAGCAATTATGGTTTGGACGGGAATTCGTGTCGGTCGAAGAACAGAGCGTGTTTTGATCAGAAACACCATGACGGTTGAAAAATAACTTAACAAGGTGCTAGTACTAATAATTATAATCTACCCCATAATTGGGCCAAATGTTTAAGCTCATGGACGATAACACCCGTCCGCATAAAGCGAGAGTGATGACGAGCTGGTTGCAGGAACACGACGTATCGATTTTATGCTGAATCACTCAATCGCCTAACCTCAACATCATAAAATACGCTTAGGACATGTTCAAAAGAAGGGCTTTGATGAATTTTCCTGCATAAAATTGCGATGGAAATGCAACTTGTTTTGTACCCTATTCGGACCTGGAACAATATAGGTACTGCACCAAGACCTGAATAACTTAATCCAAGCATGAAAAACCATTTCAGGACCGTTATTTACGGTTTTTTTAATGTACTGACTACTGATTACTCACATAACAGTTAAAAACAGGTAATTTTTAGCTTATTTTCATTTTTGCTTAAGAAACACATTCAGTGTAAGTTTTACTAATTTTCCAAGTTTTTTATTTATTTGAATAAAAATTATTTACGCAAAAATAATACTTTTATTTAATTCTGGATTGTAGCCTGATTAATTGCCTTTTTAAAAATATAAACATGTTATATGTTATCTGCAATAATTTTGGAGTTAGGTATACCAAAATATAATTGAGTAAATACCAAATATCCCAAGACTTTGTTGAGGTGTGTATTTATAAGTAAGTAATTATGTTATTATTTATAAGTAATTATATTATAAACACAGGTAATATATACGAGTAGGTAATTATTATTTTTGTGTCATACATTTAAAATCAATCACCTGAGTGTTTTGATGACAAACATATTTTTATAAAATTATTCTAATAATATAAAGAACAATGGGCAAAACGTCCACACCCTTGTAACACTTTCAGCTATACATCAAATGAGAGCCCTTAAAAAGTGAAGCATTTTATTGTATGACAGCAAATTTGTCAGTCATGGGAGAACAGAGTTATTGAGGAGAAAAAAATAAAAATAATAACCGTGATTGGAGTGGATGCAACAGCTATCAACTTGTGATAATCAGTTTTGGAAGATTTGATACGAACAATTAAGTAATTATTAAATGAGAATTATAAAAGTACCTACGAGTATAATAAAACACAAATTAGTAATGTTCACGTGTCTTTATAATACAAGATAAAAATTGAGTCGAAGAATAGTAACGTAAGTAAAGAAAAGCCGGATCAGTCAACATTACATTTACAAAACACCTATAGTACACGCATTATCAACTGAGTTGTCAGGTCATAAGAGTTACAAGATATAGAAACAAAAATAGTACTGCTCATCGGCGTTTCTAGATATCAGACAAGCCTTCGACAAGGTCTGGCATAAAGGCCTACTATGTAAGATCAAGCAAAATATTTCCCTCTCCTACTTCCCAATATTTAAATCTTACTTATAGAATCGAATATTCGATGTGAAAGAAGGTGATGCTACTTCCGAATTCCAAAATATTGGTGCCGGGGTACCTCAAGGTTCTGTACTCGGCCCCATGCTCTATACGTTGTACACTTCTGATCTGCCACTGCTGCCAGAAATAACCACAGCCACATTTGCAGATGAAACCGCTATACTAGGAAGCAACAAAGATCCAAGACTGGCATCAGAACCAAAAATGGAAAATAAAACCAAGTACTGTGAAGTCAGTTCACGTAACCTTCACCCTTAGGAAAGGAGACTGTCCACCTGTAAAGTTGGATCAATGCATTCTGCCCCACAGTGACCATGAAAGATACTGCTTACACATCGATCGTCGACTAACGTGGAGGCACCATATCAAATGTAAAAAGCAGGAGCTTCAGCTAAAGTAAGTACAACAGCCCTGTACTGTATGCTAGGAAGAAACTCAAGACTTTCTTTGGACAACAAGCTGCTTATGTATAAGGCCATTCTAAAGCCCGTATGGACATATTATGGTCTGCCATTGTGGGGCAGCACAAGCGATTCCAACATAAATATACTCCAGCGACAACAGAACAAGATCCTTAAAACAATTGCCAATGTACTGTAGCGGGAATTGAAGACGATTGGAGCCGACGACGTGGGTCTGGTGTTGTGTGCCCTCCTTCTTCGTGCCTGGACCTATTTCTTTAAAAATCGGGCGCCGTTGTCCAGTAGCGTCGTCCTAGTTGCTCTCGGATAGCCTGCGGTAGCCCTTGGCCTTCTAATCTCAAGGCCAGTGTTGATGAATAGGTAGACGGTGAGGCTATAATAAAAGTCTTCACATGCTTCTTTGTATAATTTATTTCGTGTCTTCCATACACGTGGAGATTATTACAGTGTGTTTACATTACTATCAATAAAGAAACTTGAGAAACGAAACGAAGATTACATAATAATTGTAGTAAAGAGATTGTAGTAAAGAGCTAAAACAAAAGAAAATGTCGGGTTAGCATGACACGTGTGAGAGCATCATCTCGATGGGGCAAATCCATCTTAATCTTATTGCTTACCTGCTAATGCAGCTCGTTTATATTGTTTTTAAATCATGGCGTCTGTATAAAACTATTATCTGTTTGTAATTCTTTACCAAAAACTATTTTTCTTTACAGACCAAAAAAATTCAAGCCATGTTCTTAGGCGACAAAAAGAAAAGTGAAGAGTCAGACGACAAACGTCAAACGTGTCAAACTACCTCTGACATTAAACTATTTTTAAATTTTTGTTGTTTCATTCTTTAAATGTTTATTTTGAGTATACAGCCTTTCATCCAGACTATTTTCTTAAATACTATTCAAATTTTGAGGTCATGTGACGCTGTCTAAATGACATCGTTACAGTACCATGGTACATAACCAACAATGAAGTTCACAAGCAACTTGAGATGAAATCAATCAAAGAGGAAATCCGGTGTTTGGCAGCCAAGTAAAAAGAGCGATTAATCCATCACCTCAACGAAATTGCTCGCCAACTCACTATGGAACAATATGTGAGACGACTAAAACGTCATCCTAGAGCTGGAAGACCGGCAGTAGCTCTGGACAGCAGATGAGTAAAAGACAACTCTACAAGACAGCGTCTCAAAACAGATTTGCTCATAGCCTTGGGGCTGATTGCAAATACAAAGCAGAAAAAAAAGAAGATATAATAAGAATAGAAGACCCGTAAGTCCAAGCGAGATAGATCTAGATAAATGATAATAATATGGTCCTAAGATTGAGATGATACCACGCGTAGCATAGTATATATCTAAGCAGAGCTTCTATTATAGGTACTACACAACATAAAGAAGTGTAATTATAAGTATCATCCACAATTTATATGTAAATATAAATATATAGAATTGGTGATGTTTTCTTTAACTATGTGAGAATAAAACTGTCCTTATCATTTATATTGTCAAATTTATTAACTTACATTACATTTTTATACTAAACCAACATTCACACATTATTTAACATTGTACAAATATTTATTCACTATTAAATTAATTACAATTATTATAAAATAGATTAAGTGCCATTAATTGTTCATATTTTTACAATGTACATACAGCATGCAGTGCATGTTGCTTGTAGCACAGTGACCGCGACTAGGTCCCCACCTGGTACATCTGGGCCCTATTTAATAAAAGCGACAATTGTCAGGTTTTAACTGTCGAGTCTCTAAGAAAATATTTGTGGCAATGACAATTGTGTCGCTAATTTCGACAAAATTGTCGCAACATTATAGAATAGCGTTGACATTGGATGAAATGCCTGTCGAAAATCTGTGACAATTGTCACATATGTTGGCTTCTAATGACAAATTAGTGTTTAATAAAACAACTTTTTAAACAAAATATCGTCAATTGTCGGATTTTCGCCTGTCACCGTCATTGTCGCGTTTATTAAATAGGGCCCAGTTCACTACTTAACATACACACGGTTACGACTGCTTTGTGACGACTAACTGACGTTTTTCTTAGTACTTAATTATATTTATAAAACAAACAAAGTATTATACTTTATTTTGTTTAAGAGTATGCAAACATTTTTCTTCATAATATGTTCTCATGTATTTATCTTTTGACATTTAGATGTAGTCAGGAATGTAATAAGGTAAGCTTGTAGTTTGTAGCTAGTACAGTCAAGTGAACATACTGACCAGCCCCTGCTTCTCTCACACCGTACTGATTGTCTTCACATTGTACTTGAGAGCTGTTTATTGTTTTTCATGTTGTTATTCGATACTTTACTGTTATACAACAATTAGATATGTTAAATTAATTTGAACAAGCTACAATTTCAATTATTAAAATTAGTAAACATAATTTCATTATAAATTTTTTTGGCACAATATTTATACTGCATAAGTTTATTGAGTATTTGTGTACATACACATCAAATCAGTCAAAAAATAAATTACTTAAATTGAATATCATCAATAGTTTGGAACACTTAAGACAAATAATACGATGGGAACTTGTCATGCACAGCACTTCAGTACAACCTGGTCACATTATCTCTGCACTACATTTTGTTCACTCTTTAAATACAAAAAACAATAATGTTCAATATTACACTAGCTCAGTCAATCATTAATACAATAGGTGTTCCTAGTTATTAATATTTCCAATATGACTTGTTTACACATCATAATGAGCAATTACTAATATTAAGTTCTACTCTAGGTACAGAGACATTTTGACCGGATTGTATAATCTGCCGGGTGACATATTATTCTTAGTTGACAATGCACTCGCGAGACTAATTAATATTGTTTCTGTGATTGCATCGAGATCATATCATTTTATTCTTACTTAACATTAATAACATAGTAACGAGACGCGAATCAAACCAAATTACATCTCGGGAGTCACTCCACACTTTGTATACTGTAGGTACATAAATAATATCGAGATACACTTGTAGAAGCTCGCGTCGCACATTCTGTTCACGTCGCGCGGGCGCGTCCCTCCACGCGTGACGTCACGCACATATCACTAGTTAAGCACTCGTATCACAACCATCGAGACGCGGTCGCGCCGCCTCCCCGCGCTACCGGCGCCGGCGGCGACCCTTGCGGTACCCCTTGCCGTACCAGCCGCTGTCGTCCCGCGCGCCGGCCGGCAGCTCGCGCGGCGGCGGCGCGTCGGGCGCGGCGCAGCAGGCGCACAGCGCGCGGCGGCGGCGGGCGCGCAGCGGCAGTGACGTCACGCGCGGCGGCCCGTACCACAGACAGCGGCGCGCGCCGAGCTGCAGCGCGCACCAGGCGCAGGGCGGCGGCGGCGGCGCCAGGATGGTGTGCAGGCCGGGGTACAGCGAGGCGCGGCACACGAGCACGGCGCGCCGGATGATGGCGGCGGCGAGGCGCCCGGCCGCCTCCGCGCCGCTCTCCATAGACGATGAGCTCTCCTCCGACTTGGGAGAGTCCGGAGGCTCCGTTTTCGGTTCAGTTTTTGGTTCCGTTTTCGTCGGTGGCGGTTTCGGGCCGTCCTCGCTCGGCTCGACTTTGGAGAGTTCGAGCGGCGGCTTCGCGTCGGAGCCCTCTATCCTAGGTTCGTATTCTAGTAGATGTCTCAGTCTGGCGCCGACGGTCCCGTTGCCGGGCGCCGGGTCGGGGCCGTGTCTCGCGAAGCGGAACCGGCGCAGGTCGGCGGTGCGGCAGGAGGGCGGCAGCGGCGGGGAGGGCGCGTGCTCGTGACGCAGCAGTATCGTCGCCTCGCCCGTCTGCAGGTTCACCTGGAACCGATACAACACGTGTTTGGATAACTTGTCTCTTAGTGTACCGGTTATGTATGTCTACTGCACAACACTGAGACCTAGGTAACTACTAAAGATCTTCAAAACCGCTTTCAACAATACATAATATTAAGTAGAACATATGCACAAGTTCTGGTAACAATGGACTTAACTTACGAAACTTCGGTACAAATGATGAGAGAAAAATAAAATGTGGAATAAGCTGACAAGAGCTAGCACTTTAAAGCCCATAATTAGGTAAAGGTCAAGTTATTTAGCATAATAAAAATGGACAGAAATTTAACATTTTGCACAGCTTAGCATGTGGAGAGACTCACAGTGGATCCCTAGTTTGATGAATCCCTGAACCGATGAATGAGAGAAGCACAGTACAATTTCATGATTCAGAAGTCTGTTTTGCAAAGGAAAATGAAGAAATTCAGTTTGTTCTGTCCATTTTACCTGAAAAGCTCGCAGACGGTCGGCGCCTCGCGGGTCGACCGGCGAGGCGGGGTCCTGCGGGGACTCCCCGGCGCGCAGGCGGTCCGCCAGCCGGCGCAGCGGCAGCTCCTCGTCCGAGTCGGAGGCGGAGGGCGAGGACGGGTCCCAGTCGCTGGCGCTGTCGTCCAGCTCGGCCGGCGCCAGCAGCGGGCGCCGCGTGGTGTGCAGCTCGGGCGGCGCCAGCGGCGTGGCGTGCGCCAGCACCGGGTCCAGCGCGCCGCGGTACTGCGGCACGCGCAGCCGCAGCCGCCGCGCCACCTGCCGCATCACCGCGTCGCAGCGCGCGTTGATCTTCAGCGCCGCCACCGAGTCTTTGGGCGTCCACTGCAGGTTCACGATGTACAGCGCGGGGCGCGCGCGCGGCGCCGCCTGCATGCGCCACAGCCGCGGGTAGCGCCGCAGCACCTTGAGGCTGGAGCCCAGGCACAGCACGACGTCGGCCCGCGCCGCGTGGCGCAGCGCTCCGGCCCAGTTGAGCGGCCAGGCGGCGCGGCCTCGCTCGCCGAAGTGCACGATGGAGTCGCGCAGCTCGGCGCCGCAGTCGTGGCACAGGCGGCGCGTGCCGTGCTGGTGGCGCGCCGTGCGCTCCGTGGTGTCGAAGGCGCGCAGGTACACGGTGCGGCAGGGCGCGCACAGCTCCGCGAACATGTCGCCGTGCAGCTCGGCCAGCGCGCGGCGCGGCAGGCCGGCGCGCAGGTGCAGGCCGTCGCAGTTCTGCGACACGACGAACTTGAGCAGGCCGCGCGCGTACAGCGCCGTCAGCGCCATGTGCGTGAAGGTGGGACGCGCGCGCGACACCTCCACGCGCGCCACGCTCTCGCCGCGCGCCAGCCGCGTCCACACGCCGCCCGGCCCGCGGTAGTCCGGGATGTCCGCCGCCGTGCTGATGCCCGCGCCCGTGTACACCTACACATTACATACTCTACACATGCACCCCTGCTCATCTTATTGTCATATGTATTATGGTACCCACACACGATCCTTCCTATCGTCCAATCGGCATGACGCTACCGATTTGATCAGTTAGAATTGACCGTGTATGCGAGTGGATCCGCGTGACAGTTAGAATTGATGGCAGGATCGAATTTCGTTTCTTTTGATTGATATTGGATCAAGCCTGCAGTGTCATGCCGATTGGATGATAGGAAGGATCGTGTATGCACACCATTACCTACCTAAACAATCAAATGTATTATAGCATTGTAGTTAGTTTTTTGCTAATTATTTTATATTTAACAAAATAAATTATACTGAAATTGCTGACTGTTGACAAATGCGTGAACAAGTGAAATCAAAAATGTGTAAACAGCCATGATTAGTAAAAAGGTAAAAATTTATCGCAGTAAAATACCGGTTTTTCGGTTTGCTAAAGCACCAATAAAGTGCTCGGATCCCTGTCTAACCTAGACAGATTGACGAAGAAAATTCGCTGATTAAAGATATGTAACATAACTCAATTTCATAAAAATGGTTGTTAAGACATTTTCGTTTTCCAGTCGCAATATGGTAGTTATAGTTCCTTGCTCTGATCCTTTCTGTATATTACTTAAACATTTATATTGTTATATCTCTAGTGGTCAATGGTAAATCTTACTTCCCACTAACGAATGTTTTTGAGGATGGAAGAATGGATGGATGTTTGTTACTCTCTAACGCAAAAAGTACTAAATTAATTTTGATAAAATTTTGAATATAGGTAGTTTAGGGAGTAGAATAACATATAAGCTACCTATACCACACAGGTGAAGCCGTGGGGATCAGCTAGTATTGTAATAAAGAAGAAATAATGAAGGTTTATGCTTGATACATAGGTTTATCTTGAATAAAACTGAAATAGTTATGTTATATCGCGTGCTTCAAACCAGAGGGGCGTATGAACAAAAACGCGATTTTTTTTTATTACGTCAACTTTTAGTACTTTTATCGACACACAAGCTCTTTTATTTTTTTTATTTCTAGCTATATTATTTAAAAAGGTATTTAATAAAATACTTTTAGACGTATGCTAAAGATCAGTAATTATCATCGAACCAGACAGACGTACAGCAGCCGTAACTACGCCTGACGAAATGTGTATCTTGCCACAAAGACGTATGTGCATACAACTACCTATTTTCACTAACTTATTATTAAAATACACACATCAACACTGTCTTTATAATTGGATTAATATCTATATAATTTGCTTATTAATTAAGAAAATATAAAATACTAACATATATTCAAAAGTCACGACATTATATTTCAATAAAGGCAGTTTAAACTATTTTTTTTTGCGTAAATAATTTTTTATTCAAATAAGTAAATAACTTGAAATAATAGAGATAAGACAATTAATGTTTCTTAAGCAAAAGCTTTTGCTTATTTTTAGCAAAAATTAATCTGTTTTTAACTGTTATTACTAATCTGTTTTTAACTGTTAATTAGTAGTCAGTACACCCATAAAACGGTAAATAACGGTCCTGCAACGATTTTTTATGCTTGGATTAAGTTATTCAGGCTTTTGTGCAGTATACTTATTATGCAGTAGGGTCGTTGTGGGAACAGTGGATCTTATGTACACAGTGAATCATGCCATTTTAAACTAAATTGGTGGCGTGACAATCGCTGTCTCTTTCCTACGCCTAGCCTTCGAACGCACAAGAACTCCCCGCTAGTCGCCGCGTGGCTCGGGCGTCGCGTATACGTGTTCTTACAAATTATTTGTTTTGTGAGGTGAAAATAAAACTATAAGACGTAAGTTCCCAAAAATATTGTATCTATATCTATTACTTTAATGCCTAGCTTAATACTTTATCACGAAATACATTTATTAAGGAATATTTTATGCATGAAGGCAATACTTGTTGCAATGTTATTTTTTTCCATAAGACGCTATAAAGTAAAATATGGCCAGGGGGTACACAGTGAATAGTTCTTAATGGGTACACAGTGGATCGCGATTCACTGTGTACCAACATAATGTTTGTACTCTTTATTTAAAGTTTTATAACGTTTATTGTTTGATATTTATTTGTAGAATGCCCCGAAAGACGAAGATTGATGATAGAAGAATTGGCAGAGTACCGGAAGAAGACATGAAAAATGCTCTGGAGGAGATATCGAGAGGAAAATCCATTCGTAGTGTTTCGAAAGAAAAAAATATTCCCTTTACAACACTGTATCGCTATACGGTAAAAGTTAAAGACAGAGGTTCATTAGAAAATATGAGGTTTACGCCCAATTACGCCGTAAACAAGATTTTTAACGCAGAACAAGAACTAGCTCTTAAAGAGTACTTTGAAAAATGTGCCCTTATGTTTTATGGATTATCTACCAAAGACTGTCGAAAAGTGGCTTACGAAATGGCCGCTATAAATAATTTAAAAATGCCGGCTTCCTGGGCAGAAAACCGATTAGCTGGAATTGATTGGCTAAAGGCTTTTCGTCAACGTCATCCAGATACATCTCTACGGCGACCAGAAGCATGCAGCTTGTTTGTTGCATGTTGGTGTTAATTCGCCTTTTAAAACTTTTTATAACGCTGAAATAGATTCTTGGATGATGAGAAATCCTGGCAAAGTTGTTACCATTTATGATCTTGCCGAACTAATAGGAAATGCTTTCAATAAAGCTATGACACCAACAAATATAACAAACGCATTTAAGAAAACTGGAATCTTTACTTTTGATACCCAGCTCTGTAACAGATCGTCCTGATCCTGAGCTATCTGTTAGCGATAATATAAATAATGAGGGTGGTCGGGATAGTCCCTCAATTTTGCAAAACGCTATTGAAATCCATTCAGAGCCATTTGTTCAACCCTTCTATTCATCGCCATCCACCTAGAAGTTCAACCTTCGAGAAACCAATGCATCTATTTACAGCATAAGGAAATTCAACTAGACGCACAGAAAACGCCTCCAAAGTTACCTTTTTTAGAAATTCAGTGTCATTCTCAAATTATGAATAATAGCCCTCAACCTGGATGTTCCAATAGCCGACCAAAATTGACGTCATCCTCATCATTCATTAAACCAACTCAGTTTCGAGCACCTATTAAAGCTGCTCCAAGAACAAAGACACGAAAAAGAAAATCAGGCCGCAGTTTTATCGCGACAGATACGCCAGAAAAAGAGGCTATCAGAATACAAAAAGAAGAATCTAAGAGAAACAAGGATACCAAACGTAAACCAAAGAAAACTGTTGTGAGAAAGATGTTATCTCAAGATGAAAGCGACTCTGAAGAAGATATTGAAAATATTTCTATACACGACGAAGATTCCGATTGGTGCGATGAAGATGAGACTGATGCAGTCCCTTTAACGGATGAACAGTTACTTAACACTGTACTACCTCGAATACCGGTGGAGGGTGATTATGTCCTCGTTCGGTTTGACACTAAACGAAGAAGTATCTATTACATTCCCAAGATACTGCACAATCGTAATGAAAACTTAGATTACTACGTTAGTTATTTGCGTGGTAACAGGAATCACCAGTTTACTATGCCTATTGTTCCTGATCTGGCCTATGTTAGAGAACATGATATTAAATTTATACTCCCTAAGCCAAATGTTGGTGGTAGCACACTGCGCCAGCAGTCGTACTATTTCTTTGATGCGGACTTTACCGAAATTGACATTCGTTAATTTGCTGTGATTGTTAGTTGTCAATTTGCCAAATTATTTCGTAATATTATTGTTAACAAAAACAGAATGATTATTATTTCATTTATTTAGTTTTTGGATATTTTTACCTAAAATATTCCAGTGTTTTATGTTCTTAACATTACATAACTAAATTCTAGTGTCAATGTCTATAATTTTGTTAGAAGAGATTCATTTATTTTGTTTTTGAATATTCTTACCTAAAATATTCCAGTGTACTATGTTTTTAACATTATATAACTAAATTATGGTGTTCATATCTTTCACATTGTTCCTTAATGAAGACCGATTATAAATAAATAAAAATAATATTTTAATAACATGAATTATGTTTTAATATCAAGGGCCTATTTGTTATATACCTATTCACTGTGTACCCCTTGATTCACTGTGCACTCGTAGTATGATTCACTGTATACTTATATAAGTAAACAGTGGATCATTTCCCGTTTAAAAAAAAAACCTTATATGTTCAAAACTATTCTAGATAAAATGGTGTCATATTAGTAAAAATGTAGAGTGACAGTTGCTCTTTCTACCTGTAAAGTTACGAAATTTGTAATGAATTAGTTTCGCATCTACGTAGATTTAAAAAAAAACTGATCCACTGTTCCCACAACGACCCTATACTTATATTCTTCCAGGTCCGACTTGTATGCAAAAAATGTTGCTCTTCCATCGCAATTTTTTGCATTCGTTGGAACATGCCTTACGCGTGTTTAATTGTTTTGAGTTCAGGCGATTGAGTGGTTCAGCTTAAAACCGATACGCCGTACTCCTGCTACCAGCTCATCATCACTCTCGCTTTATGCGGACGTGTGTTATCGTCCATGAGCTTAAAAATTGGCCCAATTGTAGTCTACGGAGGTAGACTATTATAACTAGCACCTCGTTAAGCTATTTTTCAGCCGTCATGGTGCTTTTGATCAAAACGTAGTCTGTTGTTCGACCATCACGAATTCTTGTCCAATAATAAGTAATTGTTCTCTCGTGGTATGAACAGATTTCTGGAGGATGTTGTAGATGGCTGTCACAACCAGGAACTCGCCAAACACGTTTTCTACGTGAATCCGAGTGGAAACCGAAGCTGGACTCATCATAACAGGTTATCTTTCCAGAGCAAATGTTCATGAGCCCACTCTAGTTGTTCTCGATTTGCTTGGCATAGTGCTGGAGTACAAAGCAATATGCGAGCATAAAGGTGGACTTTATGCCAACTTCTCCTGACAGTTTGGTCACCCACACGACAGTGGCGCTCTTTCTGGAGCCTCTTTACCAGTTGGTTGGCAGTTGCATGGCAGTAACATTTGGCTGTCTTTTCGCGGCAACTTGCAATATCGATAATTTCGTTGAGCGGTGATGGACTTTTTGCCATGGTATCTTCACTTCAGCCACTTCACCAGTAGCACGGTAACATGACCACAACCTTGATTTCATGTTTTGCCTTGTTCCAATCTCTCCAGTCATACTCCACTCAGTACCCGCAGCTGGGAAGATGCCTACTGCTCTAAACATTTCTTCTCTGATGAAATGGCGCCGCTGCTTGACGCACACAACATAATTTATTCGAAATAAACCTTTAAATTGTTATAAATTTAAATTTGACACAAAAAAACAGTCTAAACCTACTGTTGGTAAATGAAACCTTTGGACTTGACTTTCGTTATGCCGTTAAAAGTTTTTGCAGTCTGCCTGCCATTTTTCATGTACCTACTTATGCTACTTTTCTTAGCTTGACAATTCTGATTCGTCACCAATAAATAAATATTTCTCACACATTCACACAACATCATCTAGTCCCAAATTAAGCAGAGCTTGTACTATGGGTACTAGACACCGGATAAACATACTTAAATACTTTTTTTTTTGTAAATACATACAGATTATACATAGACAAAAATTAATTTCAAAATCAATGAAATTTAGTTTGTAGGGACACATTATTAATTTGGTACCAGGAAATATATAGTCTATTTATTATTCACCTGCATTATTATTTGGAATTCCTACAACTCTTCAATCTCCACAAGTTCAGCGCAGAGTATGTATCATATTATATGCTAATAAATAAAATAATAATCTTCACACATTCACACAACGCCATTTAGTCCCAAACTAAGCAAAGCTTGTACTATGGGTACTAGCCAACGGATAAACATACTTAAATACTTTTTTTTTTGTAAATACATACATATTATACATAGAAAACACTCAGACCAATGCAAACAATCATGTTCATGCACACAAAGATTTGCATTGAGCGGGAATCGAACCCGAGACCTCTGCGTAGCAGTCATGTTATATAACCACTACGCCACACAGGTCGTCAAAATAAAAACAAATATATAATAATAAGTTCCTTTTTTTATAAAATTACTAACAAAATTTACTGATTATTTGTTGTTTTATTTAAACATCATCGAAATTAATCCAATTATAAATACATACGTCCGATCTCTGAACAAAACTTTTAACACATTTTTGACAAGCCAAATAGACGTATAGTCTCCAAAAATAGTACTTGTAGTGGATTTAATTACTTGGAAAAATAATTTTAAAAGACGTTTAAAGATAGTGATAGTAAGTTACCATCTTTTTTAAATATCGCATTACGTATAAAAGTTTTGATATATACGTCCGTCCAATATAAGCATATTCTGAAAAAATATGGCACAGATTTTGTGCAATATTGTTGAGCTAAAAAGACGTAAGTGCGATATTTCGCGTTTTTAAATACTTACACAAAAAAATAACATTGCACATAAATAAAAAGTTATTTTCATAAAACACATCCAAATTTTTTATCAGGTACATTCATTAGAAAAAAGGTTATTAAGTTTTTTGCTGTTCCTGAAAAGTAAGGGTACAGCGTATACGCCCCTCTGGCTTGAAGCACGCGATATTATTATCAAACAAACAGATGTCTGCAAACAAGACAGGTCACCCTGACACAGTGGCCATACAACCTAGTGTGTGACAGGATATCTATGTGTAAGAGACCACACAAAGTGGAAACATGTATAGGAGTCCAGCCAGAATGTCCATTGGCAGTTATTATGATAAAGACAGTTGTGTCAACTGATACTGCATATTTCCTTCTGTTCAATTGTCTTTGTTTGGTCTATTTAAATTATACCCAGTATAATAGAAATTGACTTTGTGCTGAACTTTTAAGACAGTGCTGAAATAAAATATGATTGATACTTGTATATATCATAAAATATAATTAGAGATTGAAGTGTATTGGAAAGTAGTAGAGATGAAGACAACATGCAGAGGTAGGGAGAGATTGTTAGTCAATGTAATATCTCTGAATCAATATTATGCCAATATATTAAATAAAACTAGTTATAGCTGTGACCTGTAACTGGCATGTAATGTAACTGACAATGTTTATGTTAGAAATGAACTCACAACAAGATGTTTAGCGTTCCTGAGCGCGCGAGCTAGTCTGCGGCACTTGTCGCGGAGCACCCGGGGGCTGTCTTCTACTTCACGAGCGCGCTCGGCGGCGCGGGCCCGGCGCATGGCGGAGGCGGCCGAGGTGGCTGCCGGTCGACCCCGGCTCGGCGCTACCCGGACCGTGGGCCCAGCTGGCGCCGGGGTCGGGGGCACTGCTACCGGGTCCCCGCTCAGGCGAGCGCTGGACCGGACCCCGCCGCGGCCCGACATGTCTCAGGCTACTGGCTGCGCCTCGTCACTGTTGTTTTCCTCCTGTAACGTCCGTCTACGGTCGGGCCCGGCCTGTCGCACATTTCGTTCGAAAGCTGACGGTCGATCGCGACGCTCGTAAACAATGTCGTTATTCGTTACTCAGACACTAGACAGATCATGGGAGTACAGATAATAATAAAATATTGCCAGACGCTGCATGTTAACAAAATGTCATTAGACCATGGAATACATTATTTGGAAGTGTTCATTAGGCTCGGTATGTATAATCTTTATCTATGCTCGGTATGTAAATCACAACCACAGATTACTTCTACGATCACAACCAGAAAAGACAATTTTTTTATATGTTGTACGCTTTGAGAATTTCCATACAATAGTTGTAGGTAGTTGAACTTAAGCCGGAAACACACTTGCACGCACAGTTAGTATGTATCCCTTATGTATGGGCATCCCTGAGCTTGCACTTAGTCAGCATTATAACTCTGCTGTGGGCAGAGGATCGTGACATCTAGTTAGTCTACTCCGAGCTCTAAGTTAGACTAGACCATTTGCCTTTTTCTAATTCCTAATTCATTGTTCTAAAAGTTCAAGTTCCTTTTAATAGTGTTATAAGGGTTAAAATTATAAAATAGTTTTTTTTTTTAAAGACTACACTGAAGTTCCGTATAACAGTACGTAAGTGTGTTTCCGCCATAATTATTGTCTTTTTCTTTTATCAACGAATATGAAATGAAATAAAATATCTCAAGCGAAAAGCCTTTGTCTATGGACGCATTGCATCTGTCTGACTGTCGAACGCCTATACCCTTTCCACTATATTTAACGACATTTGACAGGTTGACGTTAGTGACGTTCAGCAGTATCTCGAATGTAATGCCATTCGATTGTAAGCGATTTCGTGATTTTTCAAATTACTTTATTTTACACATTTGGATCCTTACATCAACTTACATTATCATTTTATTACTGTTTCTTTCTTTATCTATGTTAAGAGAATTAGCCTATAGCTTAAAATGATAAAGTTATAGTTAGCTTAGGTATTATTTAAAATACATAATTTATCGTGACACACTCGCGGGTTATTGCTAATCTAAAATATCATATTACATTTTATAAACGTATTAAGAAGAGTTCCGGTTTATTCATAGCATTTATTTCTACCGATTATTTGTAATTTGTTTCATAATGGGGGTAATCGTTATGAGTGTCCATCACTAAGTAACCATGGTAACTGAAAAAAACATGGGTACGTCCATGAAATACAATATTATTTGTTTGAAAAATAAGCAGAAATATTACGAAACTTCATGGACGTGAACTGTCAAAAAGCTAAACTTACGTTGGAAGGGGTATAATTATATATAAAATATTAATTCTTTCGAGAATTTGACTGGACGCCATGACGAGAGGTTGAGCTGTCATTTATATATTTTACAAATTGATTTTTCGAAGATTTTGTGATGCAGAAAAGATGCGGTTTTGTTTTGCAAGTTCATCGTCAGTAAATAAATATGTTTAAATATGCAAGTGATTGGTGAATAGCTGGTGGCGGCGTCGTGATCAAGCTGTTCCTGTCTCCATCATACGCGTTCGGGTGAAGTTCTCCTGGACGGCAATGAAAAGAGAAGCATCGTCTTTTTAATGTTGTTTTTTTTTGTATGTGTAAACTTATACTCTTACTTACTGAATGTAATGTATTTCACTTGACACTGGCAAAATATGTAACTATGTTCATGACGCCATAATAAATAAACATAACATAACATATTAATTCTTTCTTGACTATCTTTGTTAACCTTCGGTCCGTCGCGTGGGGTCTTTAAAAGCCCGAACATTACAAACATGGATATTTTACATTTTAAAAACTATTGTATCTAACCCGTGTTTTATGTACCTTACTAAAACGAGTCATAGTTGGTGAGGACCGCAGCTTACTTCAGCTCACGCGCAAGCTCTGCGAGATACGGAGGTGTTTTGAACGTGCAGGGCGTTGAAAGACCCCACGCGACGATCGACGTAAGTAAAATGAAACGTATTATTTCTTTAATTTTATTTGTAATTGTGTAGGTATTATTAATGTATTTTTTATTGTTTTAGATCAGTTTATTATATTGTGTACCAGTGAAAATGAGTAAGTCGCAAAATCGTCGCATATTACGGTCATATACTAAAAAAGACAAGGCAGTATTGCTACTTTCAACAATGTTACTACGATGGTGTTGTAGATAACACTCCTGAGAAGAAAACTTGAGAAATTATCTCATTTTATAACAAAACAAAAGGGAGAGTGGATGTAGTCGACAAACTCATTGGCACTTATTCTACTGCTCGTGTTTGTTATCACTGGCCACTGAGGCTACTCTTTACATTTCTTGATATAAGTGAAGACTGATTTTGAACCCTAAAAGTTTATATGTTATTGTATTTTTTTAATATGACTTTTCTGTTTTAAAGTTGGTTATTTACATAAGTTGCCAAAAGTGATAATAAGAAGTAACTACTTGTAAGGTTTAATTTTTATTTTTTATAAATGTGATCTTACAAAGAAATTTATATTATGTGTACTTTAACTGTCTTACTAATAAAAATTTTCTTATACAGTCGTTATACACATGAATAGTTATTCCTTGAATAGGAGCGTAATAGCTGTTTATACACTACTTGACTAATAAACCAGGTTTATGCATTGGGTAACTATTAAATAGTTATGACACTGACCACTGGCAATACTGTCAGAAACAGTCTAAAAAGTAATATATTCAAAAATGTCATTAAATTAGTTTCATATTTTTACCTATTAATTCTTATTGTAAAAATATTAAATAAATTAATATATCATAAAGAATATTAATATAATGCCCTAATGTTGAAATTCGACTTATAAATCGTAATAAACGCAAAATTCTACACACTTTTACATATTTTTACATTAGCAAATTTTGACATTACTTTTGAACGTCTCTTAAAATTTGTCAAAACGGTTGAGTTTTTGAGATTTCATTATTTTCGTATTCTGTTTGCGCGGTTTATTTTGATTTACAATCTCATAAAAATAAGCATTAAAATGGAATCAAGTGATTATAGATAAATAGCAAAGAAGAGGAAGCGTTTTCGCAAATTGGGATTTATTAGAAAAGGTATTTAGTTGACCTCGAAAACTAAATAGTGACAATATCGATAGGCGAATGTAGGTGTGATTTTGTAACAAAACAAGCTTTAAAAATGGATTAATGTGATACCACACAGTCCCACGAGTGGGCCGAAGAAGAACACTTACTCCAAGGCAAAGAGCAGCAGTTAAAAATGAAAAATTTAGAACTGGAAAATGTAATACGTACAGCGAAAATAAATAAAATTGATAACTAAAATGTATTTTATTTAAAATAATTAATTATATTACAAACATTGATTTATAAAAAACCCTAGATGCACATTTTCAAACAAAACTAACAGCCAAAAGTGTCACCAAATTAAACATACGCAATAAATACGTATAGTAATATCGTAAACATATTTTTTTTTCAAATTCAATCTTACACGCATGACATAAAGTTGTATTTAAAAAGTAATACACATAAAGCAATAAAATTTAATGATTGACGTTTGCCGGTAGAACAACGCGATACTAATTTAAAAACAGTGCACAATGCGCCTATTTGTTGCGGACGTTTTTGGGAAGTGGAGTGTGTATCTTTGGTTTTTTGTAAATCAATGATTACAAAACATAATTCATAAATAATTGCCTTGCAACTTATCCAGTTGCATTATTTTGAGTTCTTGTGGTCTATGTCCCAAACGGGGTCACCGGGCGTTATGTCCATTATTTCTGTATTTTACCCTATTTTTATTGCAATATTGTGCAGAACTGCAAGTGCAACTAAATACAGTTTAACATTTTCTAATGATACACTGAATCCGTGTAATAGGCATCGAAATCTCTGTTTCCATACACCAAAGCATCTTTCAACAGGGTTTTTCTAGTCAGTATATGAATCTTATTGTAGGCCTCCTGCTTAATATTAGCAGGATTTTGTACAGGTGTAAACAAATAACCTGTTAGTCCATAACCTGCATCACCCAAAAACGACCATTAAATTCTCCATTTTCAAATCTCTGCCGTATTGGGCTTTCTCTGAAAATTCGGGAATCATGAGTACTTCCCCTCCAGTGTACTACAATGTCCTTTATTAATAGGCTGGAATCGCATACCACTTATACGTTTATTGAAGACACTCCTTTTCTATTGATATAGTATTGTCACTACCAACCTTTTTGATCTTAATATGTGTGCAATCAGGCAATAGCATCTGTTACGTTTCTTAAGCCACATATATTATGAAATTCTGCTATGACTTCCTCTTCAAGAGTTCGTGGCATATGAATAAAATGGTAAGCTTTCCTTGCTAGTGCAATAGCAACTCGTGTCGGCATACATTCGTCACGGATTGTTGACTCCTGCCGTGAATGTCTGAAGCATCATCTTCCACTTTCTGTCGCGCCCATGTCCTTAATGCTGTACAAACTTGAAGTTCTCTTGAAAAGACACGACCTCTAGTACTCTGTTCCATTTCACCACGGATTAAATCTACCACTTCCTTTGCATACGCCTTCGTAAATCTTTATTTGGTTTTAAACTTACAATCATCTAAAATAAACGGATTATAACGAGATTAGTAGTATTTACTTTCTTGGTGGTTCTTCACTCTCCATTTCGTCAAAAATTTCAAAATAATGTAAATAATCCATAATTATAGAGATAAATCAACACAATATTGTAAGTTATGCACTTGTTATACGAGGTCTGTCGACTGTATAACAGTTGTATAAAATGACGTACCTACAACTTACAACACCGCTATAACAGGCGTATAGCGGAGTGTGTTTATTAGTAACGTTTTTGTTATAACCTCGTTATAACGAGTGTGTAAATGTTTATTAGTAAGACGGTAAGATTGTAAGTTTAATATGACAATATACGAAAATACTATGATTTATTCGATTTGTTTCTTGTAAATTAATTAGTAAGTCATAATAAAGTCCAATGTCAAGTACTTACAATGCCCTTTTTTAAGTACCTGCCAATTAATCAGTGGGGTTTTCAAAGACCCCACGCGACGAACGACGTAACTAAAATCGCGCGACGGACCGAGGGTTAACAAACACCACATTTTGATTTGATTTGATTAAACATTAAAATTTATGCAATAGAAAACACACAACCACAATCTTACAAAATTTGAATAAAATTTATTTTTTGACGACATAAAATTACCATTATACAACTTTCACTGGTATATCCAATGAAGTCGTACTAGGAACGTCTTTACGACTTTTACACAAACGTTATTCGTAAAGAAGCCGTGAGAACTACTCTTACGCGACAGTAGCAAAAGAGTTACCAATTGCACTCTTACACGACTCTCAGTCAAATTCTTATACTATTTTGCAACAATTGAACAACTAAATGCTTCATAAGTGCAGTGTAAGTGACATTGTAACTAAATATTAACCAAACTAGAGTTGGTTCCGTACAAAAATTAATTTCAAAATCAATGAAATTTAGTTTGTAGGGACACATTATTGATTTGGTACCAGGAAATATATAGTCTATTTATTATTCACCTGCATTATTATTTGGAATTCCTACAACTCTTCAATCTCCACAAGTTCAGCGCAGAGTATGTATCATATTATATGCTAATAAATAAAATAATAATCTTCACACATTCACACAACGCCATTTAGTCCCAAACTAAGCAAAGCTTGTACTATGGGTACTAGCCAACGGATAAACATACTTAAATACTTTTTTTTTGTAAATGCATACATATTATACATAGAAAACACTCAGACCAATGCAAACAATCATGTTCATGCACACAAAGATTTGCATTGAGCGGGAATCGAACCCGAGACCTCTGCATAGCAGCCATGTAATATACCGACTGCGCCATAGTGGTCGTCAAGCTAGGGTCCATAAAACATGGCTCAAATATTTATTTTACTCAACTCATTCATACTCTAGTGTGAAAGGTGTAAATAAAAATAAATTAATCAGATTGGTTTTATTTATTATTAACATTCCAATAAATTAAAATAAAATTTTTAAACAATCACGAGCATTAAACAGATTTCATGCCTAATCATTGAAAATATACAAAAAACAAATTATCATCTTATATATACGACTGCTAATGTACAGTCAGCCCCAAAAGTCGCTGAACACATTTTAAATTCCAAAACTGCTGAACACTAAAAGTGGCATAAGTCAGTGTCGCAACAAGAGTACAAAATAAGCCAAACGTACAAAACGACCATAACACGCTGCACACGGTTATTCCAAAAGTAGCTGCACACGGGTATTTCAAAAGTAGCTGAACACTAGTGTTCCAAAAGTAGCTGAACACTAGTGTCTATTATGTTTACTCGTTGGAATAGATACATAATTTCAACACAATTCACTGCGATTCGATAGCCTAGGGTATAGAACACTCGACTTTGATGAAGTAGACGTGCGTTCGAAACCGGGTTGTGCCAAGAATTTTTTTTGGTTTTTTTATTTTTTTATTTATTGTATTTTATCTCAAAAAAAAACAAGTAACTTAAATTCACCGTCACTGTTCACAGGTATTTTAATAAAGTTAAAATATTATTTTTAATTTTTAATTGAAAATTAAATAGTTTTTTTATTTAATTTTTAATTTAATGAAGAATGATCATTATGACTTTAAATTGTATGAGAAACTTTTTCGGAGATTCGATGATATGAGTTGAAATGTTATGTAAGAAGAAGTGCTCCCTGTTGTGCGACATTTAACTTAATAGTTTTATGACATGCAACTAAAATTAACTCTAGACGTGATAAAGCCATTTAATTAATTTATTAATTAAATTATTAAATTTAATTGTCGAATATACATTTTTTTCGAAAACGAAGTCGCGGGTTACAGCTTGTATTGAATAATAATAGTAGAAAACAAAATAAGAAAAAATAAAAAAACACAAAAAGTAATCCGTTCCTCAGGATCGAACCAGAGCTGTTTTTTCTTTTTACCCAAGCTCTATACAAGCAAAGCTATCGTGTTGACAACTGTTTTGATGAAATTGCTAATGTAGTATTCCGCTTTGAAATTGGCTTGACTTTTGTCTACTGTCAAAAATTCAAAATCACTCACTACAACTACACTGAAACTCGACCGCAGATGAGCGACGCAGCGGGCGACGTTGCCGTTCAGTCATGCGCGGCTCCCGTATACTGCACGAGTTGGCAACATCGATACTTCTGAAATACCCGTGTGCTGATACTTTTTGAAATACCCATGTGCAGCTACTTTTGGAATAACCGTGTGCAGCGTGTTATGGTCGTTTTGTACGTTTAGCTTATTTTGTACTCTTGTTGCAACACTGACTTATGCCACTTTTAGTGTTCAGCAGTTTTGGAATTTAAAATGTGTTCAGCGACTTTTGGGGCTGACTGTACCTACTCTAATTTATTCAAAGAACCCTAATTTTGTTAATATGGCTGATACTAAACTGATAAAAAATTGTAAGGATGGGACTTATGGGGGAGACAAGTGATAGACGCGAGTGCAGTTATAATACTCCTTTATTAATAACAGTGCATGTACTTATATTGTACATGCACACATACACCACTACACTTCCGGGGGTGCACGAAAAAAAAACAAATTACATATGTTTTTTTTTTAAATAAAACATTAGTTAAAAACTAAACTTAAAATATTTGATACAAAAAAAATAATATATTATAATTTTAAAAACAAAATTAAAAAAAGTCAAAATTCGTGACATCACACTCTAACACCAATTTCTAGTTTTGGGAAGAGGTGGAAATCCATAAATAAATAGTTAGTACCTCAAAGTACTTTTGAACGTCGTAAATATTAATTACTTATATTACTTTTCATTTATTTATTTTTATCATAGTCAAAATTCTTGTAACACTTTCACAAATTCGGCTCGCGAGATTTGCGATGAAGAAGATACATAAATATTTAACATCAATTTATTCATTTCATAAGTAGTGGCCGGTCCACTTATTCTATCTACTTTCTTTTTGGTTAACAATTATAATATTTATTCATTATCATTTTCTCATTATTTTTATTCATTTTACATTTCAAAATGCACAAGTTCACTCAAATATTCGGCTCGCGATATATTTGATCGTAAATCATGGCATGTAATTCTTTTAAATTACTTTTATTTTTACATTATTTAATTCTCATCTTTTGTCTAACACAACAAGTCTCTTAAATAGCTAGATAACGATTTCCACAGGCAGCGGGTGATCAGTCCGATTGTCCTAGGAAATGGTTATTTAACTTACAGTACCATTTTTTTTTTTTATTACCACAATAAAACATCATCACACATTTTTGTAATAAGTACGTAATACGTATTTAAACCTTATTTCATTGGATTCGAACCAATGCACGTTACTTGGCATCCTATCCTCTATCTACTTAACCAACAATCAGAACTATCGTATTCATCTCTTTACAATAATATATTGTTTATAAACAATTGTTTTATATCTCCCAGTAAAATGTAACTCATATTAAAGGTAAGTAAATTTCGTACTTTTTCTGACTACATTCAGCATAACATTTTGTAATTAGCTGGTACCATTAACATAATATTACAATTGTCATAATAAAGTCACATCACAACTCTACATTTAACTTGTATACAAATTCCGAACCTTATATGGTTGGCAAATCTAAACAATATCATCACCAGTTCAAAGGTATGTATTGTTGCTAAGTACACCTACATGGAATGGAATGTTCTTATGTCTCAATTTCACAAATGTATCGTCCTGGCTAGTATAAATTTAATAATCATGTTATGATTAATGCATAAAAGAAAAATTTAAAAGCTACAAAAAATCAAAATGCTTAACATTTTTAAATAATTATGTATAATATACATTATAATCTTATACTTAATTACTTATATAAAAGAAATATTTACCTAAAACGAAAAAAAATTGTATATTATTAAATTTCATTTATTATATCGACTATAATAGTATTATTAACTAAAAACAACTAACATATTCGTGGTACTTAATACATTTTTTTTATAATTATGTAATAAACTATGTACTATGTATATTTAAAACTAAGATAGCTATGACATCACGTTCACATTTTTACGGATTTTAACTAATGTCTTTTTGGATACCACGACGACGACCTTCGCGATGGCACGCACCCGACAGAGGGGCACCATGCCATACCGACCCCAATTCAGGCCATCTCAAGCCTGCCGATTTCATGATCTCCCCGTCCTTAAGCTTAGTGCTATAGCACAACACTCCACCAATCCACCACGGTGGTGACTCTTTTACCGGGAACATAATTTATCACACATTAACACACGTATATATTTCTGCGATTTTTACCACATTTTTTAATTATTTTTCTTTGTTTAAATATTAATAAACACCTATTAACTCAATGTTTTTATACAAATCGTTCTAAAAAAAATTGTTCAAAACTATCAACGCTAAATTCGCACTTGCTATCCGATGCCTCGCGGATCCATCTCTGGCACGGTCGCCATGTAAGGATGGGATTAGGGGAGACAAGTGATACACGCGAGTGCAGTTATAATACTCCTTTATTAATAACAGTGCATGTACTTATATTGTACATGCACACATACACCACTACAAAATAAATGCACAAAATGAAAAGTCGTTTTGATGTTGTCTTACTGTTGTAATCAGAACCATATGTTGTGTAAAGGTAAATATTTGTACGTTCGCTAAAAATGTATGGATAATTTATTTTTATTTATAAGAATTAGTAGGGCGCGTTTGTTATATTGCCAAAACTAACGCATATTACACGATACCATTAATTTCCCATCAGATATATGCACTACAACCACTTTAACACGAGCTAAAGATGTTACACATATTTAGTTTCTAATTAAAAATGGCTACTTCCTTTATAAACTTCAAAGACTCGATCGATGACACAAGAAAAGTTATCTCGTTATAGTTTAAGTTTCAGTTTTGTGTCAATGTTACATAAAAATCTTAATTAACACTGTCATGTCGCAAAATGCCGTGAAACAGCGATTAAAATAGATTTTGCAACATCTACACGACGACTACAGAACTAAAATTTCATTTATACAACGTTTACGCGACTATATTACAACTCTGATTCGTATAAAATGGGCCTATTTTCGGTCGCCTCAACGTTACTACAACGTTCTTGCAACCAGCTTTTAGAACCAAAAGTTCAAATGGAGACGTTTTATTGACTTCAAAAATGTTTGTGAGGTAGGGCCCTTGAATTTTATTATGATTAACAGTCTACCAGAATGCATAAAAAATGGAGGAACTTGTTTATTGTTCGCTGATGATTTAAAGCTGCTAGTGGAGATTAAAGATGAGGCTGACTGTAAACGCATGCAAGAAAATATCGACAGCATAGTGGAATGGAGTATGGTCAACAAACTTTACTTCCACGTGTCCAAGTATTCTGTGATAAGTTACACGCGAGCTAGGACACCTATTCAATATAATTATCACATTAATAACGAGCCTCTTCAACGCGTAACAAAAATAAAGGACTTAGGAGTTCATTTTAGTACAGAATTGACCTTTCGCGAGCATGTAACCCTTAAATGCAAACGGGCTTATAGAAATTTAGGCTTCGTACTAAGACAGGCGCGATGCTTTACCAACATAACAGCTGTAAAAGTGCTATACGACGCTCTAGTGCGGAGTCACCTTGAATACTGTTCAAGCTTAAGGGCTCCACATGAGGCCAAGTATAAAGTCATGGTGGAACGGGTGCAGAATAAATTCACGCGACACCTTTATCACAGGCTGTACGGTGTATATCCTCTCTATCCGCTAATGTACCCAACTCTCGAAGAGCCAGAACTCTCGGACTCTCGGAAGAGCCAGAACTAATTTGCTGGCCAAAACACCGTTAACACTAGTTACTGTTGTAGGCACGATTAATAAGGTACATGAGCACATAGACATATTTTGTGCCTCGAAGAGTGAGCTTGCAAAATATATATTATTTGTGACCTCGTATTCATATTATACTTACTTAATACTTTAATAATATTTATGTTGTTAAATAATAGTTTTTTTTAAGTTGTTACAGATTTATTTTGTATTTTGTCATTGTGTTACGTTATTATTTAGGATTAGGTTTAGGTATAAATATGTTGTGTTTATTAAATTGTATTTCTCAACTAAGCCGCTATTGTATTAGGAAGCTACCTGTAAAGATAGCAGGTTATACATATGTTGAAATAAATGAATAAATAAATAAATTTAGCTCGTAGATTGTTCGAGTTTTTATCGAACACCTTGCAAAACGTAATAATTGCATTGTATGCAATTATTAATATAATACATTTTATTAGAATATTAAATCAGTTCGTGTTCACATCTCCTTGGAGATACCGCCGCGTACTCTAACCATTACCATAACCATAACCATTAATTTACCAATTTAAGTATAGTTAAAATCATTATAATAAGTTACTAATAATTAGTTAAAGACGTGTCAAGAGTCTTGTGTTATTCTTGTATATATTGATACGAATTATAAATCATTTACCATACCATTGACTTTAATTAAACAACCATTACCATATCGAGAAATAGTGTGTGCGGTTACCATAACACCCATAGACTAATTTCTACATAGATATTTTTTTATTACAAGTTTAGTAAATAAAGGTAATTTACTCATTCAGCAATCAGCATCGCCATGTCGATGTTATTCTATTGTATTTGCGATAGTTAAGTTTCATGTAAAACTGTCACTGAGAGAGCTGTTGCTGTTATGGTCTCCCTCCTACAATAAGCTAGACTGTTATGAAGTCAATATTATAATATATAGAGTAGGGTATTACGGGGTTTCGCAGTATTTAACTAAGATTTTTTATTATTCTTACGGTTAGCTTGGTATGGGTATTTCTGAAACTGGTTTTATTGTTTCTTGATCATTTAGCTCACTGTTGCCAGCTAAGAATAGTTTCTTCTATCCATATTCTTAACTTCGACAATCAGTGTCATTAATGTCAAAAGAAGAACGGATGTCAATACTGCAAATGTCAAACGATTCTTTTTGAGAACTTGATAGGTGAGATGTGTTGTTATTGTGGTAAATTTTTGATTATATCCTTTAAAATCGTAAAATCTTTGTCTTGTTTTTCGGATTAATCATTTTAATATTCAAGTAGATGTGTTAAAGTATAAAATTTTGCCCATATTTAAGTAAATAATACTATTTTTTCTTTCAGTTCTACTCTGAACATCGGGTCGTTTCATCATGGTACGTTATCAAAATATTCATCCTGCTATGTTTTATGTTAATTTAAATTACTTTAATAATTTTTAAAGAAATGTGGTCTATTTTCAAATGCGCCTCTAGTCAGTGTTAATATTTCCTAATTTTATTTCAGCCGCGCGAAATTAAAGACATTAAAGATTTCCTGCTGAAGGCGCGGAGAAAAGATGCTAAATGTAAGTAACTTGTATAAATAATATAAGTAATTATAAATGAGAAGCAATGCTTATTGTCTAAGTAAATTGTCTATTTGGTATAAAAACTAATGTTTTATGTTGATAATGTTTCTATTCCAACCTATAAAACTTGATGAATAATTGGTAGACCCAAGTACTCTATTGTGTATTTGTTTAGGAACTACTTAATGTTTTTAAACTTGGATTTTAGTTTTGTACAAATTTATTTTAGACTATTTTCAATGTGTGGTGTTAATATTATGTGAAATAATGTTACAGCTGTCAAAATAAAGAAGAACCCAGAGAATGTGAAGTTCAAGGTTCGCTGCTCACGCTTCCTGTACACACTTGTTATCACAGACAAGGAAAAGGCAGAGAAACTAAAACAGAGCTTACCTCCAGGTAATTTGAATTTTTTTTAAAATATATGAAGTCCAATCTAAATAAGTATTCAGTGTTTATATAGAAATAGAAACTTAATAATAAAACCCAAGATAAGTGGTCAGTAAAAGTGCGGACATTTATATTAGAGTATGGGTTAATGAACTTCACTGTATTGTTAATATGTAGGTATTGAAGAATATTAAATGAAAAAACTGCTCATTTGTACATCCATGTAAGAAAATACATTTTTTTACATCTAATTCATACTGGTATCTGTTGAATTAAAGCAGTACTTAATGTATGCATCTGTCTGTACTACTTACTGACTTGCCATGAAAATAGGAAAGCTAAATTAAGGGTAAGATGGCAGGTAAAGACTGAGTATTTTTCAGCAATCCTATAAAAAATATACTTAAGTAATACACTAAGCGCTTTTCCGCCATTCTGTACTTTTAGTAGTACCTTAATCAACAATAAACAATCGGACGCACGACGCGACATTGTCTTGCATAGTTGACGGCTGAAAGTTAGTAGTATAGAATTAGTATTTCATTGATTGTCATTCGAACAATCATGGTGCGGAACTACTAAATTGACAATCAAACGCTCAGTAGTACAATTTTTAATTCTTTCAATCGCTTTTTTGGCATCAATCGCCCATCGCTACATACTTTAAGTAGAACTTAAACATTGTGATCTCATACAAAAGATCTTAAAATCAATTAACCTGTTTGAATACTCTTAGTACTTTGCAGGTGTGAGGGAAATGCTTGAATTAAAATTAACATTTTTAGGGAAAGGGATATGCATTAAGGCATGCATTCAATATAGTGAATTAGTAGTTTAGAGGATGTCAAGAAACATATAATGAGTATTGTATTTATCTTGATTAAAGCGATTTTGACTTTGACTTTAGCTGCGAGAAGTCTGTTAGAAATACATCCAATAAGAATCTTCACTGCTTGCTTTTAACCAATAGATTTAAATAATTTTCACATACATCTTTACAACAAATTAGAGTGTAGACCATCTTCATACCAAGTTTAAGGAGCTCAAGCTCTGAAGTGAACAGCTTGAAAGAATTAACAAGTCGTGATATTATGTATGTTATGAATTACTTGTAGGTTTGACAGTGCCAGTAAACATGAAACATTAACATTAACAGACTTATTAGTAGCATCATAACAGCCCACCAATGTCCCACTGCAGGGACTGGCCTCCTCCTGTAACGGAGGGATACTTGGCCTACTAATACCACGCTGGCCAAACGGATTGGTATAGGGTTTAATTTCAAGTGTTCCTTGTTTTTATTACGTAAAGATAAAATTTACGGATAGTCCCTTAGTCGGTTTTTACGACACCCATGGGATGAGATGGAGTGGTGACACACTATTCTTACTCTCACCACATGGATATATTAGTAGCACATTAACACCTAATATGGTGGAACCTACATAATGTAGTTTTACATTGTACTCGTAGTATAGCTACAGTAACTATTAATTTGTTAAGAGATGAGGGTCTGAGGCCATTGATAATATCTCCAGCAATGATTGTTGTCAGTTATTGTATTATGTACATAATAAATATTAAAAAGTTTATTTTATTTGTTCCAGGTCTGCAGGTTAAGGAAGTTAAGTGAATGACTAGTTGTAAATAAAATTATAAAAACATTCAAGTGTTTTAGTTAATAACCTGCTTATTAAATTACTATTTTTAAATGACAAGACAAGTTGGTTAAGTATTCTAAAAATAGTAATTTCCCCATTCCGACTCCCAAACTGAACTTCGGACAAATTATTCTACAACAACAGGACACTTACTTGGACATAATGAAACTTCGATACATCTTAATTTAGACATTATTTTAGTACGTAACAACGTAACTTCGACAAGGCGTTCGACATGACTACTTACAAATTACTTTGACTGTTTCTTATGATCGAAGCTAAGTTCAGGTTTTTTTATTTTACTTTATTTTAGATCTTTTAGATACTTGTTAATGAACCCTTAGGTTTTATTCTTGTGTAAAATGTTTTATAAGACTTATCTGACAATGGAAATTAACGTTGTCTTGATTTTATTTTCATAAATGAGGTGCTGACACCTGGGTCCAGTTTTTTGCAAATTTCTAATTACCAGCACTGCTACTATTACATGATTGCCCGGTTAAAGTGGCGGTGGGCAGGGCACATAGCGCGGAGAACAGATAGCCGTTGGGGCAGAAAAGGTCTCGAATGGCGACCGCGCACCGGAAGGCGCAGGGTGGGGAGACCCCTCACACGGTGGACAAAGTGGTACTTATGTAAAATTGTTAATCCATATTTTTATATGGATTAACAATTTTACATAAGTTATTGTAAAGCGTGATTATTTTATACCTAGAATTCAATTTGAAAAAGTAACGTAAGTACTTTATAATTTCGGATTTCAAATTCTAGCATGGTGCTGAAACTGACATTGCTAGTTATTTTCAGTGTTGATATTCGGATCAAAAGAATGTTGATGGATTTTTTTATTTTTTAGTAACTATTTTTTTCTGAAACTTTTTTTTAGGCTAGGTATAAATAAAATAGATTTTGCTATTAGCATTGGATTATTTCATTTATCTACCTAATTTTATGAAATATCACAGTGCTGATAATTATTGGGTCGATCTATGCTAGTAATTGGTGATGATGGTGCCAATAATTGGTGTTAGGGTAAATTATTTAGAAAAACATTTCTTTATAATTAAAATCAATTACAGTAGAATCTCAATAACTCAAACCTCGGTAACTCAAAAACCTCTTTAACTTAAAAAAAATATATGTTCCCTTCCCTTTAGAGCTCAAAACCTCTATAACTCAAAATTTGCAACCTCGATAAGTCAAATAAGTAATCTCTGTATTGGCCCTCAGTAACTAAAAGAAATGTTTCCACAACCTATATAACATAAAATTGTTTATCAATGAGTCATTTTGAATGATTGTGCAAAACAAAAGTTTTCGGTATTTATGGCTTGCACGTGTTCACTACATAATTAAATTTTATTGATAACGTAAACAATACATAAATATGTCATGTCACCTATTGTTTGGTTCTTCGAAATTCTTTAAAGCTTTGCGGCGGCGGAGGTTAGCTTTAAGACAAAGGCTTACTTAAATCTTTTAGTTTTTGATCATTGTGAAAAACAAACGTTTTCGGTATTTATGGCTTGCACGTGTTCACTACATAATTAAATTGATAACGTAAACAATACATATGTCACCTATTGTTTGCTTCTTCGAAATTCTTTAAAGCTTTGCGGTGGCGGAAAATAGGAACAAGGGGTCATACATACACATGTACATACCTACCTCTATACATATTAACTTAAACCTTTGGTAACTAAAAACCTCGATAACTCAAAATATTTTGTGTTTCCCTTGGACTTTTACTTATCGAGGTTCTACTGTATTTATTTAGGTAATATGTAGTGAACCGAGAAAGCATGTTGCTAAAGTCGTTATCAGTATTATCACTGTAATAAACGATATTAAAATAGGACTAACTCTTAAAGTACTGGTAATTGGTAGCATCACCCTACGTCGAAATCGAAAAGACTTGTCTGCATGTTGGATAGATTACAAGAAGACGTATGATTCTGTTCCTCAATACATGGCTTCTGAGAGTGCTGGAGTTGTATAAGGTTGATTCAACTCTTTGCACTTTTTTGAGGACATGTATGACGAAATGGAGTACGTTTCTTTTATATTCAGGATGTAGACGGGGCTTAGGAAACGATTTACCTATTCAAATTAAGCGAGGTATATTCCAAGGTGATAGTCTCAGTCCGTTGTGGTTTTGCTTAGCACTGAACCCTCTTAGCACTGTCCTAGAGTGTTCAGGGTTAGGCTATCGGTTAAAGAGACATGGTCAAGTTATATCCCACCTTCTGTACATGGATGACCTGAAATTATTTGCTCCTACTAATCCCAATTATTAGTTTTACCAAAGGAAACTAAAACCTTTAGAAATTCTATTGAAATGTAATTTGGTGTGGATAAATGTGCTGTCATGCATATTTCTCTTGCCATCCGACACATACAAGTACCTTCGTATGTCACAGGCTTTATGTATAACGGAAACGGACATGAAACAACAGTTACAGGACCGCTTTTGACAAGGGGCAATAAAGTTCGTGCCTATAACAGTTGGGTCTTGCCGGTTTTGATGTAGTACTCCCGGTGTACTCCTTTGGCAGACTGAGCTAGAAGCTTTGGATAGAAAAGTTCGAACTATACTAAAAGCACATCGAATGCATCATCCGCGTTCTTGGGTAATGAGATTGTACATTCCACGAAAGAGTGGGGGTCGTGGTTTTTTACACTCCACAATCGTGAGGTGTAGGTACAATCTCAGAGAATATTTTCTCACTTTGGACGCGGATATACGTAGAGATGTTGTTTCAGTAGATGTCGGACTTACTCCGCTTTGTTTGGCCAAAGAGAATTGGCGCAAACCTATAATACAAACTATCGATGATCGTAAAGAAATATGGAAAAGCAAGGAGTTGCAAATGGCCCTGATGTTGGCACATTATCATCTGTGTCCTGTCCGCGATACGGTGATCTCTTTGGAGAAACTGAAGGTTTTGTATTTGCAATTATTGACGAAGTCGTAATGACTAAGAAAGTTATCGGAAATATTTTTTTATTGGGCTATATTCAAGTTCCGGTGGCGAAGAGAAAGATGAAGTTGAAACTATGTCAGCGTAACTTTCGTTAGAATATATCATTAAGTATTGTAGTAAGTAGTAGTAAGTATTGTATTGTAGGTATAAAATATGTTCAATAGAACAAGTCCCGCTTTGAATTAGAAGATTACCCCCTTACTCATAAACGCCTCTTAAATTTTAGTTAATTGATTACCTTAAGTTCTTACGGTTTTGTTTGGTATGAGTTTGATTTTACAAATAATAATCTCGCGAAACAGTGATTAAATTTAAGAGGCGTTTATGAGTAAGGGGTGAGTTCTTATTTATCACCTGCATATTTTTAATAAAATATGAGTATATTTGGGTCACATTGTGATCAACTAAGTAAGTGTAATATGTTACAGATATGTCTATAAAGTCGTCCAATTTGTGATTTTTATTAGTTCATCAATCTACAATAAACTAATACTGACTTACGAAAAACAATGTAAACAATGAGTAGAGTAAATCAAAGTGGCACGTGGGAAGTGATTTTTAAAGTTATAAGGCGATGTTTAGCGGAGCACAATTCTGGTCAACTTTTATGCGATTTGGATGATGTTTATGGGCGAACTGCAACCTTGATGGGTTGTATGTAATCGTGTTACTATGTAATCGTGTTACTGTTTTTCGTAATCTGCCTCAAGTAAAAAATTCACTCTATTTGAGATCTAGAGACCAAAAACAGGCATTGTGTACATAGCACATTTTTAGGTTATATATTTATTAGTTGTTTTTATTTTTATATTTAAAAATGTGATAAATGTAAATAAGGAGATAATAATTGATTCGGCGATCATTGTTCCGATGATACTTTCGGCAAAAGAAACGTCGAAGGAGACTTGCGCTTGGCAGTTGGATTATAGGTATGATGCAGAAGGCAGTACTGCTTGACACGGCACGTATTGTGAGGAGGTTCCTATCTCTGAGGTTCTATACCCTAACCTAACCACCATTAGCTTGGTCTTTGTACCCGATGTACCGAAAGGTAGACCCACCTTTGTTTTATAATTTAAATAGTTTTTATATTTATATTTAGAAATGTAAAATATTGTGAAAATGTAAATAAAGAGAATAATAATAACATAAAACCTAAAATTGAGACCTTTGCCCTTCCTTCCCCCCTCCGACACCCAGAGGTCAGGACTTTTAGTATGTTTTCTCTATAAGTAGGCTGAATAAGTATGTTTCAGACCAAATCGCTTATGTTCCCCCTCACGCACTCTACAACTATTTTATTGAGTGGATAGATAATAATATACTTTTTCAATATGTGAATACTGCAAGGTATAATTATACCTATTTTCAAAACTACACGAATTTTTTTTTGATCAATAAATGTTACGTTCCTAGAACAATTGATCAATTTTGTGTAAAACATTACCTATGTTACCAAATAGTTTTACACAAAACTACCTACTCTAGGATAGGTAGGTATATCTTCTTGGGCTTTAGTTGAAATAAAGGCACATGTAGAATTAATTATGTAGTTTAATTCCAAACTCGCATAAATAAGTGTAGGTTCGGTATTGACAGTCAAAGTGTTACAAGATGTTACGTGCTTGGAATAGACGCGGTGTGCCCGGCAACAAGTCATATTTGTTACAAATGTGCATGCACAGTGTAGGTGATGACGTAGCACAGCGTAGCGCACCTAGCAGCCGCCGGTATCGGTGACCGGTTACTCTCATCGTGGGGGAGCGGGTTCGATCCTAACACCCCCTGTACAATACAGTGTTTGTGTACGCTTGTTAGTTGTTGATGATGTGATTTTGTTGGATAATGTTTATTAGAGAGCAGTGTACGGGACGCCGGTGTAACCCGTCACGTCCCGCTGAGTGGCGCGTCGTGGTTCAGTGTGTCAGTCGTGTGGCGCGCGTGGTGCGGGTCGCACGTGCCGGCTCTCCTTGCGCCACGCTCACGCGACACGCCGCGCCGGACTTTGCTAAGTGCGAGCTGTGTTCACGACCTACGTGTGGATAGTTTCATATTATTGAGATTATGTGTTAACTACGTTCTACAAGTGCTTTGCGTATTGTTCTCTGCACAACTTCTAAGTAAGTTACATTATTACAAAGTACTACAAGTTTTAAACTAAGTATTAATTAATCATTCTGATTGACAAACAAAATAAAAAAATATATAAATATATTTTTTGCCAATGGAAATTCTTGCTTCTATTAGGTTTCCTGGCAAGGTACCTAATTAACTAATATAATTAGTAACACTACGTTATGATCTGTAGGATGTACTTAGTACGGTCATAGCAACTTCGCTATATTCATTGTGGGTTAATAAAAAAAAAACAACTTTATTTCCAAATTAGCATAGGTACATATTAGTTATATCCATGGCCCCACACTAGGCAAGCCTGTCCTGTGGGTGCCAAGTATGATTAACAAAACGATTACAAAATGCACACTCGGTCGACATCAAGAAATCAAATATTAAAAATAAAGAAATTGAATAAAACTAAAAGAAACTTCCCTGTAAACTACACATATAATAATTATAATTCATGATTATAATATTATATTTATTATTTTAATACTCTTGTTATTGTGGAATGTTTTAAAATGTAGAGTACTTAGTAGCAGCAGCTTGCAGACAAAATGTTTTGTTACTCAAAACTGTTACCGTTTCTCTTAGATGAAATTATGAAATGCACTTGGAGCTTCAGATTAATATATGTATGTATGTATTTACTGTTTTATAACATTAATCTTGTATTCATGGTGTCACCATTGTAATGAGTATCAAGTAGCATGGCGCTTAGTGACACGATACAAAGTAAAATGATGTACCTTCTAACAGTGTCGGTTCTTACTTTATCCTAATACATACATACCCCCGATTTCCGAATGTCTGATCAAGTAAAAATCAACTAATCAAGTTTTAAAACTCTTATCAACTATCATTCTCAGGAACTAAAATTTGACACTTGATTAGTTGATTTTTACCTGATTAGTCTAACAGAAACCGGGGGTTAGTGTTGTACAGTGAGATGTTCAGGTACAGTGCTAATCGTTCCCTGACAGTAATGCAACCATTACGTGTACAGAGAGAGTCGTGGCGCGGCGCCAACTCGTTACTGTTCTGAGCCGAGGAGCTGATGCTTTGCTAAACACTCTTATTTACTTATTTACATTCGCGAGGCGGAGGTGAGCGTGGTCCCCTCCCCTCCCACCAGCGCACCACCCTCACCCCCGCCATGCTGCTGGCCTTTTAGCACAGTGACAGCCTTTTAGAAGAGTTAATGTTCAACGTCACAGGCTGTATCGGTTCATCACTTAAAGTGGATTCAATAAACATTTTTCTTTAATGTTAGTTTGAGTCTTAAAATAGATAGTGTAGACATTAACCTTAGTGAGAGTTGGAGTTTGTAAAGGGTTCGAAACCTGTGTGATAACAATAAATTGTAATAAATAATAGTGCTGTTTTCCACATCGTTATTTTTTTTACATTGTGGAGATTTTGTTTTCCGCAGCCCATGGGTAGCCGTGGGTACTGTATACCACAGAAAAGCTAGTTAATCAAAAACAAGTTTCTGTGATCCCGTTAACAATATGGGTCTACCGTTAATTGTTTTTTCCATCGTCTCATCAATGGGACTACGGATGTGAAATAAAATATTAGGCAAAGTAGAGACAAGTAGGTACAATTTACAAAAATATAATTAAATGTATCTTCTATTTACATAAACGAAGTCATCCTTTACTAATATTAAATAATTAAATAATACGTACCTACTAAGTATCAGTAGATGATGATCATATTATTCATATTTAACATACCTACTTAAATTACTTAGCTTAATCTTATAATATTAATACTAATATAAATAGATAATTAGATGTTCATTATAATTGTTATGTATGGCAGGGCAATGCACTCAAATTTTGCTACTTACACAAATACCTAGTAAGAATAAGTAAATAGACACTAACAATCTAACCTAACCAAACCTATGTTGCGAGCAGTAAATTCATTGACTTCTTCATCACTAATGGGAGAAATCAATATTTTTTCATTATCAATAATCAACTCTTGGCCGCGACGTTAAGTTTGTGTAAACAATGTTGGGGAAAACATTAATGAATAGTTGTATAGTTTTTCATTTATGATACATGTGTAAATAAGTTGTACCAACACTCACTGCAGACCAGGCCTCGCACGACTGTTTATTGTGTGGAAAACAACACAAAATTGTTTAATTATATCCCTCCTACTTTCAATACCTTGCGCTTTTGTCTTATTTACGGCAATAGCACAACTATTAGGGGACTACTACAGTTTTATTAATATAAATGCATGCTTAACATATGTATATGCAGGAATTCATTCGCAGGTTGAAGTTTAAGTTAATAGCTTGTAGGCTCCGATATTAAGATGGTGCTAAATAATACTAGCAAAAGAAGACACGACTTAAGAAGGCTCATTCTGTCAAAACCAACTCAGCTGTCGGCGAAGCCTAAAATATTGTTGTTTCACCAAACGTCGCGTGAGAAAGAGAACAACTCATAGAAAAGCAGTAAGAAACATGCACACGCACACGCGCTCGATTGTATTTATTACAAATCAAAATGTCGTTCAAAATATAAATATTGTTCTTCTTGATTGTTAGGGTTGACACTAATACTAGCTGTAGGTAGTTACTCAAAAAGTAATAAATCAGGAGTAAATAAAGATAACTAAAATGGGTTTTTAAAAAATATTTTATTGTAAGATTTGTTGCGGAAGACACACCAAGCGAGACATCATTTATCTTGTAAGTGGTGTAGGTATGACACCGTAAAACATTATATTTTTTTTTTTTTTAAGTTAAACTGTTTATTCTTGAGGCAGTTTTTTAGACCGTGCATCGTTAATAGGGGTTCCATACAGTACACAATAATATCTTACTTCACATACAGTACATGAAGTTAATTTTAGCTGGATTTAAAAAAAAATAAGAAAAATCATGTAATTTTTTAATTAAAAAACCGACTTCAACGGGAGTCGGTTAAAAACCATGCTGATTACAATTTCTAAGATTAGTATTAAATAAATTTCTGCAGTTGTCTTCATCTTAAGATCATGTTTGTGTAAAGTTTTCATTAATACGAATAAAATAAGCCCAAACACTAGGTAGCTGCTATATACCGTTGAAAAGTTTCCTCGACCCTCAGTCGTCTTCATCATCAGATCATGTTTGTGTAAAGTTGTGTAAAGTTTTCATCAATACAATTAAAATAAGCCCAAACACAAGGTAGCTGCTATATGCCGTTGAGGTGTTCCCTCGACTCTCGGTGGTCTCCAGGATCTGACCAGTTCTAACTCTTGATTATTTTTATTAAAAATAAATAATAATCATAAAATCTGGAAATGATAGTTGACAAGAAATGATACTTGATCAGTCATTCAGATACCGGGGCGGGGGTGAGTCACGTAAATATTAAAAAAAAAATACAAAATGAATTACAAAAAAAAATACAGTTTGTGCAATGTGACAGCCTTAGCTATGCTCTATTGACTATTGTAATAATAGGTGAATTTTGACAGTTGATTTTAGTCAAGAATGTCACTGATGTAGGTATTTTATTTAACTGGTTATGCATCTGATAATAATTGGATCTCTTTGATAAAAGAAATTACGAAACTTCTTACTGGCAAGCGATACGTAATTGTCATAAATGACATAAATTAAGGTTTATTGAAGTTTAAAAAAAAATATTCGGTAACATTCGACGACGGTCGGCTCGCTGTCGTACCTCCCCTCCGCCGACCCGAGGGGTGCAGAAAGTGGAGGCGAGATGCAAGATGTCGATGGCGGAAACGAGCACGGTAAAATTTCCTAAAATGGTTTTGGGAAAAAGGTAATTGCGTACAAACTTTAGAATGTATCTAGTCAATATAAAATTATTTGAATTTTCGAATAAATAATCTATTCCTAGTCCCAAAATATATTTACCTTTTTTAATCCTATTTTAATCCTATTTTATTACGCTAAAAGTTGTCATAAAATGTGCATAGAATTATGAACTTTGAAGCCTCATAACTTGTAAATGAATATTTTTTTTACTGTTTTATTAATCAATAAGACTAGATAATAACGAGACAAAACGATATCATCTATAGTTTTGAGTATTTATTATCTAATGAAGGAGGAATTAACTTTCTTTGTTTGTATGGAATTGCGATTGAATTGTTTCCCCTTAATGGTTCGCTATATGAAAGAATTTGGGAACCTTGGTATTTGTGGATTATTGACCCTTTTTTGGCTATTACAGTATAACCCGCTTAAGACGATTTTCCAGGGACCCCACCAAAAACGCGTCTTAAGCGAGAAAGCGTATTAAGCGGGATAGAAAAAAAAAAACGTGCTACATTTATTATGTTTTTTGTTCTTATTATTTGAAATTATGTAGGTACCTACATTCAATACATTATTAATCGTAATCACTTTTGGTTTGACAAAAAGATTTTGATGCATTAGCAATTATCAACTTTTGCACCGCGTCATCACTTTCATCCAAAGAAGCAATTTATTCATTCATTAAATCATTGATAGCCGATAATGCCTGACTCATCTTCGTCCTCATCATTATCAGTTAGGCATAGGCCTCGTTTTGTGTGTTATTCACATCCTCAATAAGATATTGATTGAATTTCGTTCGTGCTACATTGTCATCAATGGAAGAATATCTAGCCTGAATATTTAGCCACCAAACCCTGCAGTATCTCGGGATTCTGTAGGGTTTTCCTGAATCCTGGTACCTCAGGAAGAAGCACCCGAGTTCTTCTTTCAGCACGACGTCAACCACGTTATTTCAAGAACCCGCTTTCTTAAAACAACTTTAAAAGGGCCCCACGGCTGGCCTCGAGTGCGGTTGTAGGGCCTGAGCGCGGGCGTATTAAACGGGATGGCGAATCGTATTAAGCGTTAAGAAATGTATGAAAATATGTCTCAAATTGCAGGGACCGGCGTAAAAAGGCGTATTATGCGTGAAATCGTATTAAGCGTGATCGTATTAACCGGGTTCTACTGTAATTATAATTATGCTGTAATAGTTTAATACAATGAAGTAACTCTTCAAAGATTGAACTCTACCGGTACTGTACCCGGTTTGTGTCCAACACAATCCAAGTGTGCCCACGCAACACTTTCTCCTCGTGTCATCAATAAAAGAATAAAAAAAAAAATAAGTAATACCCACAGAGAGCACACACAAACACACGAGTGTGTAGTAGTCGTCTGTAGTTAGTCCCCGGAGAGTGGTCACCGCGCTGTAGGACTGAGTCTCCGCTGTGATAAACAATGGCAGGTTAATGCAGGAGTAGTTACATGTGAACTCGTGCTCAGACACGAGTATACAGACGAGGCATCATTTGTTATATTTATTGTTTAGGCTCCACTGTTGAATTTTGACTGACCCCACATTAGGCGTAGGCGTCCCTCGAGCGTTCCGTTCTTACCCCTTTGACCGTTATCCACGCGGCCTGTTTTTGTTTTAGTCAGTCGTAGCATGCTTTCGAAAATTACTTGACTGAAGGGGGTTAAGCGTCACGTGATCGCCGCGTTCATGCAATACCAACGCTGGTCGAACGCGGCGTAGACGATGCGTCGACGCGGCGTCAACGCGGCGTGAGTGTCGCTCATACGCGCAAGGAACGCCGACGGCAAATGTGGGGGAGGCCTTTACGTGGTGCGCTAAGTATGGGTGTGCTCTGTGTCTGTTAGCATATTTATTGTAAACTTACAGCGGCACGGGACTGAAGTCAACATGGTATTTGTCTATTTTCTATAATAACAAGCATTGTTCTATCAACTGCTTGTAGAGTACCTAGTGCTTGTAGACCCTGCTTATAAACTGAGTCATGTTAAAAACCGTATTGGTCGAGATTGCTAAAGTAATGATTAGGTACTGAGGTCTAAGAAAGGCTTATTCAAGCCGTAGTTAGGCAAACTGTCGAGTTCCTGTACAATAACATGTTGATAAATTTGTCAGGATTCGCTAGGAGGTATGTGATGTTGTCACGATGCGGTGGTACTCTGGTGCGTGGTGGTGCGGTGGCGTGGTGCTGGCGCTGCTGGTGCCTGCGCACGCCCCGCTCGCTCCCTGCGCCGACAACGCGCTGTGCCACTGCCGCGCCGACCACCTCTCCTGCAACTACGTGCCCTTCCACAGGTTCCCGGACACAGGTACGTCGCAGACGAGGTACAGCTACTGTACATCGTGTATGTGAGTGACTCAGTATAATGCACTTGTGTGTGTGTGCAGGTGCGGGCGTGTGGCACGTGTCGGTGGCGGGTGCGCGGCTGCAGGCGCTGGGCGAGGCGGCGCTGGACGCGCGCGCGCTGCGCACGCTCGTGCTCGTCGCCTCCGCGCTGCACCACATCGAGCGTGGCGCGCTCGCGTACGTCACACACACACACACACACACTTACTATCTACATCATCTACACGTCACATTATACCTAACATCTATCACTTGTACAGGTCCATGGTGTCCACACTCGCCTCGCTCGATCTAGGATACAACGAGTTCACGGAACTGCCGCTCGACTCTCTGCGTGAATTAAAAGTTCTAAACTGGCTCAATTTACAAAAGTAAGTAAACAATGCCCAGCGACGTTGCGATGTGATCCTGATTATAGTAATAAAAGTATTAATTTGTTACAGTAACTACATCAGCGACATAGATCCTCGTATGGACTGGGGCTTCCTGGCGGACTCTCTGAGCAGTCTGTCGTTGAGTAACAACCACCTGTTCGCGGTGAGCGAGGGTGCTCTGTCCTCACTGCGGCACCTGGCGCAGCTTGACCTGGACGGCAACAGACTGCACCACATAGCGGGCGGAGCAGTTCCGCCCTCTCTGGCACTGCTGCGTCTCTCCGACAACCTGCTGCAGCAGCTGCCCTGCGTGCTGCTGGCACGTCTGCCGCGGCTACATCACCTGCATCTGAGGAACAACGCTCTGCGCTCGGTACACAACGGAACATGCAGACTGGACCGCTCTCGCGTGGACATGCTTGACCTGAGCCACAACGAGCTGGACGACACATTTAACTTTGAAATTCAACAACGACTGCATTTACGACAACTAGTGCTCGATTTCAATGATTTCACTACGATCCCACCCTTCGTAGTGGACAACCCACGCCTCGTGAAACTATCCATCGCGTACAACAAACTGAACCACGTGTCAGAGGCGACACTACACGCGCTCCGCCACGACCTGGAGCGACTGGAGCTGGACCACAACGAGCTGAGCGAGGTGCCGGCAGGGGTGCGCGAGCTGGAGCGACTGCGCCATCTATCTCTCGCGTACAACAGACTAGCGGCAGCCGCGGTGTTGCCGCCTAATCTCCACACGTTGTCGCTGGCTGGTAACTTCTTGTTAACGTTCCCAGAAGGGTTGCGCACACTGACCCCTGCCACGCTCGTGTATCTGGACCTTGGATACAATAGAATAGAAGCGCTGAGTGCGGAACAGTTCGGCGCGTGGTCGCTCGCTCTCACGACGCTCAACTTGAATGGCAACATGATCGCGCAGGTGTCGCGCGACGCGTTCCCCGCGGCGCTGCCGCTGCGCGAGCTGGTGCTGAGCTACAACGAGCTGTACCACGTGGACGCGGCCGCGCTGCACCACCTCACCTCGCTGCAGCTGCTCGAGCTCTCCTCGCTCTTGTTCAGCGGAGAGTTCCCGCTGACGTCACGACACGACTCGCTCTCCTGGCTCACTCTCGACAATAACAACATACATCACGTGTCCTCAGAACACATATTTAATTTCCCCTCGTTAGAATATCTCAACTTGGACTTTAACAAAATAGTTGAATTCCCGAGTGAAGTGACGTCACCGAATCGTTCGTCTAAACTGAGAGAACTGAGACTTTCATACAATTACATTAATAAAATAAACGGAGACTTTTTTGTAGATTTAAAGGAGCTTCAAAGTGTCGATTTGTCTTACAACCGATTACAAAATTTGACTGAACGTAGCTTTGCTAATTTAGTCAATTTAACATACTTAAGTTTAGCCGGTAATCAGCTCGAGTATTTAAGCGAGAACACATTTTCTCATTTACCTAAGTTGGAGGTACTTGATCTTCACGACAATGTCTTGGAAGAGTTTTCGACTGAATATTTTGAGAATACTTCGAACGTAGAATCAGTTTTATCAGTAAACATTAGCTACAACAGAATATCATCACTCACGGGAGGTGAACAGCAGGTCTTTATAAACATTCTGGATTTGTCGCACAACCTACTAGAGAAATTAACGAAAACATTCTTCGAAGCTTTCGGGCAGACTCTACGACAAATAATATTATCAAACAACCGTTTGACATACATAGACAACTTGACCTTCCGCTCACTGTCACGACTTGAGGTTCTCAATTTGTGCGACAATAATATAATGGCTGTGAAGCGTCGCGCGTTTGTAGATCTCACCGCGCTGCAGATCCTGGACCTATCAAGAAACAAGTTGGTGCAACTATCTGTTGAGCAGTTCCACAATATGCGGAGGCTGCGCCATCTTCGCCTCGATGACAACAAGTTACGCGCCCTCCCTCGCGACTGTTTCAAGAACACGGTTCTGGAGCACCTCGACCTCAGTGGCAATCAGCTCGCCATCTTCCCGAGCAGCGCGCTGTCGCAGGTGGGCTTCACGCTGCGTCACCTCGAGCTGGCTCGTAACCACCTCGAGTACTTGGACGCGGCAATGTTCCACGCCATCGCCTTCCTTCACGAGCTCAACCTCGCGCGGAATGCGCTCACCGTACTCTCCGACAACACGTTCGCTGGGCTGTCCCGACTGCGGCGACTTGATCTGTCTCACAACGCTATCAAGACTAACTTTAAAGAACTATTTCATAACGTCCCGCGGCTGCGTCGCCTCTCCCTCGCCAGCGCCGGCCTCAGGACTGTACCACATCTTCCTCTCGCTAACCTAACAGAACTAGATCTGAGCGATAATCACATATCGTCGTACCGCGAGGGTGAAGTGCGTCGGCTCAGTAACTTGCGCGTGCTCACCCTCGCCCGCAACAGGTTCACATCCCTGCAGCCTGCGATGTGGACGGCGCTACCGCGGCTCACCTCGCTAGACGTCTCGCACAACCCTGTCGTGCGCGTCGCTCGCGGATCGTTCGAAGGTCTGCATCGACTGTTGCGTCTAAAAATGGATAACATGCATCACCTGGAAGGTGTCGAGCCCCGAGCGTTTCGTCCTCTGTTATCGTTACGCTCAGTGAGTCTCGAACCTCCCTCTGGTGAAGGACAGAACGATGTTAAGCTCGCTGACATAGTGGCATGTACGCTCGGCTTGGAATCACTCGAGGTACACGTTCGCGAGGAGGTGTTGGACGCGCAGCTGTTGGGACTGCGCGCACCCAAGCTGAGAGCGGTGGAGGTGCGCGGCGCGGGCGTGCAGCGCGTGGCGGCGCGCGCGTTCTCGTCGCTGGGCGGTCAGCGCGCGCTGGCGCTGCGCGTGTCGGGCACGAGCGTGCGCGCGCTGCCCGCGGGGCTGCTGCGCCCGCTGGCGCGCGTGCCGCACCTCGCGCTCGACCTCAGCCACAACAAGCTCGCCACGCTGGCGCCCGCCACGCTCTACCCCAACATCACCGGGTGGAACAGACTTGCCACTAAGCTGCTTCCTGGTTTGTATTTATGTTAGAAGTTATATTTGTGTTAAAGGGACTAAACTAACTACTATAACAAATTAGGTTTGATTCTATTATCTCAGATGATTACGTCACAACTTCGTTTCATAAGTTGTTAAGTAAAAGTTTTAAATCAGTTTAGTCACCAGCTATGATATATTTATTAAATGAATTAAAAAATGAATTAAATGAGCTTGGGCAGATAGTCTGATTCTACTCTATAATACAGTATGTAAAGTGAGACATAGGCAATACTTTAGGGCGTGATAGATAACGTTATTTAATGAAGGAAAAAAAATACAAAATAAATAAACATTAAATTACTACATAGTAGACGACGTGTAAAGCTTAGCCATGAATTTTACTAATCATGGACACCGCGCGGACGCAGAGAGCGATCGGTTCGCCAGCTGATACCTACAACGCGCGGCGCAGGTCAATGCACCGAGTCTTGAACAATATTTTAGCGCAGCGGGAACGTGTCCACACTTAGTTAATTTTTGGGATTTTTTCGTCAAAAATTAAGTATCTAATTTTAATACATAATTCGGATTAGAATCACGTACAGAGTCACCTCCTTAATTATTGCCGATGACTCAAAAAACACCATTATTGTTTTCCTCAGATTTTAGTCACTGTTCTCAATATCTGTGTCTTGGATTATTTAATGGTTGCCGGACAAGTTAAGAAGTACTAATAAATCAATGGTTATGATTTTGATTAAAAGAATCGAGAAAGTATCAGCACTAGTTCAGAACACATTGTTTTTTATGAATATAAGGTGTATTTGTGTGCAGGAGGTCTGGTGTTGTCCGGCAACCCTCTCCGGTGCGGGTGTGGCGTGGTGTGGGTGGGCGCATGGCTGCGGCGCTGGTGCGCGGAGGTGGGCGCGTGGTCGCGTGGCGCACGCGGCGTGGCGCGGCGCGTGTCGTGCTCGGGCGCGCACGGCGCCACGCCACTGCTCGCGCTGGACGCGCACGACGCCGAGTGCCACGCCAGCGCGCTCTCCAGCCGCGCCACGCGCACGCCACACGCAGCCACGACTCTGACCGCCACACTCGCGCTCTGTGTGCGCGCAATGCTCGCCGCCAGCTAGTGACAGTACTGTGCGACCTGGACATGCTGAACTTACTGATGGCTCATGATAACATTTGTACTTGTCTCTGGTGCTCTTTGTGTTAATTACAAGTAGATAATGTTTCGTGACCTGTGCTTACATGTGTCAGACGATGTTAAGTGAGTGTGGTGCGACGGACGACGAACATGTCTATAATGTATATTATGTACAGGTACAATGCCGAGTGACGTGTAAACAAACATACAATTATGTCAGCCAGACAACTTGTGAACAACATTATTATATATTTTTATACAGATCTATGGAGTTTTATTGAACTGTGCAGTGTAGTTCACTGCAATGATCGTTTGATCGTAAAACTGCAATATTATTGTTATAATAACGGCAGATACTAAACATAAAACATTTACCAAATTTGGATTGTTTTTTCCTGATTTTGAGAACTCTTGACATCGACTTCATATATTCGTAAAATCACCAAAAGAATAATTAAGTATCTGGTCTCTACTAAATACCTATTACTTATGTTCATTATGTAGAATTGCTATAAGGCATATATCTATGTAAATCTATGCTAATATTATAAAGAGGTAAAGTTTGTGTGTTTGTTTGTTTGTGTGTTTGTGACGTTGTAGGGGGTAATCTCTGGATCTACTGAACCGATTTTAAAAATTCTTTCTGTGTTTGATAGTCCATTTATCGGGGAGTGTCATAGGCTATATAGTATCACGCTATGCCTAATAGGAGTAGAGCAGTAATGAAATATGTTTATACGTTTATTTTGCTTCTACTGCTTAAACGTCTGGAGATATACTGAAATAATGTATTAGAGAATTGTACCTTTAAAAAAGTTTTACAATTAAGAGACTTAAGATTGTCGTAAAAATGCTAGGGTATCGTAAAATGATGAAGGGTGTTGTAAGAGATGGAAGGGTGTCGTAAAACTGCAAAGATGTCGTAAAATGATGGAGGGTGTCGTAAAATGCATGGAGGGTGTCGTAAAATGCATGGAGCGTGTTGTCAAACTGCAAGGGTGTCTTAACATGATGGAGGGTGTCGTAAAACAGCTAGGGTGTCGTAAAGTGATGGAGGTTGTCGTAAAATTATGGAGGGTGTCGTAATACTGCAAGGGTGTCGTAAAATGATGGAAGGGTGTCGTAAAACTGCAAGGATGGTGTAAAATGATGGAGGGTGTCGTAAAATGCATGGAGGGTGTTGTAAAATGCATGGAGGGTGTCGTAAAATGATGGAGGATGTCGTAAAAGATGAAAGGGTGTCGTAAAACTGCAAGGATGTCGTAAAATGCCTGGGGCGTGTCGTAAAATGATGGAGCGTGTCGTATAACTGCAAGGGTGTCTTAAAACTGCAACGGTGTCGTAAAACTGGAGGGTGTCGTAAAACTGCAAGGGTGCCGTAAAATGATGGAGGGTGTCGTAAAACTGCGAGGTTGTCATCAAACTGCAAGGGTGTCGTAAAATGATGGAGGGTGGCGTAAAATGATGGAGGGGTGTCGTAAAGAGAGACTAAATGTTCTGCACTTAGTAGACATTGTTTTCTGCCCAGATTATATTCTTCTAAAACATATACATATCTATACTTCTATACTTTTTATTATAAAGAAGTAAAGTTTGTGTGTTTGTGACGTTGTAGGGGGTAATCTCTGGATCTACTGAACCGATTTTAAAAATTATTTTAGTGTTGAATAGTCTATTTATCGCGGAGTGTCATAGGCTATATAGTATCACGCTATGGCTAACAGAAATAGAGCAGTAATGTTTTTTTTTTTTAAAAGTGACACGTTTTTTTCGCCACCCTACGAAGTGGGCACGGGTCAGCTAGTGTAACATATTTAGGTGATTAAATGTGGGCGGTAATGAACTCAAATATGAAGGAAACTACAGTTAGCTCTAAGGAAACCTGAGTGTGGCTCGCACATCAATGAAGCGTTAATAGCAGTAGGTTCACCTGGTTACACAGATACTGTCGCGGTACTTTCTACTACCAGACAATAATACGTACTACATACCTATATATACTTATACATATACACTCAGTGTGTCAAGTGCGATAATATCTGATAACTTAATTATTAGTTTCACTTTGTGTTTTCTTCTTCAATCGTAATAAGATAGTTTTGATACGCGTGCACCCTCTGATTGTGTTTAGGTACTCGTACCTATTGCCGCTACCCAAGCCAACACAAACGTGTTAAGGTAAGGAGATTGAAGATGTTGAAGGTTCATAGAAAGGTCACATGTTACACATTCGTTTAAGCATTCCCATCTTAATGTACAATAAGGCTGAGCGCAGACTTGGAACACGACAGTGTTCAGTGTTCTAAGTAAGTTTTTAGTTACACTCGATAGATGGCGTTGTACGATATAATTACATTGCGATGTTAAGAGTCTCCGCGGGTAAATACTATCGCTGTGATTTTATTATTAAATTGTCTCGTCCTAAGCAAGTGTGTTTTCTTTGGTTTAACCACAAGTACCTTGAGGGCCTCTGGATGTTTTTGAAGAATTGTACATGGTCCTACTACGAGCCGCATGAACTAGAGATGGGCGTTGTCGGCTATTTGTGGCAACGGTTGTCTAACCGTTATTTCGTTTCAATATCGGTATTGAAAACCGTTGCCGAATACCGGTGTCATAGCATAATGTAAACTAAGTTGTCGGTTTCCGTTTAAGATATTAACTGAGCTAGCTGTAATATCGATACTGTACCTAACTAAATAAAGTAACTAAGTTTAAGAATATTTTTTTTAGGATTAAGTATAGATATTTTGTGATTATAGTTATTATGTCTGGGTGTAATTTTTTTTTATATATTTATGTAGAATTTATCTATAATATGTATGTATATTTAATCGGTGAGTGCATCAATTGCTATGATAAAGACGATTTCCCTTCATGCTTTTAAATTCTAGGCTGGTATAAAATATTACTTACCCGAATCACAGCTAAGGGTAACTGAACTAGAACTAGCGCCTGCGCTAACTGCCACCGTACTAGAAGATGTGCTGCAGCCAGCAATGGGAACAGCTTGCTGAGCCATGTCATCCTCATTAGTTGGAGGTGGTGGCCTAATGTCCGGCAGATGTGCCAAAAATATGGACGCATGAACTTTTTTTAAATGGGCATTCAAATTCCCTGTCGATGTTTTATAGGATAGAGTCTGCTTGCAATATTTACATAAGGCAAAAAAATTGTCCTTTTTCTCAAAGTGAGTCCACACCACTCCCTTTCTGCCAGACATTTTTACACGATTATTATCTTATTTATGTATAATTATATATTAACACGATTATTTTAAAAGTTTTGTTCAACACTATTAATAATTAAAACTATTTACACTTTTTACACCTATACTTATAACTAATCAAAATATTACACTATATAACACTTAATTTATCACTTTATAAAGTTTACTCATCAATATCATAGCAATTAATGCAATTACAAAAAACTTTGAACAAAACCCGGCTCCCGGCTCGGCTCATGCAAAAGTTTTTGAATAACATAATATAGATAATAAACAAGTGTCGTACTAAACAAAGAAACACGACACCTGTAAACGCATGTTTCCTTAATTCGTGTATATTGTAATAGCGACTTTATGTACATAACCGCAAAGTACAATTTTAGTTTATCTATGATATTCATTCGAAGGTCAAACTATAGTGATCGGTTTCGCGCATGCGCTCACGTCTACCGATCCAAATAGCCATCGATTACATTCCATATTAAACTTTATGGCGCTAATTATAAGATCGTCTTTGGCTTATACGTAACGCAATATCGTAATATTCGCTCGTTCTCTGTCTTGTATGCGAGGAATCGCTTAGAAAAAGTGAGAAAGCATAATTATTTTAGTTATTGTTCGGATAGCGGCTAGCGGGAAGGCAACCAAACCAACGCATTTTAGATACCTACCTAACTTTGGCAGCGTTGAGCGTTTGTCAGTAGATAGCCTACCTAACCTAACCTACCTAGACAACCGATAGCCGTTGCTAGCCATTTCAATAGCGCTACGATACGTTAGTGGCATGGCAACGGTTTTTAGTTACGTTACGGTATAACGGACGCATCGCTAGCATGAACGAAAGTACTGGTATATAGTAGTTGCAACCTCAGCGACATCTGGTGGTATTTGATGGCGATAGAAAAAGGATTAAGTGAGTGATCAAACTGAAAGTTAAGTGAAGTGACAAAACTGTGAGTACTCTTTATATTGACTTAATCATCTCTCAAGCAAATTAAAACTAAATTTCAAAGTGGTTAAAAATTAAAGTTTGCTTTAAAATTAATGCATGATGAAGAAATTGATTAATAATTACAAGTGTTGCATGGACTTAGAATAATATCGCAAAAAGTGAACATACGGGGAACCTATGCCGGTTTTTGTAGCGAAATTCTAAGCAAAAACACTTAGAAAAATTGCGATAAAAAGTTCATCAACTTGTAAAAATTTCAAGAACAAGTTTGTAAATTTTTAGTTTGTTTACAACTAAAAGCCGCATTGATTCATATGATATTGGTATTACCGTATTGATATTACGAGTATATACTAAGGCACTTGTAATTGTTTTTTATAAAATTTTGAAGTAAATTAACATTTTAAAATGGATACATACATTAAAATTCAAGAAGATATTATGTTAAAGATACAAAAGGCAAGAACAAATTTTAAGAAGTCTCCTAAAGATAGACTAACTCAAGTTTACGTAGAAACTCGGATAGAAACATTGGAAGCTTATTGGGACTCGTATCGCGATACACATAAGGCAATAATTACGGAATTTGACACAAAGGATTTGTTATCTTCGGTATATTATAAGACGGACGCATACGACGTCACAGAGGAACTTTATACAGATTATAAAACAGAACTAAAAGAATGTTTACTTAAATTAAATACTAATTCTAACCCCAGTACATTGTCTAATATTAAAGGTAGCGTGTCAAACGTTAACCAATCCCTTGGAGTAAGATTACCTAAAATTTCAATACCTAGCTTTAGTGGTAAATACACTGAATGGACAAGTTTCCGTGATTTATTTACATCGTTAATACATAACAACAAGGCATTGGATGACGTTCAAAGATTACATTATCTCAAAGGTTATTTAACCGGCGAAGCCGAGCAACTTTTGCGACATATTCCTGTAACGGGTAGTAATTATAAAGAATGTTGGGATCAATTAGAACAACGCTATAATAATAAGAAACATTTGGCAAACTGTATTTTAACGCGCTTCATGAATCAAAAAAGTATACAATCTGAATCTTCGAGTGCTATTAAAGAGTTATTAGATACAACTAACGAGTGTCTGAATGCCCTTAAAAACTTAAATATTGATATTTCGTCATGGGATATTATTGTGATATTTATTATTAGTTTAAAGCTTGATTCAGAGTCTAGAAAACTATGGGAAGTAACAGTTTGTAAAAATACTAATGACTTGCCTAAGTTGTGCGATTTTAAAGAATTTTTAGATCAGCGTTTTAGGTCACTTGAGTTTTTAGATACTAAAATTAATAAGCCAGTAACTAGCTCTCGTACAACTAAAGTTTTGCATGTCACCTCAAGTCAAAATTGTAATTTTTGTTCTGAACACCATAAATTAATGAATTGTAAGAAGTTTTCTAAGGAGAATGTTGAAGCTCGACGTGAGTTTGTCCGAATTAATAAGCTGTGTTTTAACTGTCTCGGTACGAATCACTCTGTATTTTCTTGTCGTTATTCAACCACTTGCCGTATATGTAAAAAAAGACATCACTCTCTACTTCATTTAAGCCCAGGTACAAGAACAGACCACTTACCTAGTGATCAAAATGAAGATGCTGCGAATAATGCTACTATTTCGCCGTCATCTTCACAGGACGAGGTACCAAAAATAATGTCATGTTTCTCTAATTTGAACAGCCAAGTATTGTTGGCCACTGCCTTGATTAGGGTAGAAACGAGAAGAGGATATTTCGTTTTAAGATCTCTTTTAGACCAAGGCTCTCAAGCATCTTTCATAACCGAGGCAGCGGTTCAAATGCTTGGTTTAAAAAAGACTTTAAACAAGAGCCTTATATCAGGACTTGGTAGTGATAAGACTTTACAGTCTAAATGGTTTGTTACTATTAAAGTACAATCACACCATGATCCCAACTTTATGGTTGTCGTGAAGGCTCACGTTTTAAGTAAATTAACAACACTTCTTCCAGAAAGAAGAATTATTGTTAATGCTTTACCATCACAACTAGCAGAATTAAAGTTAGCTGACCCTATGTTCGATATACCGAATAAAATAGATGTTCTTCTAGGAGCTGAAGTATACAGCCAGATATTAAGGGAAGGAGTTATCAGAGGTCTGCCCGGTTATCCTATTGCACAAAATACCACACTTGGTTGGATCCTCTCTGGTTATATACATTCACAACAACGCTCTAGTACTGATGAAAAACAAAGGTATGTAAGTATGCACGCTCAGTTGTTAGGCGATGATATTTTAAAGAAGTTCTGGGAATTAGAGGAGGCTTCATATTCAGCCACAGCTCTTTTAACAGAAGAAGAGAAGGCATGTGAGGAGTTTTTTGTGAATACCTTTAAAAGAGATGATCTAGGTCGATACGTAGTGAGCCTGCCGTTTAAGACCAGTGATCCAGGTTGTCAGTATGGCAACTCTTATGAAATTGCTAAAAGACGTTTTCATTATTTAGAAAGAAGATTACTCAAGAATCCAGAGCTGGGAACTCAATATTCAGATGTAATATCAGAATATCTATCTCTTGGACATATGGAAGTAGTTCCTGAAGCAGAAAAATATAAACCAACTGCTGTTTATTTACCACACCACGCTGTAGTTAGAGATGACAAAACTACAACCAAGGTAAGGGTTGTGTTCGATGCCTCGTGTTTATTAGACAACGGAAGTTCATTGAATAAAGACATGTTAGTTGGCCCGACTCTTCAGCCTGAGTTACGGCACGTTATCATGCGTTGGCGCTGTTACCCAATATGTCTCGTTGCTGACGTAATTAAAATGTATAGACAAGTGAAAGTAACTGAAAAGGATGCCGATTATCAACGCTGTTTATGGCGTAAGGACCCAAACTCAGATATTCAGCATTTAAGGTTATTACGTGTTACTTTTGGAACATCGTCAGCACCTTATTTAGCTGTACGAGCTTTACAACAGCTGGCGCGCGATGAGGGTGAGAAGTTTCCTATGGCTTCTACAAGAGTCTTTCAGGACTACTATATGGATGACCTTATGTCAGGCTGTGAAACCCCTGAAGAGGGTTTTCAGGTTTATAATCAGATGACCGATCTTCTTCGTTGTGGAGGCTTTGAGCTGCAGAAATGGACATCTAATAACGATGAATTACTCAACAATATTAAAGGTACAGTGAATAAAAAAGAAAACATAGAGATGAAACAGGACTCGGGATTGGAGGTCATGAAAATTCTGGGTTTGACATGGAACAGAGCATGTGATGAATTTCAATATACTGTTAATCTTCCTCAGCTTGAATTACCTGTAACGAAGCGTAGAGTAATTTCAGATATCGCAAGGTTATTTGACCCTCTTGGTTGGATAGCTCCGGTATTGACATCAGCTAAAGCCTTTATACAGAGATTATGGCTTGCAGGAATAGAGTGGGATAGTGAAGTACCTCCCGACATTCTGCAGGACTGGCTAACATATCGTACAGACCTTGTTCATCTTACTGGTTATCAACTTCCACGTTGGATAGGCACAAGTCGGTATGATACCCAGATGGAACTGCAAGGGTTTTCTGATGCCTCGAATAGCGCTTACGCAGCTGTTGTTTATGTAAGAGCTGTTTCTTGCACCGGTGAAGTCCACGTTAACTTAATCGCTTCTAAAACGAGAATTGCTCCTGTAAAGCAAGTTTCAATTCCTCGTTTAGAGTTATGTGGAGCACTTCTTTTGGCTAAGTTACTTAATGAAATATCTGAAGTATTGAACATTCCTAAAAAAGACGTGCACGCCTGGAGTGACTCTACCGTTGTTCTGGCTTGGTTACGTGGGCATCCAAGCAAGTGGAAGACTTTTGTGGCAAATAGAGTCTCTGAAATATTATCTTTATTAGACAGCAGCCAGTGGTCGCATGTTAAATCCGAAGACAACCCAGCAGACTGCGCCTCGCGTGGCATAAACCCAAGTCTTATGTCTAGAATAGAAATATGGAAAAAGGGCCCTAAGTGGCTACACGAAAATACAGTCCATTACACGAAGGTGATAGCAAATACAAATATAGAAGAGAAGAAAAATAAAGTAACTTGTTATGTAACTACCGAAAACCTTGACATAATTTCTAGATTTTCGAGTTTAAAAAGACTTACCAGAGTTATAGCTTACTGTCGACGATTCCTTTATTTAAAACCTGAAAACAAGAATAAATTAAAAACTACGCGTTTGTTAACATTTCATGAAATTAATGAGTCATTACTTACCTGCATTCGAGTATGCCAAGAAGAAAATTTCCTGTCAGAGATGGAGAGCTTAAAATTATTTAACAAGGTTAAGAAAACTAGCAAACTTACCTCACTTAATCCGTTCCTAGATGGGAAAAATATCCTCAGGGTGGGCGGTCGATTACAGAAGGCTGATGTTACTGAAGACATGAAACATCCAATACCGATTCCACACAATTCGCATATTTCGAATTTAATTGTAGCTGATGCACATGAGCGTACTATTCACGGTGGTCCTCAGTTAATGTTAAATTATATTAGAAGTCAGTATTGGATTATAAACGCAAAAAGCCTGATTAAGAAACATGTTCGTAGATGTATTGTTTGCGTTCGTCATTCTGCTCAAACAAGTCAACAATTGATGGGTCAATTGCCAACCGCTCGTGTCACTGCTTGCCGCCCTTTTCATCAAAGTGGTGTAGATTATGCTGGACCAATCGCTATCAGACCCACTAAGGGACGCGGTTATCACTCTACTAAAGGCTACATTTGCTTATTTGTCTGCATGGCCACACGTGCAATCCACCTCGAAGTAGTCAGTGACCTGACTTCAGAAGCGTTTTTAGCTGCCTTTAAGCGTTTCGTTGCACGCAGAGGTCATTGCGCCGATTTGTGGAGTGATAATGGCACTAACTTTGTGGGAGCGAGTAAAGAATTAAAGCATTCCTTTCATCAAGAAGGGTCGGTAGCAGCAAGTGACATTACTAACTGGCTGGCAACAAATGGTACTAACTGGCATTTCATTCCACCCCACTCTCCAAATTTTGGAGGGCTTTGGGAAGCTGGAGTGAAATCCACTAAACATCACTTGAAAAGAGTAATCGCAACTAGTACTCTCACTTTTGAGGAGATGACTACGCTTTTATGCCAAATAGAAGCTTGCTTAAATTCACGCCCGATAACTCCAATTAGTTTGAATCCCCAGGATTCCTATCCACTTACCCCAGGACATTTTCTTGTGGGTGAGCCTTTAGTGCTAGTGCCAGACACTAATTATGAAAAAACAAATATGAGCACACTAAGAAGATGGCATTTTGCGCAGCGTCTTCTTCAAGATTTTTGGCGTAGGTGGTCAAACGAGTACCTCTCACAGCTTCAACAACGGTACAAATGGTCGCAGATAACTCCAGAGCCTAAATTAGGAGATATAGTACTTGTTAAGGAGGATGATCTGCCTCCAGCAAGATGGTTGTACGGCATAATAACGGACAAGCATATTGGTTCTGACAATCTCACGCGTGTGGTTTCGATAAAGTGTAAAGGATCTACATTAAAACGACCTGTTTCTAGACTTATAGTTTTACCTATCGATACTTAAGATAGTTTGTATTATGTTTATAATTTTCAATATTTAATATTTTTGTACTTAATACGAAATATGTTGTTTTGTATATTTTTGCTTTGTATTCAATTAGATAGTAAATGTTAACACTTAGGGGCCCACATATTGTAATGGTATGGATCCTTGACTGGTCCATGGTGGGCGGAATGTTCAGTGTTCTAAGTAAGTTTTTAGTTACACTCGATAGATGGCGTTGTACGATATAATTACATTGCGATGTTAAGAGTCTCCGCGGGTAAATACTATCGCTGTGATTTTATTATTAAATTGTCTCGTCCTAAGCAAGTGTGTTTTCTTTGGTTTAACCACAAGTACCTTGAGGGCCTCTGGATGTTTTTGAAGATTTGTACAACAGTCTTAAGACAGACTATTGCTTTACAATATGTATGAATATGCGCACACTTGGAACAAAACGTCGTATAGACAATATTGTCTCAGATAGACAGTTTTGTTTTATGTGTGGCTACGTATCGTAGTCAAAACTGTTTCGTTTTAGTTTTAAGACAGACTTGTCTATATGAGGCAAGTCAGTCTTGAAACAGTCTAGTCTCCAATGTGCGCTCAGCCTAATTGTTAGTTAGTTGTTGGCTTCCTGATCAGTCGGATCGAGCTAATGTGTGTAGTATCAACAGTGAGAAAGTATATGATGAGAGTAGTGCGAGTAACAAACTAGTTGTAAGTAAATAAACAATGTAGTGAGTGTGGGTCTGTCTGGCTCACCGCGGCGTCGTCTAATTAGCTCACTTTTGTCGCTCAATCTTTATCTGAGTTTCGAACTTGTCTCCCCCCCCCCCCCTGCAGGCTAGAAAACATGTTCATTGTGTAGCGAGCACAGAACATAATATGTATACTCAAAGGAGGTAGCGAGTGTCGAGGCGACCGACACACATCAATCTGCCGTACACTAGCTATGTTCAACGTTCTCAACTTGCAGTTAACTTTGAACGAATTGTTGCAAGTATTTTGCAAAATGAATTCAACTCTAAATTATTGATTAGTACCTACTGATATCAGCAAGACAAACGTCACGTCGACAAATGTAATTGTATTTTTTTATTTATTTATTACATACATGCACCATCCTTACAGATCACCCTAATTCGATGGTGCAGAACTTATAAATATCTATAACTAGCTGACCCGTCGAACTTTGTTCCGCCTTAATCGCAATAAATAAGCAGACGTTTTCTTTAATTGTAAAAACAAAACCAAAAAAAAATTAAATACTATAGGTATCATTCATATTACATATACATTAAATTAATTAACATTCAGATACATTAAATTAACCATTCATAAATTATTTCTGTATTTTAGTACATATTTATGTTGCTCTTCATTTAAGTACCTTGTGATACACGACATTTTTTGTTTTATTATCAGGCGCAAAAGCAAACAACGCAGATGGTCTTCCGTCCGACCCGTGAACATGCCACGTATAATTAACCATGGAAAAAACATAAATGTTCTACATTTAAACCATAAACTTTTAAGGATTGGCCTTGTGGTTTGTTGATAGTCATGGCAAATGCAAGACATATCGGAAGTTGAAGTCTTTTAAATTCAAACGGCATATCGGTTGGGATTATCGGTATCCTCGGAATGAGAACTTCCTCACCTTTGAATGAGGGGAGGAATTGAAAGAGGGGAGGAGGGTACGCCATCTCGCGGACATGAGTGTCGAGTCGCGTTATATTAAATTCTGTTAAATTAGCCAAAGTGAATTATTAAGCACGAATTAGTGATAAACCTAAACTATAAGTGACAATAAGTGAGTGACATTGGAGTTCGCAAGAAATATACAGTATAAACAAAGAATTTTCAACAAAAAGTGTCATCAAAATAACGATTTATAAATTCAAAAGTTCTAGTATTATACAAAAACGTTTGATGAAAATGTATCTCCACTGGTGAATTGAAGAATATTCTTGATGAAAAAACACTAAAGGTACATATTATATTAAGTAATTACAAAAAGTTAAAATTTGATACAAAAATATACAAGTCATTGCCATTTTTTCTGCGAACATCAACGCCATCTATTGGTTACCAGTATAACTAATTACAAGAATCAACAGCTACAAAACAACAGCTGCTACTGTTTTTGCTATTCGACACTAGGTGGCAAAAATTAACAGTCAAGATAAAAATCTATAATTTTGTTCAATTTACGCAAAAGATGCCGCCAACGGTATCTCGCTGCGAAGGCTGCCAACAAAAATTACCTACAAAAGAGAACCTGACTTGTTCATTATGTAAATACAAGTATGATTTAATATGTGCCGGTGTCTCAAAAGAACAATTTACCAAATCTATGTCTCAGGAACAAAAAAAGACGTGGATATGTCAAACATGTTTGTGCAAAGTTCCTAAAACTGGAAATATAGATACCCCAATAAGATCATCGTTGGGACCAGATCCCACTATAATAACAAAACCACCAGTTGACAACATCACAACAAAAGCAAAAATGCAACACATGCAAAATGAAACTGTTGGCTCTGAGTACTCTAGCTTCTTAGGAGATACTTTGACTCAAACAAACTATTCTCAAAATTTAGAAATACAACCTGAGACTCTATTTACTATGGATACACTTAGTGACCTTATCTTAATACGGTTGAAGGAAAATAACAAATCTATAGTACAAGAGCTGCAAGACACTATACATACTGAGATAAGGAAAGCTATCTCTGAGATGCAACTGGAATTTAATATACAAACTAAATCTTTAACCGCTGAAAACGAACAACGCAAAATAGAAATATACAATATAAACAAAACTATAATACAATTGCAAACAGAAAATGAAAACCTCAAGCGAGAAATAGGAAACATATTATCTCAAACTCTGCCACTTCAACAAAAACAGGAGACAAACTGTAAAAAAATTGTAATATACGGCCTAGCGGAACACTATAATGAGTCTGAAAATGAGCTTCACGACAGGCTGATCAACTTATTTTATGAAATTACTAATATAGACCTAACTGGTTACATCGAAGAAATACATAGAATAGGGAGAGTGGGAACAAAAAATCGACCGGTTTCCATCGAACTCATAAGCAAGAGAATGACAGCATTTCTTATAAATAGCAGCCAATATTTCCAAGGAACTGGACTCTACATATCTGAGTTTCTCGATTCAAATGCCAGAAAGGAAAGAGCTCAGCTAAGGGAGAGAATGTTTCAAGCTAGGAAAAGAGGATCATACGCTGTAATAAAAAATAATCGATTATACATAGATGGCAAAATAGAAAAAAAGGAAAATATTAATGAAAGCTGTAAACTATCCAATACACAACAAAATACAACGGGAACACAAGAGTTAGACCAATCTCTCCACATTCCAATACACCCATTACCACAGCACACAATAGAAAACCAAACATTTCGAAAACAAAGAACTGCCATTTAAAATTGTTTTTCAAAATATGCAAAGCTTGAACAATAAACAAGATTTACTAGAATCGTTCTTTAGCTTGAATGCATCTTTTTCTGCATTATGTATATCTGAAACTTGGCTCACGCATGAGAGGCTTGATTTCATACAATTTACCGGGTACAAAATCGCGTCATCCTATTGCCGCAACACTCGCACAGGAGGAGGCGTTTGTATTTTAATCAAAGACAACATTAACTACAACAATCGAAGTGATATAACAGACATGTCAATAGATTACATCATCGAGTTATGCGCGGTTGAACTCCCTAACGAAAATGTATTATTAGTGACAATGTACTGGAATAGAAGAGAGGAAGAAGTATTTTTTCAACAACTGGTAAAAGTTTTATTATATATTAACAAAAAATACTCAAAAGTAAATGTTATTATTGGAGGCGATTTCAATATAAATATTCTCTCGAATAATTTAAAAACTAAATCCTTTTTAAATTTAATGCAAGAACACAAGTTTACACAGCACATTAACACACCAACACGTATCACCCCAACAACCTCCACATGTTTAGATTTAATATTCACCAATTTCAAACAAAAAGACATGTACACAACAGTGGAGGACTATGGTTTTTCTGACCATAGTAGCTCTATAATACATCTAGAACTTCCACAAACATCAACAATAGAGACATGGACTATTAAAAAAAGATTGTTTACGGCTACAAATATACAAAGATTTAAATCTAAATTACAAGACATAAACTGGAGTAAAATAATTACACCTGAAAAATCTATAAATCAAAACTACACAGTTTTTAACGATACTCTTTTGAATATACTTAACCAAACGATACCACTGCGTAAAATAAAACTAAAACCAACATTTAAAAAGTACTGGCTAACAAATGGTATTAAAGAATCTTGCAGACACAAGAGACTCCTTAAGATATTTATTAATAGAAACAAAAACCCTATTTTAACCCAGCACTATAAAAAATATGAAAAACTATTAAAAACTACAATAAATACTTCAAAAAAATTACACTATGCCAATAAAATGATGACATCAGGAAATAAGGTTAAGACAATGTGGAGTATAATAAATGAACGTACTAATAAAAAAGTAAAAAATGACAAACATAACATAACCTTAAAATTAAACAATAAAAAAACCTCTGATCCTAAGGAGGTGGCTAACGTATTTGGTGAGTTCTTTGCCTCTGTGGGAGAAACCAGCACAAACTCATCACTTTATTCAACTGCAAATAATGGCTCTTTAACTTTATCTCAAAGAGAGAACTCTATATACCTTAAACCTTTGGATCCTTTTGAAGTAAATAAAATAATAAAAGAATTAAAAAATAAAAACAGCCATGGAATAGATGAACTCCCTCCCTCTCTAATCAAAAAATGCGCAGATGAATTGACTCTTCCATTTTATTTAATAATAAATCAATCATTCGAAGAAGGTATATTTCCTAGTATGTTAAAAAAATCTATAATTAAACCAATTCATAAGAAAAACTCTAAATTTGACCCAAATAATTATCGACCTATAGCATTATTACCAACAGCTTCAAAAATAATTGAAAAAGCCATGTACAATAGAGTTTACACCTTTTGTGAGAAATACAGTATCTTTAATGACGCACAATACGGCTTTAGAAAACATCGATCTACAACATTAGCAGTATATAAGTTTATGCAGGAGGGGGTTAATATTATAAATAACAAAAAACAAGCTCTAGGACTGTTATTGGACATGACGAAGGCTTATGACAAGGTACAGTTTAACATTTTATTAAACAAATTATATAGTATAGGCATCAGAGGAAAATGTCATGAATGGTTCGTTTCATACCTAAATGAGCGTGAACAGCAGGTTGAAATAGAGTCTTACAACCACCAAACTCAGGAGATAGAGATACTCAGGTCCGAAAACAAATTAATGAATGCTTCTATACCACAAGGAAGCGTATTGGGATGTTTTTTGTTCCTTGTTTATATAAACGACCTCCCAGACTTCATTAAAACACCTTCAGTACTGTTCGCAGATGATGTTTCTATTATGGCTTCATGCGACAGTAACATTAACTGTAATTACAAATTACAGACAATATTAGACGATACCATGACATGGATGACTGCACATAACCTAGAAATTAATTTTAATAAAACAAAAATTATAACGTTCCAACCACGCCAAAAAACACCACTAAACATAAACTTTACTTACAAAAATAAAAATATAGAAGTTGTTAATAAAGCTACCTTATTGGGAATTGAGATAGACTCAAACATTAATTGGAAACCACACGTAGACAAAGTTAGAGCCAAATTGTCTAAGTTCTCATACGCCTTGCGTGAAATAAAAAAAACTACTGACCAAAAAACAGCTCTAGTCTCTTACTATGCGTATGCATACTCATGGCTTAAGTATGGTGTCACCTTATGGGGCAATAGTACCGATGCTCCTACGTTGTTTATACTGCAAAAAAAGCTTATTAGAATTATTACAAATATTGACCAAGAAGAAAGCTGTAGGCCGCATTTTCAAAAGTTACAGATCCTCACTTTACCCTGTATATATATTCTGGAACTGTGTAGGTTCGCACGTGAGCATCCAGAATTATATATTAAAAAGGAGGACTTTCAAACTAGGTATACATTGCGGCATAAAAATAAGCTAGTTTTACCAACCTCACGTCTCAACATCCATTCATCTAGCACACTAGTCATGTCTGTTAAAATGTACAATAGGTTACCAGAGGATATTAGAAACGATGAGAAACTTGATACCTTCATTAATAAACTAAAGCAACTATTGTTAAATAAAACATATTACAGTATTAATGAATACTTAAATGATAAGACAATTTAAATAAGTACAACAATAAACGAATAATAACGTAACATTTTAATTTAAATTTAATAATAATAATTTTTTCTTTGTTCTTTTTTGTTTTATATATATGTAATGAAATAATAAAAATAAATATAATAAAAAATAAATATAATAATGACAATATTGAGAATAAAAGTAAATAATTGTTGGAATGTCTTTATAATCTTATGATACAATTGAATTGACATTATAATCATTTGGTTGAGTTAAATTGACATTCGGATAATATAATTGATTCTAAATTAAATAATAATTAAATTAAAGTAATTCTAAGTATTATTACAGTAAAAATATAATTAAAATAATTAAATAAATATGAAATTATGAACTATCACCATTAATATTAATCCCTTATGTTTTATTAATTTATAATTGGTAATTCCAAAACAAGCACTAATGACAACACGAAACACACAATCTTGCAATAGAAACGGTATTTTCTGATAGTTATTGTTTACTTGGCATCCTTCCTCCTCTCTTCTACACGTTGCTGTGCCCGACAGGGTTCACAATTGATACTTCTGTTAAACCATTAGATCTATGTATTTACATTGTGAAACGCAATAAATAATTGAGAATTGAGAATTGAATTGAGAATTGAATTTTCCTATCATTATTATAGCGTAAATTACATTGTTCATAAATTTTCTAATCACCAAACGCGTACCGTTGCACAGTTTTGGTTGGTTTATGTTTCGAAGCATTATTACTATGGAGCCGACCTTTAGGCGTAAATTGTGCGGTGGTAAGCCAGGCACGTCCAAAGAGTTTAAAAATTCAATTGGATAGTTGGTGGCTTCATCTTCATTTGTGACGCAGTCAATAGATTTGAATGAATGCATTGTTCCAATGATCTTATTTTGAATTATGTAGTTTTGGTCATCTACATCTTTATTCTTAGCCGCTAAAATTGCTCGCTCACTAAACCATTCATTGTTTTTGTAGATTGAAATAATTTCTGGAAATACATTGTTGATAAGTTCGTCTTTTGATGAGACAAAATTACAGAAATTATTTGGAAATGATATTAAGCTGCTCGATTCATCGACAGGTACTTGACCATTACCGATAGTCAGCAATTGCTCTGAGAAATATTCAGCAGATGTATCATTAAGCAATGTAACTTTCATGTTTGTTGTTAGTTGCAGTTTCTTCACATAGCGCCAATGACGGCACGACTCCGCTGTCAAAAAATATTTTCCCGCCAAAATTACTATTACGTCACAACTCATTTGTTAAAAATTATGTGACGTTACGACTCATCTGTCAAAAATTCTATGACGTCACGACTCAATTCCTTTTTTTCAAATTCGTTACGGAACCCTAAAAAGTATCCTATGTCCTTCTCCTGGCTCTAAGCTACCTCCCTACCAATTTTCAGTTAAATTGGTTCAGCCGTTCTTGAGTTATAAGTGGTGTAACTAACACGACTTTCTTTTATATATATAGATTTATTACAACTAAAACTACACTAAAACTTATACAAATAAAATCTAAACTTATACAAATAAAAACTATAACTCTTAAGTCTAAACAACTAAATCTATACACAATATAGAACATGCGGTCTTTGTGAATTCACTCAATGAACACGTAAATAAATCATTGTGGATGGACACCGTATTAAGTACACGTAGCGAACGCGTAAGTGGCGCACGCTGCAGAAGGTTGGTGCGCGCAGTGGGCACCTCGAGCAGTACCGTCGTGTCGTGTACTCATTTGGGACGCATAGTCTAATCGTTTGTAAGACTGCTTGGTTGTCTATCATCCCTCTTAAAACCTTAAATACGTATGTGGCTAGAGCCACCTCCCTTCTCAATTCAAGTCTATTATAGCCTACCATACCCAGAACAAATAAACTAGGATACAGCAATGGATAACCGGGGTAGAACCCGTATAGCTTCAGATATAGGTACCTGGTAAACTTGTTCTGGATACGCTCGACCATGAATTTATATTTTGCCTCATGAGGTGACCAGATTGATGAGTTGTTCTCTAGGTGACTCCTCACAAGAGCTGAAAATAGAGCTTTCAACGCTTCAACATTTGTAAACTGACTTCCCTGTCTTAATATGAAACCTAGGTTACGGTATGCCTTTTTACAAATGATGGTAACGTGTTTACGAAAGTTGAGGTCGGCCGTAAAGTGAACCCCCAAATCTTTCACCTCAGTGACTCGCTGCAACTACCTAGTTACTAGTCATAACAGCCCATTAATGTCCCACTGCAGGGACGGGCCTCCTCCCGGGACGGAAGGATACATAGCCTACTAATACCACGCTGGCCAGACGGATTGGTTTAATTTCAAGTTTTCCTTCTTTTTATTTCGTAAAGATAATATTAGATAGTCCCGTAGTCGGTTTTTACGACACCCATAGGATGAGATGGGGTGGTGACATATTGTATTCTTACTCCGTCACCACACGGCGGAGAGTTACTAGTAATTCGGTGCAAATACCTACATTAGGTATATTATCCTAACCAATGACACGATTATACATATAATTGTATCAAGGAAAAGTGTGTTCTCATACTAAAACTGATTGAGTGAGTTCGAGGGAGTAATATATAATATGTATGTAGTACGAGGGAGGCACAAGATTGCGCGCTCTAGAACATTTAAGCAGTGGACGAGTATCAGGTGATATGATGATGATTGTAAAGTGATGACAGTGCGTCATGAGTGTGATCACGTGTCAGCACGCAATAACACCTACCTACCTAATACTACTTATGTTTGTGTGTGTGTGTGTGTGTGTGTACACAGAGTACAGTCGAGGCGCAAGCACGCTAACAGTTTATCTAATAGACGTATTGTTATCTAGAACAGATCTGCGGGTAGGAGGTGGGGGGGGGAGGTAGGTCGCGTGCACGTAACGTACTAGCACGCGGCGCTGCGCTGATAACGTATCAGAGATGCACTTGTCTAACAGTCTAACTTATTGTTTATTATCTACCGAACACGACCGACTACACACAACATACCACTTGTACTATAACAATACTACATATTATAACGTGAGTGGTTTGTATTCTCTCCTTGACAAGAGAACAGTTAAGTCCGCCTCTGTGCACAATACATTTTACAAGAAGATTTAAATACAAAAAATAAGAGAGCAGACTGCTGGTGTCCTGCACAAAATGCTTCGATTGTATTTGTGACTTCTTCGTTCTAGTACAAGTACTTACATAGTAGTAGGTATCTTATCCTGGAGCTAATTTTAGACAAATCGTTATATTACATATCATCTTCGAGAGGGAGTGTGGGGGAGAATATAACACAAAATAATAGGTCGGGGAAAAAGTCTTTTCGCATAACGTAGGTATAAACTTATTATAAAATTTCTTTGACTGTACTACTTGTGTCTGGCTGGTTTTGGTAACATTAAAAAGGTTACATTATAAAGAAAAGAAAAAAATAAAAAAAAGTTGTTTCCCGCTATTTTTCATTTGTTTTTCTCTCCGTAAAAATGAGTGAATCTAATGAAGAAATTCGATACATTTTAAAATTTTATTATAAAAAAGGCAAAAATGCAACTCAAGCAGTGAACAAAATTTGTGATGTTTATGGACCTGCTGCAGTGTCAGTAAGAGTAGCACAAATTTGGTTCAAACGTTTTCAGTTCGGAAATTTTGATGTCAAAGATGCACCTCGCTTTGGTCGCCCTGTTACGAATAAAATGGACGCCATTTTTGAAAGAGTGGAGCAAGATCGGCATATTAGTAGTTACGATGTAGCTGAAGAACTGGGAATTGACCACAAAACAGTTTTGACCCATTTGAAGAAAGCTGGTTATACAAAAAAGCTCGATATTTGGGTGCCACACGAACTCACTCAAAGAAACTTAATGAACCGTGTACTCATTTGCGATTCATTATTGAGACGTAATGAAACCGAGCCGTTTTTGAAGAGATTGATAACTGGCGATGAAAAGTGGATCACGTACGACAAGAACGTGCGAAAAAGGTCGTGGTCGAAAGTTGGCCAGGCTTCACAGACTGTGGCCAAACCTGGCCTAACACGAAATAAGGTGATGCTGTGTGTATGGTGGGATTGGAAGGGCATTGTTCATTATGAGCTTTTACCGCCCGGCAAAACCATCGATTCTGATCTTTACTGCCAGCAACTGATGAGATTAAAGGAAGCAGTCGAGAGAAAACGGCCGGAATTGATCAACAGGAAGGGTGTGGTCTTTCATCACGATAACGCTAGACCACACACATCTTTAGCCACTCAGCAAAAATTAAGAGAGTTCGACTGGGAGGTCCTAGTGCATCCACCATATAGCCCTGACCTTGCGCCTTCAGATTTTCACCTGTTTCGGTCTCTTCAGAATTCTTTAGGTTCTGTAAGGTTGACCTCGAGAGAGGACTGCCAAAACTATTTGTCCCGTTTTTTTTATCAGAAGTCCCAAAGTTTCTACAGTAACGGGATAATGTCTCTGCCCACAAAATGGCAGAAAGTTGTTCAACAAAACGGTACATATATATTGTAAATAAATGTAAATAAACTTTGAAAAACATGTCTTGACTTTTCATACAAAAATACGAAAAGACTTTTTCCCCAACCTAATATAATCGCATTCTCTTCTGAGTATGGAATTGGACCTAGAAATAAACAAATCTATGCTGAGTTACTTCTTAAGCTTCACTTGTTGTACTACGGACTGTACTCCCGCACTAGTGATCATGTCATGTGTTGCGGGGACTTTTACAAACATCAATTTAAAACATCAACACTAAGCACATTCAGACTCGGATAATAATATTTAGTGGATATCACAAATTAATGTCTTGCGTGGGATCGTGCCCGCGTGCTGGGCAGCCCCCGCGCCGCTGTTACTTAAATGTTTGACTCTAATTAAAGTGTGACATTTGATATATTGTGCACCGACACAGTGTGCACAGTGTGTCACAGTGTGCGAGATGACGGTGTGCTTAAATAAATAAATATATATATGAAGTGAATGTTTGACATCACGTATAGAGTGACTAACATCAACTGGTGCTCAGCGCAACGGTCTGTCTTCTATGTAATGGTGTGAGCGACGCCTCGCTCGCTCCAAGCCTAGCGGGACCTTCACTAAACAAACTGAACATTACTCTAGTTAACATATCTATGAGCGTGCTACGCGCGTAGCGCTACACGTAGCGGCGTAGAGCACCCCGTACTGTGACACACAAGTGAGAGTACAGATTACGTTTACTATACAGTATCAAGTTCATTTAGTCCGCATGTCAGCCATTATACAGGGTGTTTGGTACATCGTTTGCCAAATTGAAGTAGCTGATAGAAGAGGTCATTACCCGTCTTTCCTTACTCCCCTAGCTGATTTTAACCTCAACATATTTTAGATATCTATGTAAAGCTATTTTTAAAAGAAAAACCCAAAATTTACCTTAAACACTTAAATTTATTTAAAAAATATTTCGTGAGTCCTCATAATTATGTTTTATTTTAAAGTTTAATACTAGGAGCATCAAATAAATTCATAATAGCTCACCAAAAAGGTCAACTTTTTTTTTATTGACTGATTTTAACTATAGACACAGGAAAAATTTAAAGATATAACCAACTTCACAGTACAATAAAAAAATAAATAAAAGAGAGAAAGTTCTTCCATTTTCTGAATAAATGCCTTACTTTATCCTCTTTCCATTGGTATACACAATCTTATAAAATAGTAAATAGTTTTTCTACAAAACGTGTGTAATACATAATTCAAAGTAAAGAAAACACGTTTGATGAATAAGCAAAGGTGAATTTACTAGCTATAATTGCTATAATTGATTCATTCTAGCGTACTTACCTAGTTACTTTAGCTTTTTTTGTCACTACAGTGGGTCTACCTTATCACATTAGAGTTAATTTTAATATAATAAAAGAAAAAAAAAATCATCATTTACCATAGCGTCAATAATTACGATTAATGTTAGGCATCAAACTTGTTTTCTTTACTTCGAATTATGTATTACATATGTTTTGTAGAAAAACTATTTACTATTTTATAACATGTTGTATACCAATGGAAAGAGGATAAAGTAAGGCATTTATTCAGAAAATGGAAGAACTTTCTCTCTTTTATTTATTTTTTTATTGTACTGTGAAGTTGGTTATATCTTTAAATTTTTCCTGTCTCTATAGTTAAAATCAGTCAATAAAAAAAAAGTTGACCTTTTTGGTGAGCTATTATGAATTTATTTGATGCTCCTAGTATTAAACTTTAAAATAAAACATAATTATGAGGACTCATGGAATATTTCTTAAATAAATTAAAGTGTTTAAGGTAAATTTTGGGTTTTTCTTTTAAAAATAGCTTTACATCGATATCTAAAATATGTTGAGGTTAAAACCAGCTAGGGGAGTGAGGAAATACGGGTAATGACCTCTTCTATCAGCTATTTCAATTTGGCAAACGATGTACCAAACACCCTGTATAGTAAAAACAAGTATTATCTTATTATTTAATAATAAATGTTTTACATCGTCACTCCTGAAACCTACATGGACGTGTACTCAGTACATAGACCAGATCTTTAGCTGGAGCACGTTTGTGTAAATAAATTCAGTAGTTAGCTCTTATTACTTTTTTTATACAACACAGACATACCCCTGGCAGCTGTGCTGTTGGGTAAACAATATATAGTTTAAGTAGAAGTGACAACACACTCAAGTATCATGTTCAGATAACTGTTTATATAGTATAATGTACAATTATGTGCAGTTATGTATAATGACATAATATTAGTGTAGTGGACACGTGGTGCGGGCGGAGTCACGCGACTACTGTTACTCGCACGAACTGCACTCACACTGAACTCTCTACTCAATTATTTACATACATTATATATGATAATGTAATACTGTATCACTTAATATTTACGTAAAGTGGTCGCCGTGCACACAACGAGACTGTCACTAACTGATGTAGGTATACATCATTATAATTTGACTGCTAGTGTATAAGTTAACAACGTACTGCGATACCCGCGTGTAACACAATACAAGTTATCAGTTATAGTTGTCTGTAGTGAGTGAGACATACATAATTACTATGATACCTTTTTAAATACTCGTACATACATAAAATATAAAAACATAAGATCAAATTAAAAATTAATAAAACCCAAGATAGATAAAAAGAACCTTGATCTGTGAGATCTGTGCTCGCCGTAACACACAAACGATCACGAGCCACACTCTTGTTATTATTAATAATTACACTAAGTTGAGTTATTGTTGACGTACTTGTTTACGTAATATCACGTATAAATGGGGTACTAAGCTTAGTTTAGCCCATGAAGTATATAAATAAATGAGAGCTTTATTTATAGTTTATGAACATGTAAAGTGCGTGCAGTACTGTAGAGAGCGAGGTGACACATGTATTGGTGCAGGTGTCGTGAGCGGTAACAACGTGCGCTTAGATAATGAACACTATCATGTGTCATGCACTAATGTAACCGCTCCTAATGTTATGTACTAATCGTTTCTGTATTACATTTGTTATTCATTCTACGAGTGAAAAATAAATAAAGCGTAATAACAATATGTTCGCTGCTTAATAACGAGGCACATGAGAGGGGTCACTCAGTACAAATACAACTTATTATGTTGAGTTTGAGTACTACTACAATACTATACTATATCAATGTAACAATGTTGAGTATGGTGATACAATAACTTTCTCATGTAGGTGAGTGCACACATATATGTTTGTCGCAGCCGCCACTGTGTTAACAGTTAGGTATTAGATGTAAACAGGTAACACATAGGTTCGACAAGCCCGGAAAAGTGCGTCATTTGCACAAAAATCATTTTTTGCATTTACAATAAAAAGGAAAAATGGTTATTTTTTCATTCATGACCAAATAGCACTTCCGGTGGGCCGAATGTACCGGAAATGGTCTTATAACTTCACAATAGTAGCATGTCGAGGAATAAAGGTGTAAGATTAAATATTACTAATAAAATAGAAGGTTTTAATTATAGACGAATATTTAAGTTAATGAAAGGTTAACCGCGGCGCGGGTGTGAGCGCGCGGCGTCTACGTCCTGAGAACAAACTTGTGAACAAAGCCTGTTAAACACAATATCTTTAATTATAAAGCGAGTTATCAGCGCCTCTGTCTGACATCCTTCACTAACACGACTGCTCTCAGATAACTTATCTTGTACGTGCGCAGAGCTTTTATATAAAGGGTTATCTACCTGCCTACTGAGTACTACCTTACAGTACTGCGTAGTACTTACAGCTCGCTTTGCCTACCACACGTACAGTCTACAGGTGGTGGGTGTCTTTTATCTGTAACTTTATTTACCTCAGATGTAAGTAAATATAACGAGTCGACAATAACTAATAGTTCAGTGATACTATGTGAGCCTCCAACAGTAAAACATACTACACTGAAAATCAACTCTACAAAACTAATAATAATCTATTTATCTTAGGTTTGCGGTTATTTATCCTAATATAAATAATCCTTCGACATCGAGTTAATTCTTTGCTTTGCGGAGATTACCTTTGACATTTAAATCGGCGATTGATTTCTTTTTAAATTTCTAACGTAACTGTGTTTTGCTACACCAACTTACTTAAAATTGTAACAAAATTATGAACAGATGCGAGATGTTATGAAATAACTTTGTTTAACTTAGTATAAACGTTTGTTTTGGCATATCTATACTATAATAAAACTGTAGAGGTCGAAATGTCTGTTCTTTTCGAGAATTCAGATAAAAATTATCTACAAAATCTAGAAAAAAGTCAAAAAGCACGAAACCACAATTTTTAGAATTAATGTCTGTCTGTCTGTCTGTTTGTTACCGCACATCTTTGAAACGAATTAATATAATCTTAAGACCAATACATTGTATTGTAGCCTTTTTTATTGGGCTTAAACTGAGGTATGTTTCATCAAAATCGGATAAGTATTATTTGAGATAATGCTTGATCTCTTTATTAGAACAGTCCAATACAAATTAGGGGTCAAGAAAAATGGTCAATGTTGAAATGAATCTAAATTTCGTTTCTTTTGTTCACGAGATGGCGGTACCAGTAGTAATCTATCTATATCTATACTATAATAAAACAGTAGAGGTCGAAAGGTCTGTTCTTTTCGAAAATTTAGATAAAAATTATCTATAAAATCTAGAAAAAAGTCAAAAAGCACGAAACCACACATTTTAGAATTAATATCTGGCTGTCTATTTGTTACCGCACATCTTTAAAACGAATTAATATAATCTTAAGACCAATACATTGTATTGTATTATAAAATAAACATAATGTTGTATGAATTTACATTTCGTAGATTATTTTTATACACAACGATTAAGCGTAACTTGAAGTTACATTTAGTTTTTGTTTCATTGCAATCGGTTTCTTCTATTAAAAGATATTTGAATTTAATTAATTAATATTAAACAGCGCCATCTTTCGAACTTAGACTGTAGTACATCAAGAGTTAAACTGCGTGCTGTATTTTTAAATGTAAATAAATACAAATAACCTTTATTTGTTAATCACAGGTACAAAACATGTTACAAAAATAAATAGTCTTTCCCTGTTTTGCCAATACTGGCGTACAAACATCAATTTTTAAAGTTAAACTATTTAATTAATCACAAAAATAAATTTAATTTCATTAACATTCATTTCTCACAATCCTATTATAACTGCAATTATAACACACTTATATAATTATTTAATAAATAATATATGGGTATAATATAACAGACAACATAATAAGTAACACGCTTTTTCTTTATAAAATCATTTTACACATTATTGCTATTTGTCAACATTGAAGAAAAAATTGAAAATTGACATTATAATATAGAAATACAATCACAAAACATTAAATTATTGTTCAATGTGTTTGTGTTTATTTATTACTTAATAGTACCTAATTCAAAAATACTGCACGCAGTTTATCTATAGATAATAATATAGTCCAGTCTAAATTTAATCAAATATTTATTGCTTGAATAATATGGTAAAAAGGTGTTAGGTACAATAAATTTAGACAAATCAAAAGAACATCCAGACTTAGGAGAATAGTTTGTGGATCACAATGTCCTCCATGGGAATCGAACCCGCGACCTTATGCACGCCAGCCAGGTAATGCGACCGCCGCGCCCTATGCGCCACCGAGGCAAGTAATTCTGCCGCACCATAACGTGGCGTGCAAATTCATTCACAATAAATTAGCGATTATCCGTGTGGTGACGGAGTAAGAATACAATATGTCACCTGCCCATCTCATCCCATGGGTGGCGTAAAACCGACTAAGGGACTATCGTGAATATATTATCTTTACGAGATAAAAATGAAGGAAAACTTGAAATCAAACCCTAGCCAGTCGGATTGGTATAGACCAATCCGACTGGCCAGCGTAGTATTAGTAGGCCAAGTATCCCTTCCGTCACGAGAGGAGGCCCGTCCTTGCAGTGATGCAGCATTAATGGGCTGTTATGATGAAGTTTTAAAAAACGATATTTCAGTATAAAATTGAATTGCGAAGTAAGTATCATCCACCACGCGAACGAAGTCGCGGGCACAGCTAGTTTATGTATATAATACTTAAAAAGTTTAGTAGTTACTTAGTTACAAAAATAAAAACAACTAGGCACTTAAATAATTTGTTATTGCTTCACTTCTTATTTTCCGTTGCTCTTGTAATAATCAAAAGTTAATGAACATAATTGTGTAAACGAGTCGTTAATTAAGCAATTAGTTGTTGTTCTTATATTTACATAATGAGAGAAACTTGTTCAGATGATGACGTCAGATCAAAGGACGCTTCGTGCCGTGTAATTACGACAATATTTGTAACGACACGACACTTGTATAAGCGGAACCTGCTTTTCACATCATGATAATGCTTATATCAACCATATATCGTATTATAACAGTAATACATAATTAACGTAATATATAAGCTTAATACAGGTATGGTTATGTATAAGGCAGAGAAACTAGTAGAAGGAGCGGTAGTACTAGTAGCTGCACCTTATCTACGCGAGAATAAAGAAACTTGATACAAACTGTTATGTTAAAACATTAAACAGATCGGTTCTACGACAATCTCTTGTATGACATTGACATGCGTTATGTTTATAGTGTAGTGTGTAGTGGTACTGGTAGTGAGTGTAGTGTAAGTAGAGCTATAGTGACGAGCTCACAACGTAATACGACGTACTAACATAACTGTATGTAGTGTAGTAATGTTGCGGCGGATCTGTCGTGGGCTCGATCAGACGCGGCTCCATTACGAGACTGCTCAGCTTAAGCCGCGGTCAGCACAAATATGACCAGCGTACTGTGAGCCCCCGCCCCGCCCCCCGGGCGTCGTGCACAGGAGGAGCGCGGGGGAGGGCTGTGCGGCGCGCGGGGTCACGCGACCTGGTCGTGGATATAGTTTATGTGCGGGCGGGTAAGCCGCGCGGCTGTATCGGCTCATTGGACGTTAATTAAAGTTTCTCGTTTTGTTTGTGCGGCGCGCTGGCGTGTGGATGACAACCGGCCGTTAGTACCGACCCCCGCAGTACGCCGGGGAGAGAACATTACTTTATAAAACGTCACAAGAAGGATTTATAGTAGCTGTGTAGAGAGGCCGGGTAGAGAGGTGGGCAGAGAGAGGTCGGGCAGAGTTAATTAAAAGTGAACGTATTGCTCGCGACACACTTTATTATTTCATTACGCGGCGCAATCACGTCGCGCGCACTCTACCTACACTACTGAGGGAGGGGAGGGACTGTACCTGCTGTGCCGATGTACTAGCGCGAGTGATACACTAGTGGCATTATGACGTAGTACATTTAACAAAACTACATCTAATAATGATTAGTTTTAGTCATGTTGTACGTCTCTCCTTCAGGTATTCTATCGCTGGAGCGGTCTGTATTCTAGATCATAATGTGTGTGGCCATCACGCGCCACCACGGTCCTGCGCCTTGCATACAGTCCGTCCCAGAGATCTTTTTGAGTCCACCTAGCTGGAGCGCCTTACACTAGACTCTAGGACACATTTGCTCCAACGGCCATGAGTCCAAATCAACTGAATGATTAAAATGTAAGTAATTGTACACAATATGAGTAAGTGTGACATAGAGTGACGTGAGTGACATGACGGCTTGTCTCCTGAGAGTGGGTCGAGGCCGCGGGGGCTCAGTGTGCGGTTATCTACCTCATTACATAATATTCGTGTACAACATGATGTACACGCGCACACACTGGGACTAGCCTACTTAATTGATTACCGGCCTGACCTCGCGGTGCGAGAACAGTACAAGCTTGTAGTGGTAACGTACTATAAGCTTGTACTATTCTTGCTCCGTGCACTGTGGATTGTGCTACTAAAACATACGAAGCGGTTTACTATTATAACATTGTAAAACTACATATTAAGTATATACTCGTGTTATAAAAGTTAATTGATAAATAATGGTCCGTGTGTATTGCACGCATCAACTAAGTTTAACAGTGTTACACCGTTGCGTTTATGTGGTGTTGGAGTGAGAACACTAAATATACTGAACCTTTTCCGCAACATCCTCACCAATACTAAGTAAAGCACAATGTAACCGCTGGATAAGATGTTATTTCTCGCGTGGTATTCGTAGATAATGTTTGTATTCGTGGCGACATACAGACGTAATCTCTTCTCTACAGAGTCGCATGTAAGGGCTATTAGAGTGCTTGTTGATTCCCATAATACAAGAGTAGCTCCCGGTATAGAGGCTGTACAATACAAGCACTATTAAAATATAAAACCGGTCAAGTGCGACTCTGACTCGCGCACCAAGGGTTCCGTACAAACCTATTTATTTTCCCGCCAAATTGTGATAACGTCAGGATTCAGATGTTTAAATTCTATTTTTCTTGCCAAAATTCAAAGCTGTCAATAAATATTTTCCCGCCAAAAATTTATGACGTCAAAACTGATCTGTCAAATATTATGTGACGTCACGACTCATCTGCCAAAAATTCAATGACGTCACGACTCAGCTGTCATAATATATTTTCCTGCCAAAATTCTGTGACGTCACGACTCATCTGTCAAAAATTATGTGACGTCACGCACATCTGTCAAAAGTGACACGGGTGTCTAAAATATTTTCCCGCTAAAATAATATGACGTCACAACTCATCTGTCAAAAGTTCTATGACGTCACGCCTATCTGTAAAAATTGACAGCTGTCAAAAGTGACAGCTGTCAAAGTGAAAGAGGTCTCAAATATTTTCCCGCTAAAATAATACGACGTCACAAATCATCTGTCAAAAATTCTATGACGTCACGACTCAACTGTCAAAAATTCAAAAACGTCACGGCTCAGCAGTCAAAATATATTAACCGCCAAAATTCTGTGACGTCACGAATCATCTTTCAAAAATTCTGTGACGTCACGGCTTAGCTGTCAAAATATATTTTCCCGCCAAAATTCTGTGACGTCACGAATCATCTGTCAAAAATTCTGTGACGTCACGACTCATCTGTCAAAAATTCAAAAACGTCGCGGCTCAGCTGTCAAAATATATTTTCCCGCCAAAATTCTGTGACGTCACGAATCGTCTGTCAAAAATTCTGTGACGTCACGAAACATCTGTCAAAAATTTAAAAACGTCACGGCTCAACTGTCAAAAAAATTTTCCCGCCAAAATTCTGTGACGTCACGACTCATCTGTCAAAATTCTATGACGTCACGGGTCACGTGACCAAAATTCTATGACGTCACAGGTCACGTGACTCAGCTTTCCCGCCAAAAGTCAATGAAATCAAAATATAATAATATGATTGAAGTAAAAATTTAAGGTTTTCGGAATTTTCCCATTACATGTACAATAAGACCTTGCTTCATGCCAAATTTCAAGTTTGTAGGTAGACTGGAAGTACCCTGTAGGTTTTTGCCTTTACCCCTCTAAATTTGCGACAAAAACGGCTATATCTCTTGATTGCGTTGGATTAGCAGTTTGATTTTTTTACGGCACTAAGAGGCAACAAGCCTTAGTATTTGGTGAAAATTTCAACTTGATACCTCCACGCGTTCCTGAGATAAATGGTCTTGACAGACAGACGGACGGACGGACGGACGGACAGACGGACGGACGGACAACAAAGTGATCCTATAAGGGTTCCGTTTTTTCAAAACTGGTACGGAACCCTAAAAAATGGTTAGTTACAGGTGATACCACTGTAACATTATACGAAGCATGTTTCAGAGCATTAACAGATGATAATGAACTAACATAATTATACGAGTGTTACGTAGTGTACACTGTTAGCACTAGCAGCAACGTAGTGATAACGTATAGTGGAGCACGTAATAGTGACATATAGACGTTCACACGTCACTACACAACACACCTCCGCGTCTCGTGAGAGCTCCACGTTGACGCGACCTTGCCTCACAACCTCATTTATATGTTACTTACGTACTACATCTGTGTCTGTACACTAACTGTCACTACGATAATACATTCACTTACTTGTGTAACATTGTGATCAGGGACAACGCACCACCACTGAACTCTTTTTATAAATATTGATTTATTCATTTACCAAGTTATTAACACTGCATACCATAGTTTACACTCGTTAATTATATAAATCATACAAGGTATGAGTATTGACCATACCCCTCACAAGGTGTATCGACGGTGGATCGACGGTCAGGTAAACGTTGCGGGCGATGGATAAGGGAGGGACATGACAGAGTCAGCTGGAGTCGTTTGAAGGAGGCTCATTTCAGCAGTGGATGTGTTCTGACTGAGCTGATAATACAAGTAGTGGTTACATCTGAAACAAATGAACTGTAACAAACTATGATGACGTCACCTGCTCACAGTCTGCTCAGAGCTCTTCTATAGTCATCATTTAGTTGTTTTACGAGTCAATGTTGATGTAAGTTAATATTTAAGTAAAATGTAACAAGATTTAAGTATCTAACACAACACGTGTGATTTACTTTACAGTACAGTACAGAGGTTGCGTTGGTTAACTAACTGCAGCTCGGTCACGTGGTACATATACTCGTACCGTATACAGTATTCGTTCTAGTTTACAATGTTTAGTTTGTATCGTAATCTAATTGTTTGTCTGAACGTAAAAGTTTAAACAGTTGAGTAGTGGTACAGTTTACGTGTCGAGTATACGTGAACTAGACCACAAACTAGTTCAGTTTCAATATAACGAGAACACACGTGGTACAAGCACCGCTGTGTGTACGTACTAGTGCGCCGTCACCTTGTACGTACATTGTAACGTTAACTGAACATGCACTAGGTACATGTGTAACATACAGTGTATACATAGCGTTACTACATGTTATTGTCAGATAATATTGTGTGTTACACTGTGATGTAGATGTCTATACACATGTTACTACACACCACGTGCACACACACACAGGGCTGATGCCTCCCCTGTGACGGAGGCTCTTGTCTGCGCTCACCAGACAGAGTAGTAGAGGGTTCATGGTTCCCAGTTTTGCATACATAAATAAATACTTTATTTCAATATACATAATAATTTATATACCAAGCTATTATATCTGTTACATTTATCAGGTAAAACAAATAAAGTGAACAAAATAAAAGTATTAGATCTATTTAATAAAACAATATTTTGCCACAATAGCGTGTACTTATATTATAATAGTATATGATTATGGTTTAGTAGTAAGCTACGAGTAGTCTGTACAGTATAGTTATGATAATGAATATTATATAGTGAGTGAGTGAGTGAGTGGTGCACTAGTGATCGTACACACGACATGTGCCGTGCTGCGGACACAAACACAAACACGAAAACGACTACATAGCTCATAGCACTAACATAATTAGTTTATCATTTAGTGGTCAGTGTAGACTTTACTGTCCTTGTTAACTACATATTATTACTAGAATCTATCTGAATGACACCTCAGTAGACACCTGTCTTGATGAAATACTACTTAGAACGCAGACTATTGATATACTAAGTAATAGATACATTGGTAAATGTTGTTCATGATTTATCAACATTAGTAATTGTAAGTGCAATTATTTAGTTTGTTGTTTATTTACATACTTAATATAGCATTATTAATATAGCATTATTAATATAGCTTAATATTTAATCTCAACGGAAACTATGATTGAAAATTACGGCACTTTAACTCTAATATCTCTCTATATTTTTGCTGTTTAATTTCTACTATAATTTATTGCTGTTCCATAAAAGTCAGTTATAAAAAAGAAGTAAAGACATTTTTAAGTATTAAGTTACAGTATGTCTACCACGGTGACTAGGTATGAATATATAGGGTCATGTAACGTACCTACGGACATTTTTGACTAATACCACTTTGAACTTTTATATCTCTGTCAATAATTAAGGTACTTAAGTGGCAAATACTTTATTTTTTAAGGCATACAATCTGCAACAATTGAGTTTTATCAAGTGAAGCATAAGTGTTGCTAGATATTTTTTATATATTTGTTTCTAAAAGTGACCATTTTGGGATAAGGTACGTTACATGTTTGTACACAATAGGGTGTCCCCTATTGTGTACCTTGGGACAAAATAAAACAAAGACATATTAAGTCAAGAGCAGTCTTGTAATCAGCTCAAAAAATATGTTTTACTTAACATTCTAATCTGAGGTATTAGTAGTATAGTAGGACCATTTAAACTAATTATCAACTATATAAACCTATTTTGCGGCTTTAACTATGTTGAATAATTCTTCAACCCAAATTCTTTGCTATTTTTCTTATTTTACCTCCTTCTTTTACTTTATCTACTGCTAGTCTCTGGCGTTCAGGACTAACTTCATCTCTCTTGAGCTCCGTGGCCCTATTAAGAAGAGTTACAAGGACTATTAAACATTGCCCATAGTTACAAACATTGATTGTTCCTTGGGGCGCGTCCCAAGGTACAAACAAAATCATGTCCCAAGGTACAAACACAGCAATAATTTAATAAAATAGTATTATCTTGACTTTTAGGCTAGGAACGTGTTCCACTATTAATCATGTAGTGGATAGAAAGTAACAATTGACACTATCGTTTTATATTTTGTCAATTATCTGCTCTCATTACAAACATAATACACGTCAAAAAACTGTAAAAATCTTACTTTTGGCCCAAAAAACTTAAAGATGTCCTCACAACTCGCTCGACGCCGGAATGATCACATAAATCACTAGTTTTGCCAAGCGATGAAAATACTATCCATATGATAGAATTGAATGTTTTCAATGTTGCTAGTTTTTGAAATAAAATCAATGTCCCAAGGTAAAAGCGTCCCAAGGTACGTCACATAACCATAAGTAGTTATGTCTGAGCTTGATTACTTGATCAGGCTGCCTCAACTACATTGACTGTGATCATTATGATCTTCAAACACGTTGCTGTTTCTCAGTCTCATCGCAGGACTGACTGCACTAGACTTGACAACACTGTCTTATAATATTGTAAACGTCTTTGTTGAATTGTACACATATTGTAACCAACAACGTAATATCAACTTCTACAAAGACAATTTAAGTTATAAGTGAGCGGTCAAACGTCTAAGTAATAACAGTATGTCACAAACTATGTCCAGACGTCGTCTGTAGCGGGACGAACTAGCTACGTACCGCCGTAGTACAAACATATACAGTATTTCGACTTCATAGAAACGGACGAAACACGAGCTATACCTACACGCTCACGATAGAGATGGCTTTGCGGAGTGAACAGTCGCGACTGTGCTGCAGTAACGAGCGGGAAAGTAGGTAAATGTAATTAAAAAGCTGGAGGCGGGCAGGTAAGGTTTACGTACCGCGCAGCCGTAGGGATTGATAATAAATATTCGGCCGAGATAGACTACTGCTTGTACTGTAGTACCGCTTTACTATACGAGACGAGAGGAGGACGGGGGAGGGGCAGGGATATCAAGCAGTCCGTGTACGAGACAGACACAACATACCTATACTCTATTAGTTTTAAATGTATTGTGTAGATATATTTTTTATTAACTCATCACCAAGCTAGTAAAGAAAAATCATTCTGGTAGCCTTATATTGTTATATAAATACTAAAGTGTAGTAAAAAAAAAGGACTTTTAAGCGTATTTTAACTATAGTAAATAAATGTAAGTTTGTTGTTATAAAGACTATTACTTGTACATAATATTTGACTTCTAATATATTTAGATGAACGAGCGCAACACTACTCGTACTCTAATGACATCGTTGTGATGATATATAAATAGTTATGTAGTGTAGCTACAGGTGGAGGTGCGCGCGGGAACTGACAGCCAATAATTATATCTGTGGCTCGAGTACACCTGCACTTAACCACTCTTTAATTGACAGAGTTACAAAACTTCGTCTTTTCACAGATCACTTAAGTATACACTACAATAGATTAATACGAGTGTGACTGCACTCAAAACTAATAATAAAATGTCTATGATATAGAGTGTAGTTTGTGTGAGAAAAGAGAAGTTAGTTTAAGTGTGAGGCGTTTAATAACAGATACACTCACTCGCACACAGATGTTCGACGATGATGTTCTATTCCAAGAGAACGTTCAACTCTATCAGCTCTTTCGTGTGGCAGGCTCAAACACTTTGCGATCACTTTCTTTACATTTATACATTAATAGTTCTCTGTGTTGTTCATGTCATATGATTGTAATACGAATTATATCTGTAGTCAAACTCTACTGAATACAAAGATAAATGTATGTAGGTGTCTGCATAAGCTTAGTGGAGTAAATGTTATATAAATAATGATATAGTTATATTATAGTGTTCTCTGTCTGTAGGCGTGAGCTTGTAGGCGAGCAGTTACAACAACAACATCACTCTAACATGTAGATAAACACATCTATCACACACCTCCCCAGGTTTGTACTAACTATTTGTTTCTTGTTCATTGTATGTTATATTTTTGCTTTGTATTACAATCTATCGATTATATGTATATGTCGCAGGGAATTGAGGAAACCAGGGATTTCACGAAATCTCTAGGGATATGACGAAATCCCGTTTGTACTAGAAAAGAAATGCTCATATTTTTGTTTATAGGAATAAAAACACTAGAATTCCAACTTCTGTAGGTTAGGTTAGGTTAGAACTGTGACCATAATGCACGAGGCGAGCGAGCGAAGCGATCGTGCCGCGGCAGCGGCCGCCGAAGTGCAAGGCATTTTCGTCATTTACCGGGATTTCGTGATATCCCTAGTGAGTTCGTGAAATCCCTGGTTTCCTCATTTCCCTGCGACATATATGTACAATTACAGTGAATATGATGCGGTGCCATTTTTATTATTTAGTTTTCAAACAATTAATTCACTGGACAAAACAACATGTACATTGAGGTGTCATAAATGACGACTAAGGAAAAGTCCTCTAACTATCGCCACGGGTAAGTTCAGAAGAACACAATAACCCGGACATTATCCTGCCCGGCCTGTGTGGTACTTGTAGCTCGATCTAGACCTACTGTACACACACACACACACACACACACACAAGTGCTCGCTCACGATCAGGGCTCGTTCAGGTGCAGCTCGACGATGCGGAATAACATTTATTGAAATACAAATAGTTAGGCCTCTGCAGCGATGCAGCGCTAACTGCTTCATGCGACTAATGGCTCGCCCGCACGCGCTGCAGCGCTTTACAGCGGAACGACGCATCGCTTAGCGTGCAGTTTAGTGCCCCCCCCTCGCCCCCGCAACCCCGCCGCGCCTGTGCTACGCGCTTGACGAATGGCTTGCATCACGTGCTCCTACATCTAGCTACAGAGCGCTACGCCGTAGCAACCTCGTAGCTAGCTCGTACAGATACGTAGATGTGATATAAACATATTGAACTAAGGTATAACGTTCAGAAATAAATAATATAATCTCTACTACACTCTGTAACTCTTCTTAATAGGGCCACGGAGTAAAGCTGATGTCATGAACGCCTGAGATTAGCAGTAGATAAAGTAAAAGAAAGTGGAAAAATAGCCAAGAATTTGGGTTGAAGAATTATTTAACATAGTAAAAGCCGCAAAATAGATTTATTTAGTTGACATTTAGTGTAAATGTTGTTTGTTTGTTAGAAACAAATACATACAAAATATCAAGCAACACTTATGCTTCACTTTCTAAAACTCAGTAGTTGCAGATTGTATGCCTTAAAAATAAAGTATTTGCCACTTAAGTACCTTAATTATTGACAGAGATGTAGTTGTTCAAAGTGGTATTAGTCAAAAATGTCCGTAGGTACGTTACATTACCTACATATTACACATAGAGAAAACCCAGACCAATGCAAACAATCTTGTTCATGCACACAAACATTTGGATTGAACGGGAATCGAACCTGAGACCTCTGCCTAGCAGTCGTGTTATATACCAACTGCGCCACAGAAGTCGACATTTATATATTTCTTCATTAAATATACTTAATACAGCTTTATCATGAGCAAAGGAAAAACACAACGAGACGCATTCTTCTAAAATATCATCGTTCTATCATTAAATAAGGTTTAAGTAAAAGGTTTTAGATGATTGTAAACAAAACTAAGTCGTGTATTCTGTTTTATGTAATGCAACATGAGCCGCATGTGTATCACGTCACAGTAATACATCACGCGGTGTCCGCGCGTCCGTCTGTCTGTCTGTCTGTGAGTACAACTTTATTCACATACAACCTTGTAACGTGACTGCAGCTTTATATAGTGTAGGTAGAGGCTCGTGTACACGTGCGAGCACTGAGCGCGCTCGTGTGCACTGCACATTATCATTACTACTTATTAGGAACGTAGTATAAAATGCATTAGTATTACACTGCGAACTTGTATCTCCGTGAATGCGATTAAATACAGAAAGATAAAGTTGTTTACTATTATTAGTTAAATATTAACGCAATTGTTCAGAACATGTCGGGCATGTCAGTGCACATATCTAACTTGTCATACCTGACAACATAGATGTAAACTGATCTAGTATCTACCTTTTCAACAAAAATAAGTATTTCATAATTATTGTCACAAACACATGTACGTTTTTAAAAGCTTTAAAAGTGCGTTTTACAATCATAACTATTATACTACTAACAATAAAGAAATGTTTTTTTACTATAATAAAACATTTAATAATAAATCAATTTTCCTAGCAAGTAAATTAAATCGAAGTCGTATATTGTAAGATAACAGTAAAGTTAACACATCGTAAACGCTTGCTCTAATAAATAACTCAGCTGTCCACGCGGGTACACTCTGTATAATTATATATGATGAACACCCTGTATTGTAGTGTACCTGCTAGCCTGCTACTGCGCGCTGTACAAAAACTGTTCATAGAACAGTGTCACTATGATGTACGTGGCGTTGTGTGACGTGTCGCCGCCGCGCCGTGGCGTGACACGACATCAACACGCAATACGACGCTGTAACTAATTGATATATGAATGCACGAGAGCACTTATGTGTAATAGTAAAACTTCACAAACTAATTGTATTACTTATTACTATTCCTAGAATACATACTGTTGTAATATGAGTAGTTATTGTTCATACATTATTATGTACCCGCTTGTTAAATTACTTACTTTACTTATTGTAACTCGTCGTTATCGAAATGTCCTCATCGACAAACGTTGACAAAAAACTAGCGAATATGATGAAAAATACAAATAGCCATCCCGCGACCTATAATTAAGTGATAACACTGTTCAACTTTTAATAAATAGTATACACCTGTATATCTACTGGATCTGTAATTCAAGTATATTTATATTATGTTTGCTTGACTGATATGACAAGGTGGAAACTTATCAACATTTAAATGATTAATTCTATTCATCACACGAATGAAGCTGTCTAACTTGTTATAGGGGCACACGTCCTAATGTTGGCACTGCACCAGATTATCAGCACCCCCAACTAAAACTCAAATTATAAGCTTACCATTAATTAATTTGGGATTCCGTTTAAAGAAATGAAAAATAAGATGCTTTTGGAATTATAAACTGGGCCAAACGACATTCATCGATAAAAAAAAAGCCTTTTTTTTTAAAAAACGCGGGAACATGTCCTTTAAATTACTTTGTTTTGACAGTTTCTTATGATCGTAGGTAAGTTCAGGTTTTTTTATTTTATTTTATTTTATTTATTAAGGTACAATAACAGAGAAAAGATCACAACACACATACATAGCTTATCAATATACATTACACAGATCTGAACTCCAATTCGTCCCATTAGTAGAACAATGTTGTATCTACAAAATGTCTACTTTTCAGTAGAGCGATTTGAAGTTTTGCGCTAGCATTTTTTGCTTATAACTTTTTTACGGAAGACTTTAGCCATGTAATATTTATACAGTGTACATAGATATAAATACAGCTATTAATGATATAATTATTTAGTCTAAAAACTATTCCTGTGCGTAGATAGTGTGTCGCATGTGCATACATAACATTGTACTGCCAACGAAAACAGTTCAGGAGCTGTCTCTTGAACACATGCAACGTTATTTGACCAAATTAATCACGTTGTATGTGCAGGTGAAACAATATTTTACGAAATCCTAAAATTATCTCAATGTTTTTCGAGAAGATGTTTTATATAATACTAGTTTGTCGGCCGGCTCCGCCCGTCTTAAGAATTAACGTAAGTAATGATGTGAATTTCCAAGTATTGAATGCACTTGCACACACACTGCAGGGACGGGCCTCCTCCCGTGACAGAGGGTTACTTGGCCTACTAATACCACGCTGACCAGACGGATTGCTATAGGGTTTAATTTCAAGTTTTCCTTCTTTTATTTCGTAAATATAATATTCACGGATAGTCCCTTCGATTTTTAGGACACCCATGGGATGAGATGGGGTGGTGACATATTGTATTCCTACTCCGTTACCACACAGATAACTAAAAGTTAACTAAGCCGAATTTTTATGATTACGACTATAAAGAAGGTACACGTAATTATAATAATTATTGATCACATGAATATGTGCTGGTTAAATTTGAGATCCGGCTTTTATAGACTAAATACACACATCAACTTTGTCTAGGGATATTTGGTATTTACTCAATTAACTCAAAAATTATTGAAGATAACATTCAATACGTTAATATTTTTATACACTAAAATTTTATTTAATTCTAGATTGTAGCCATATAAATGGCATATAGCTACAATCTAGATATTATTTTAGCGTAAATAATGTTTTATTCAAATAATTTAAAAACTTAACTGAACAAAAAGCGATTATTAATCTGTTTTTAACTTAGTACTAGTCAGTACATCCAAAAAACGTAAATAACGGTTTTTCATGCTTGGATTAAGTTATCCAGGTCTTGGTGCGGTATATTGTTCCATGTCCGACTAGGATGCAAAAAAGTTGCTCTTCAATCGCAATTTTTGCAGGAAAATTCATCAAAGCACTTCTTTGGAACATTTCCTACGTGTGTTTTATGGTTTTTAGTCCATGTGATTGAGTGATTCAGGATAAGACCGATATGTCGTGCTCCTGCAGCTATCTGGATAACACTTTCATTTTAAACGGATGGGTGTTATCGTCCATGAGCTTAAACATTTGGTCAAAATGTAGTATACGGGGGTAGATTATTGGAACTAGAAGCTCAAACAACCTCGTTAAGCTATTTTTCAGCCGTCATGGTGCTTCTGATCAAAACGTACTTAAGTCTGTAAGACCCACACGAATTCCCGTCCAAACCATAATTTTTCCATCGTCGTATGAATAGATTTCCTGCGGATATTGTAGACAGCTATCACATCTAGGAACTGGCCAAACACGTCACCTACGCACAACATGACCTCTTAGTTGTGTACTTTAACACATACTCTCATTGCTTTTTTCAGTCACAAAACTCCTAAAACTATTTAAATATATCTAAGCTTTGTACGTAACTAATATCAAAGCACTTGATAGATTTGTTTTGTATTAAATACGTTCCCAGCTTTAGTAGAATGCTCCTGTCCAAGGTTGTCGTTTCCTTCCTAGATCAGTCCAATTATCGCGACATATTGGCGTGGTATCGCAAGTTCAGAAACAGAGCTATTTGTACCATAAAATGATTGACTTTGAGCTGAGGGAGCGGGAGATGCCATCACAGTACTTTCAGTGTTTGACCGAGTTGGGCAAGATTGAGCAATTTGGGAGCTAGTGTTGCTTCATAGAATTAGACTAATTAGGACCTTCTGAAGAACGTTCTTCGATAGCTTGCACTTGTGATTAAAGTGATATGACAGTATGACTGTTATATCATTATTATTATTAGAAACAGAGCGATCCATAAAGCGATTGACTTTGATCAGAAAGTGCACGTAATGCCATCACGTTACTCTCAGTGTTGAACTGACTTGAGTAAGATTTAGCTATGGGTGCATTCGGTTGCTTCACTGAATTGAATGGATCATGATGTTCTTCTGAAAAATATTCTTCAATACCTTGCAGTTTTATACAGTACTTTTTACGAATACTATTTAAATACGTTTTTTGTCTTGAATGTTTGACTGGCAAGTGGCGCTTTTTTAGTCGACTGCTGGGAAATGTAATTTTATCATAACTCAAGTCAGATTCAATTGACTGATCTGAATATATCAGACAAAAATCACTATAACACTTTGTCTGATACGGAGGTGGTGATAGCATAGGCGTAGGTATACAAATCTTCGATACTATACTTAAAATCGCTGCTATACTGATAACAATGATGCTTCATAACTGGATGCAGATTGAATTTGGAACGGAGTTACAGGACGCAGTTCAGTAAGAGTCGATGGATCCGCTGGTCCATCACGACAAGTAGAACGACGTTTACAATTGTACACACTGCTACCGTTCAACCTATACAGAATCAGTGTAAGCTGATCTCGCATTTGGTTGTACATATTATGAAACCATCGCTCGGCCAGCTTAGACTGTTTATATGTAGTACACACGGATGTGTGTACTATGAAGTTAGACCTAGATTTTTTTTGAAACACCAATATAATTGTAAAATTTGTTGGTTTTTATGTAGAGTTAGCCGAAAATTAGATATTAAGAATAGCTGTGTACAATTAATACTGTATTTAATAATTTTATAACACTTTTAGATTTCGAATAATGTTTTACAAGAAACTAATTAACAGAAAAAAGTAGCATAAGTGCTTACGACGCACACTTTAAAATATAATTTGGTCGAATAATGTTTCATGTTTACGTACCGACGAAAAGAAGATACAATTATGCGTAGTAAAATATAATATGTGCATAAGTAACTACAAAATTAGAAAAACAAATAAGACAAGCTTCATTGTATATTAACATGTTAAGAAACTTATCAGTAAAGTATTTTAGTGGATTACACTTAATTTTAAAAAGATGCGGCAACTTGGTAGAAAAATGTTTTATGTGATTTTAAATACTGTCTTTGTGGTAATGTCAATAATTTTGTGTAATACACTTAAAACAATGTAATTAACATACTAAAATTGTTTATTTTCCATTAAATATAATTTAAATTTATGGATGTTGTATAAATTTTATAAAAGTCCATGAAATATGTATTTTACGTATATTCTATTTTGTAAATAATTTTCTTATTACTAATTTAAACGTTTAATTCTCAATAGTAATGAACAACGTTGTGTATGTAAACAAAATAACAATAACTTAATTGATTTCTGACCGATTTCTGACCATTTTGATCGCCACTGTCGGTTTCCATTGTTACAACACCTCACTCTTGCCGACTCCGTCGAACAATGTGCGTTGTAATGAAGAAACGCGACGCACGGAGCCGGGAGCGCGCGTTAAGTGGTCGTGAGACGTTATTCTACGTATGCCGCGCGGCAAAAACTTTATTCGAACTTCATAACTTTTAAAATATAGAACAAAAGTTATAAAAAAAATATATCATTAGATAGCTTACGTCATTATGATAACGAATTTACAATAAAATCATTTTTGTTACTTTGTGATGATACAACAATATTCTACTAATGGGACGATATGTATGTGTCTTATTTCTGTTTCCCTTTCATATTGCAACTATCCACTATTTAATTTGCATAATATCAAAAAATCTTTTAATTTTTATTACTCGGAATTAGAAACTTTGATTTAGCATCATAAAACGCTATTCCGATGTATATACGTCCGAATAAGGTTACATGAGCACCTAATTGCGATGTATTTACATCGGAATAAGCTTACATGAGTTCCTAATTCCGATGTTTTGACCCGGTCATAGAGAGTATTGACCCTGTTTAAATACAGAGTGTTCCTTTTTTTATGTGTTTAGTACGTAGTAACTGAAAGAATACTAATCATCTATAGTACAATCACATAAAATTGGAGTGTGCGTCTTTTCATATTTCTTTAACCCAATTATGAAACTACAGCAATTAAATTATTTTTTGTCTGTCAGTCTGCCTATTTGAAGACTATTTTCAGCGTGTGTGTTTATGTAATTTTCTTTGTATCACACACTTAGTGGACCTGGATAGTTTTACATACATCATTATTAGGTTTCCTAAGTCATTTTTTTATTGCATAATAATCATTCATGATTTATAGTGCTTCAAAGTTTAGCATAACCGCGCCTAATAAATTATTTCAAAAGTCTTAAACTTGCATTTTAGTTTCTCTTATTTATTACTTTTTACAAGACTCTTAGGAATATTCGTATTATTTTCCCTTTATACCCGTGCTACTACGGGTAGCACAGGTGAAAAGAAAACTGATTACCTGAGTTTTATTGAAGTTTAACATAAAAAATAAACTCCTTTTATTTTTGAACATCATGTATGAGAACCCTACATAGGTCTATTTTTATACTCGGAATTAGGAACCAAATCCATCGGAATTAAGATTTTTACATCGGAATTAGGCGCATTGTTCTTTTTCATATTTTTATTTAATTTATCATTTTTAATAACCTTTTACTGACAAACTGCATATATTTTTCAAAAATTAGATAGTTAACGCTTCTGATAAAAATATAAAATTGTATACAAAGGTACGATAATTACTAAATTTTTAATGTTCTTTCGTGTTTTGTCAAAAACACCACGGAATTAGGTGCCTTTACCTTAATGTGAATTACTAACTTATTACTTATACTTTTGTTCAGCGTCATTTTGTCTGTCTGTTTATATTTGTATAATAGTCTGATGCTAGATCGTTTAAGTATAATAAAGTAAACTTGTTGACCGCGCTACTAGCTGTATATGTGTTTGACCTTACATTAAATATAAGTAGAAAGTAGTTATATACATATTAGCACAGTTACACATGAATTAACTAAACACATGTATATTATAATATAATGAGTGTACGCAACGACGTCTCCATTATATTATATAGATACGTTATTGTTTCTGCATTAATACAACGGCGACAGTTGTGAAGCAATTATATGTGGCCACGACCACAGCGTTATCTGCGATAATGTTATTATATCCTAACAAACATAATGCAAGAAGAAAACTGCAAATTAAATAATTTTGTTAACGAAGAGTGTAACCCGAGAGTACCACAACGCACTCACTACACTACTAAACTAATATAACCTGTAGTCTCAACCAGTGAGATACCATATGTCCACGTGTCTCACATAAGCGGTTTGATGTCTCTTGAGCTTATCTTTGAAGTTGCTCGTACATACAAATGAATATTTCAGCTCTACAGTGTTACAAGATGCCTTTACTATCTGAAATAAATATTTTAAAATTTTGTTGACGCGGCTGGTCTTCGTCTCTGATTGGCAACTTATTTGTTTAACTCGGTACTGTAGTTGTTGTATGTTGATGACTTTAGTGTGAGGTACGGGATAAGTACAGGGACGGTGTAAGTACTGCTGCTCGCTTGTGCCTGGAGCAGACGACGCGCTAATACTAATCGTACTGTGCTAGTGTTCACACTCTGATATACAACATTACCTACTTCACATTAACATTATATTATAATGCTATCACACGTTGCACACGTCGCGTTATACTGTTACTTATACCGTGACGACTGTATCACAACATTACATTCATCAATCCTTGTTTAATTGCTAACAGCTGCTTAGTTCAGGTTTTCAATAATTACACAGATATGAGTTCATTCTAATAAAACTTAACATAAACTTAAATATGAAAGAGCTGCAACAGCTGTCACATTATCCTGGTGCAATCAATCATTGAAAATTATAATACGCAATACCTCTACCGGTAATTATGTAGTTATAAAATATTGTAACAAAATACTTGTTCTTATCTTATATAGGTTTAGTGAGTACTAGTAGGTACGTCTAGGTATGAGTACACTACACAGTGAGTGCACGTCAGGGTGCGGCGGACACACAGACGGTTCAGTGTCCGGTTCCGCGGCGGCAGAACATTCAGTATGCGCGCTGCGGTCGTTGAGCGCTTCGTCCTCTACTTGTAAGAGTAGGACAACCTGACCGATGTTCGTAAACATTAACTATTAACTCAATGTGCAGGCTACAAACATCTACTTATTAGCTCTCCCTTACAAAGAAATGATAAGTTTGTCAAAACAAATCTAATTGATAAAGTTTGCGTCACAAAAATATGATAATATGTCAACCCTCACAATACAAAATAACTATTATATGTGTCAAACAATTATGTATAACAATATTCTCTACATTTAAGATACAAATTAATCTGGCCATGATTAATTAATATCTATTAGCGTTATTGTTAGACAAATGTGAATACTCATTATGTATTAGTACACCCGTATACATTAGTCCCTCACATAGGACGAGGTGTGTAGTGGCTCCATCTAGTGTGTGTCAGTTACCGGGCGGAGGTGCACCGGCGACATTATATCCGTACGACACACGTGTCACACAGTAGAGGTTCTACTCAACTGATGTTTTAATACATTACACTCGGCCGCACACAAACGGGGACGGGTGTAAAGAGATGCTGCTCTCAAATGAGTAGACTATTATCTACAATGGTTACGAGTAGAAGGATAATTTTGTAGCGTCATCTAGCGACTTACTCAAGCGAACACCTACACTATCTCAGTACCGCCACCATCAACAGATGTCAGATACATCCTGAATCGCGATATCAACATTCGCACAGCGATTCCGCATATATACACCGTCAACGAACAACCGTTGGGCAGTTGGCCCGCCAGGCACGATCACCCTCGCCTGGTCGGAGGATCCTCCCTTTTCGTTGGAGGCGTGGTGCTGTTACGTCACCGCGACCTCCACAATTTCACTTCAAAACCTAAAAATCTTAATACTCTGTGTTGACCCCAGTCCACTCTCAGATCTTACGAATGTCTTATTAACACTGAATGTTCATAATTAGTATCTCTACAACAACTCATACATACGTTGTAGTGCAGTTTGTTGATACAAGTGATAGTTTAGTCATTAGCACATCATAAACAGTAGATGCATACACAACAATGAATACACACACATACACACACACACAGAGAGAGTGATAGTCGTATCAAAGAACGTGACGTGTGTATGCGCGGCAGATTTGTGTGGTCACCATATGATGATGTATACCACGGAAAAACAAATTTTAAGACATTTACTTTTTTTAAAATTTTCCGTGTGTGTTTTATGATTACAAAGTTTAATGTGTTAGTTCTGACTTATTGAATAACTCATGCATTTAATGATGTAATTCCGAGGTACACCTTGGCGTCGGATTCACTAATTATAGCAGGTCAAAAATGACTATTATAGGTACTTTCTTAATACGTTGTACGGGAAAAAATTTATGAAGACGTTCGGTTTTTGATCTGTTCTGTTATTATATGTATGTGTCTTATTTCTGTTTCCCTTTCATATTGCAACTATCCACTATTTAATTTGCATAATATCAAAAAATCTTTTAATTTTTATTACTCGGAATTAGAAACTTTGATTTAGCATCATAAAACGCTATTCCGATGTATATAGTTCCTAATTCCGATGTTTTGACCCGGTCATAGAGAGTATTGACCCTGTTTAAATACAGAGTGTTCCTTTTTTTATGTGTTTAGTACGTAGTAACTGAAAGAATACTAATCATCTATAGTACAATCACATAAAATTGGAGTGTGCGTCTTTTCATATTTCTTTAACCCAATTATGAAACTACAGCAATTAAATTATTTTTTGTCTGTCAGTCTGCCTATTTGAAGACTATTTTCAGCGTGTGTGTTTATGTAATTTTCTTTGTATCACACACTTAGTGGACCTGGATAGTTTTACATACATCATTATTAGGTTTCCTAAGTCATTTTTTTATTGCATAATAATCATTCATGATTTATAGTGCTTCAAAGTTTAGCATAACCGCGCCTAATAAATTATTTCAAAAGTCTTAAACTTGCATTTTAGTTTCTCTTATTTATTACTTTTTACAAGACTCTTAGGAATATTCGTATTATTTTCCCTTTATACCCGTGCTACTACGGGTAGCACAGGTGAAAAGAAAACTGATTACCTGAGTTTTATTGAAGTTTAACATAAAAAATAAACTCCTTTTATTTTTGAACATCATGTATGAGAACCCTACATAGGTAGTTCCCTTTCTATTTTTATACTCGGAATTAGGAACCAAATCCATCGGAATTAAGATTTTTACATCGGAATTAGGCGCATTGTTCTTTTTCATATTTTTATTTAATTTATCATTTTTAATAACCTTTTACTGACAAACTGCATATATTTTTCAAAAATTAGATAGTTAACGCTTCTGATAAAAATATAAAATTGTATACAAAGGTACGATAATTACTAAATTTTTAATGTTCTTTCGTGTTTTGTCAAAAACACCACGGAATTAGGTGCCTTTACCTTAATGTGAATTACTAACTTATTACTTATACTTTTGTTCAGCGTCATTTTGTCTGTCTGTTTATATTTGTATAATAGTCTGATGCTAGATCGTTTAAGTATAATAAAGTAAACTTGTTGACCGCGCTACTAGCTGTATATGTGTTTGACCTTACATTAAATATAAGTAGAAAGTAGTTATATACATATTAGCACAGTTACACATGAATTAACTAAACACATGTATATTATAATATAATGAGTGTACGCAACGACGTCTCCATTATATTATATAGATACGTTATTGTTTCTGCATTAATACAACGGCGACAATTGTGAAGCAATTATATGTGGCCACGACCACAGCGTTATCTGCGATAATGTTATTATATCCTAACAAACATAATGCAAGAAGAAAACTGCAAATTAAATAATTTTGTTAACGAAGAGTGTAACCCGAGAGTACCACAACGCACTCACTACACTACTAAACTAATATAACCTGTAGTCTCAACCAGTGAGATACCATATGTCCACGTGTCTCACATAAGCGGTTTGATGTCTCTTGAGCTTATCTTTGAAGTTGCTCGTACATACAAATGAATATTTCAGCTCTACAGTGTTACAAGATGCCTTTACTATCTGAAATAAATATTTTAAAATTTTGTTGACGCGGCTGGTCTTCGTCTCTGATTGGCAACTTATTTGTTTAACTCGGTACTGTAGTTGTTGTATGTTGATGACTTTAGTGTGAGGTACGGGATAAGTACAGGGACGGTGTAAGTACTGCTGCTCGCTTGTGCCTGGAGCAGACGACGCGCTAATACTAATCGTACTGTGCTAGTGTTCACACTCTGATATACAACATTACCTACTTCACATTAACATTATATTATAATGCTATCACACGTTGCACACGTCGCGTTATACTGTTACTTATACCGTGACGACTGTATCACAACATTACATTCATCAATCCTTGTTTAATTGCTAACAGCTGCTTAGTTCAGGTTTTCAATAATTACACAGATATGAGTTCATTCTAATAAAACTTAACATAAACTTAAATATGAAAGAGCTGCAACAGCTGTCACATTATCCTGGTGCAATCAATCATTGAAAATTATAATACGCAATACCTCTACCGGTAATTATGTAGTTATAAAATATTGTAACAAAATACTTGTTCTTATCTTATATAGGTTTAGTGAGTACTAGTAGGTACGTCTAGGTATGAGTACACTACACAGTGAGTGCACGTCAGGGTGCGGCGGACACACAGACGGTTCAGTGTCCGGTTCCGCGGCGGCAGAACATTCAGTATGCGCGCTGCGGTCGTTGAGCGCTTCGTCCTCTACTTGTAAGAGTAGGACAACCTGACCGATGTTCGTAAACATTAACTATTAACTCAATGTGCAGGCTACAAACATCTACTTATTAGCTCTCCCTTACAAAGAAATGATAAGTTTGTCAAAACAAATCTAATTGATAAAGTTTGCGTCACAAAAATATGATAATATGTCAACCCTCACAATACAAAATAACTATTATATGTGTCAAACAATTATGTATAACAATATTCTCTACATTTAAGATACAAATTAATCTGGCCATGATTAATTAATATCTATTAGCGTTATTGTTAGACAAATGTGAATACTCATTATGTATTAGTACACCCGTATACATTAGTCCCTCACATAGGACGAGGTGTGTAGTGGCTCCATCTAGTGTGTGTCAGTTACCGGGCGGAGGTGCACCGGCGACATTATATCCGTACGACACACGTGTCACACAGTAGAGGTTCTACTCAACTGATGTTTTAATACATTACACTCGGCCGCACACAAACGGGGACGGGTGTAAAGAGATGCTGCTCTCAAATGAGTAGACTATTATCTACAATGGTTACGAGTAGAAGGATAATTTTGTAGCGTCATCTAGCGACTTACTCAAGCGAACACCTACACTATCTCAGTACCCCCACCATCAACAGATGTCAGATACATCCTGAATCGCGATATCAACATTCGCACAGCGATTCCGCATATATACAACGTCAACGAACAACCGTTGGGCAGTTGGCCCGCCAGGCACGATCACCCTCGCCTGGTCGGAGGATCCTCCCTTTTCGTTGGAGGCGTGGTGCTGTTACGTCACCGCGACCTCCACAATTTCACTTCAAAACCTAAAAATCTTAATACTCTGTGTTGACCCCAGTCCACTCTCAGATCTTACGAATGTCTTATTAACACTGAATGTTCATAATTAGTATCTCTACAACAACTCATACATACGTTGTAGTGCAGTTTGTTGATACAAGTGATAGTTTAGTCATTAGCACATCATAAACAGTAGATGCTAATACACACACACACACACATTGTGTGGTCACCATATGACAGCCACTGCGAGTACCATCACCATATTTATAGTGAGCGGGATGTATGGACGCACACATTCATATTACTTAAACTATACGTGTTGTGGTGAACTATTAAAACGTTAAAGGAGGACAACATGTAACCTGTGATGCATCACAGGCGCGCGATGGACACGCAGGGAGGAGCCCTACATCAAGCAGTCGACGTCTTGTCGCTCATATGATGAAGAATTTTAAGAATACATATATAAATTATTATAATATAATAAATTATGATCAGGTGTCGTTATGAATGATGTCTGTGATCACATGATGTAATATAATATATTAAGTAATGGATACAATTTAGTTCTGATATCGTATTACTTTGATGTCGACGAACTTCTGTTTCAATAACATTTGTAATTGAAATACAAGTTTATCATAATTGTATACTAATTATTATTAAACTGTTATTATAAACTAGTTTTAATGTAAAATATATGAGTTTCTCTAAACATTATGTTTCATATCGTTTTAATTTCGTTTTAATTCATATCGTTGCATTATTTTATAGTTTAAAATAACAATAATTTTGTTTAGAGTGTTTTAATTAAAATTTGTAATTACTTGTATTAGGCAGGTAGGGTGATGCAACCAATTATCAGCACTTTAAGAGTTAGTCTTACTTTAATATCGTTTATCTTTAGTGATAATACCGATAACGACTTTAACAACATGCTTTCTCGGTTCACTATTAAATAAGTAATTGATTTTTATTATAAAAAATTGTCTTTATGCATACACATTTTATTTAGATGAGTTTGACTAAATAATTACCCAAACACCAATTATTGGCACCATCATCACCAATTACTGGCATCGACCGAGCCAATTATCAGCACCTTAAAATTAGACATAAAATTAGGTAGATAAATGAAATAATCCAATGTTTATATCAAAATCTCTTTTATTTATACCTAGCCTAACAACCGAAGTTTCAGAAAAATAAATACATAAATATAAACAAATCCAAAAAATAATAGACATTCTTTTGATCATAATATCAACACTATGAAAATAACTAGCAATGTTAGTTTCAGCACCATGCCAGGATATGAAATCCGAAATCATAGAGTACTTTTTCCAAGAATATTGAATTCTAGGCATAAAATAATCACGCTTTACAATAAAACATATGGATTAACAATTTTACATACCACATTGTCATGTAACAGTACCAGTGCCGATAATTAGCAATTCGCAAAAAGATTGAACCCAGATGTCAGCACCTCATTTATGAACATAAAATCAAGATAACGTTCATTTCCATTGTCAGATAAGCCTTACAAAACATTTTATACATGAATAAAACCTAAAGGTACAGTAAAAAATATCTAAAAGATCTAAAATAAAGTAAAATTATGTCCCCTAAATTGTATTTGCGAGAAATCTAAAGCGTTGTTAGACTTATTTCAGTTGACGACTGTTCGTCAACTGAACCATATATTAAATCATAATGGAAGAATACTCGATCTTGCCATCACGGACAGCCCTGATCTATTTCGGTTAATACCTGCCCCACCTTTAAGTCGTTCTGATTCCCATCATCCACCCTTTGAACTTGTACTTGGGACTGGACCTAGCCTTGCGCCGAACATTGCAATTGAAAAACTATGCTTCCGTAAAACCGACTACGAGAATTGCAAAATAGATATTTGTAAAGTTGATTGGTCTCAACAAGCATTAGTGTTGGATTGCGACGAATTTGTAACATATTTCTATGATAAAATATATTTAATTATTGAAAAATATACACCAAAGTTAAAACTTTCGAATAATAGGTATCCTGTTTGGTTCTCTAAACAACTAATTAATCTGCTTTCAAATAAACACAAAGCCCACCGTAGATTTAAACGTTATAATAATCCCAGGGACTATGACCTGTTTTCCATGTTTAGGGCCAGAGCAAAGGAGATCGCTGATCAATGCTTTAAAACATATATTGCACAAATAGAGGATGGTCTTAAGCTGAATATTAAGGCTTTTTGGCGTTACACAAAGAATAAACGAATTACGAATAATTATCCCAGCACTATGTTTTACGAAGATAAAGAGGCCAGTTCGGGTGATGGTATCGTAAACCTATTCGCAAATTATTTCTCCTCAGTGTACACCGTCAGTTCAAATAGCAACTTAAATCTGGACTGCCCAGCCTCAAACTATTCTATTAACAATCTATTTATATCAAAAGCCAATTTACTAGAAAAATTACAGAACGTCGATTTAACTAAGGGCAGTGGTTTTGATGGTATACCGCCACTGTTTATTCGATTCTGTGCCTCAGCGTTGGTAACACCTCTTTCTATTATTTATGACAAATCGTTGCGCGAGGGCACCTTTCCCTGCTCTGTGGAGAATTGCCAAAATTACTCCTATCTTCAAATCCGGTGATAAAAACGATGTCTCAAACTACCGACCTATTAGCATCTTGAACTGGTTTGCTAAGATTTTTGAAGGTTTTATATACGATTATTTGTATAAGCACCTTATACATATATTGAGTCCAATGCAGCATGGTTTTATGACAGGTAGATCGACTGGGTCAAATCTATTGTGCTACACTTCTTATTTGTGTGACTCTTTTAATCTAAAAACACAGGTAGACTCAATATACACAGATTTTTCCAAAGCTTTTGATCGGGTCGATCATTTCAGGTTGCTTGCAAAGGCTCAGCATGCCGGAATTCATGGTAATCTATTAAGATGGCTTGCTTCTTACCTACAGAATCGAACCCAGTTGGTCGCTTTAGGTGGATATGAATCTGTTCCATTTTTAGCAACTTCTGGTGTGCCGCAGGGCTCGAATCTTGGTCCTCTACTTTTTTTAGTGTTTATTAATGATTTGTTGTTTAAAATTGAGAGTAAATGCTTAGCTTATGCTGATGATCTAAAGATATTTAGGCGCATTTATGATCATCATGATTGTGAGAGTCTCCAAGCTGACTTAAATACTATAGCTGATTGGTGTTTGGAGAACTCTATGTCACTTAATATTAAGAAATGTCAAGTAATAACTTTTACTAAAAATAAAAAGTCACTTGATTACTGCTATCAGATTCAAGGAGTTGCGATTGAGAGAGTTAAGGAGGTACGCGATTTGGGGGTAATATTCGACTCTACTATGTCTTTCAGACCTCACTATGACTTCATCTGTAGTAAAGCTAATCGAATGCTGTCTTTTGTCCTTCGAAATGCTAGGCCTTTCAAACAAGCTAGTACGTTAATAACTCTTTATTATTCTTTAGTAAGAAGCGTAATTGAGTATTGTTCGCCGGTATGGGCTCCCATATATCAGACTCATATAGACAGAATTGAAGCAGTTCAGAGACGTTTTGTAAGGGCATTATCATCTAAGTTTGGCTTGAGACGTAAGTTACCAGATTACGACAGCAGACTTAACCGGTTTGAAATGATAAGTCTCGAGAGTAGAAGGTGGTTGACTGACATGTACACCCTACACAAAATAGTAAATGGCATATCTGATGGAGAACTTGTAGGCTTGCTGAATTTCAAGATACCGACACGATCCGTACGCATTCCACAACTATTTACAATACCTAATTGCAACAATAACGTATCACAAAATAATAAAATTTGCCGGATGTGCAGACAATATAACACCATTTGTTCTAAGGTCGACATATGCCATTCCCAATTTAATGTGTTTAAAGCTCAATTACTGAATGAATTCTTGTAATAATAATATCTTCAAAATTTGTCACCTTTTTTGTGTTTTTTCTTCTTTTTGTAATTCGCTATCTTGATAACTGTAAATGTATTTTGTTGTTTGTAAGTATTTCAATATTTTAAGTAATAAAATAACTTGTACCTAACCCTATAAAAGCAATATAAATGAATGTCGTGTACAATTATAATTCGTCCCATTAGTAGAATATTGTTGTATCATCACAAAGTAACAAAAATGATTTTATTGTAAATTCGTTATCATAATGACGTAAGCTATCTAATGATATATTTTTTTTATAACTTTTGTTCTATATTTTAAAAGTTATGAAGTTCGAATAAAGTTTTTGCCGCGCGGCATACGTAGAATAACGTCTCACGACCACTTAACGCGCGCTCCCGGCTCCGTGCGTCGCGTTTCTTCATTACAACGCACATTGTTCGACGGAGTCGGCAAGAGTGAGGTGTTGTAACAATGGAAACCGACAGTGGCGATCAAAATGGTCAGAAATCGGTCAGAAATCAATTAAGTTATTGTTATTTTGTTTACATACACAACGTTGTTCATTACTATTGAGAATTAAACGTTTAAATTAGTAATAAGAAAATTATTTACAAAATAGAATATACGTAAAATACATATTTCATGGACTTTTATAAAATTTATACAACATCCATACATTTAAATTATATTTAATGGAAAATAAACAATTTTAGTATGTTAATTACATTGTTTTAAGTGTATTACACAAAATTATTGACATTACCACAAAGACAGTATTTAAAATCACATAAAACATTTTTCTACCAAGTTGCCGCATCTTTTTAAAATTAAGTGTAATCCACTAAAATACTTTACTGATAAGTTTCTTAACATGTTAATATACAATGAAGCTTGTCTTATTTGTTTTTCTAATTTTGTAGTTACTTATGCACATATTATATTTTACTACGCATAATTGTATCTTCTTTTCGTCGGTACGTAAACATGAAACATTATTCGACCAAATTATATTTTAAAGTGTGCGTCGTAAGCACTTATGCTACTTTTTTCTGTTAATTAGTTTCTTGTAAAACATTATTCGAAATCTAAAAGTGTTATAAAATTATTAAATACAGTATTAATTGTACACAGCTATTCTTAATATCTAATTTTCGGCTAACTCTACATAAAAACCAACAAATTTTACAATTATATTGGTGTTTCAAAAAAAATCTAGGTCTAACTTCATAGTACACACATCCGTGTGTACTACATATAAACAGTCTAAGCTGGCCGAGCGATGGTTTCATAATATGTACAACCAAATGCGAGATCAGCTTACACTGATTCTGTATAGGTTGAACGGTAGCAGTGTGTACAATTGTAAACGTCGTTCTACTTGTCGTGATGGACCAGCGGATCCATCGACTCTTACTGAACTGCGTCCTGTAACTCCGTTCCAAATTCAATCTGCATCCAGTTATGAAGCATCATTGTTATCAGTATAGCAGCGATTTTAAGTATAGTATCGAAGATTTGTATACCTACGCCTATGCTATCACCACCTCCGTATCAGACAAAGTGTTATAGTGATTTTTGTCTGATATATTCAGATCAGTCAATTGAATCTGACTTGAGTTATGATAAAATTACATTTCCCAGCAGTCGACTAAAAAAGCGCCACTTGCCAGTCAAACATTCAAGACAAAAAACGTATTTAAATAGTATTCGTAAAAAGTACTGTATAAAACTGCAAGGTATTGAAGAATATTTTTCAGAAGAACATCATGATCCATTCAATTCAGTGAAGCAACCGAATGCACCCATAGCTAAATCTTACTCAAGTCAGTTCAACACTGAGAGTAACGTGATGGCATTACGTGCACTTTCTGATCAAAGTCAATCGCTTTATGGATCGCTCTGTTTCTAATAATAATAATGATATAACAGTCATACTGTCATATCACTTTAATCACAAGTGCAAGCTATCGAAGAACGTTCTTCAGAAGGTCCTAATTAGTCTAATTCTATGAAGCAACACTAGCTCCCAAATTGCTCAATCTTGCCCAACTCGGTCAAACACTGAAAGTACTGTGATGGCATCTCCCGCTCCCTCAGCTCAAAGTCAATCATTTTATGGTACAAATAGCTCTGTTTCTGAACTTGCGATACCACGCCAATATGTCGCGATAATTGGACTGATCTAGGAAGGAAACGACAACCTTGGACAGGAGCATTCTACTAAAGCTGGGAACGTATTTAATACAAAACAAATCTATCAAGTGCTTTGATATTAGTTACGTACAAAGCTTAGATATATTTAAATAGTTTTAGGAGTTTTGTGACTGAAAAAAGCAATGAGAGTATGTGTTAAAGTACACAACTAAGAGGTCATGTTGTGCGTAGGTGACGTGTTTGGCCAGTTCCTAGATGTGATAGCTGTCTACAATATCCGCAGGAAATCTATTCATACGACGATGGAAAAATTATGGTTTGGACGGGAATTCGTGTGGGTCTTACAGACTTAAGTACGTTTTGATCAGAAGCACCATGACGGCTGAAAAATAGCTTAACGAGGTTGTTTGAGCTTCTAGTTCCAATAATCTACCCCCGTATACTACATTTTGACCAAATGTTTAAGCTCATGGACGATAACACCCATCCGTTTAAAATGAAAGTGTTATCCAGATAGCTGCAGGAGCACGACATATCGGTCTTATCCTGAATCACTCAATCACCTGGACTAAAAACCATAAAACACACGTAGGAAATGTTCCAAAGAAGTGCTTTGATGAATTTTCCTGCAAAAATTGCGATTGAAGAGCAACTTTTTTGCATCCTAGTCGGACATGGAACAATATACCGCACCAAGACCTGGATAACTTAATCCAAGCATGAAAAACCGTTATTTACGTTTTTTGGATGTACTGACTAGTACTAAGTTAAAAACAGATTAATAATCGCTTTTTGTTCAGTTAAGTTTTTAAATTATTTGAATAAAACATTATTTACGCTAAAATAATATCTAGATTGTAGCTATATGCCATTTATATATGGCTACAATCTAGAATTAAATAAAATTTTAGTGTATAAAAATATTAACGTATTGAATGTTATCTTCAATAATTTTTGAGTTAATTGAGTAAATACCAAATATCCCTAGACAAAGTTGATGTGTGTATTTAGTCTATAAAAGCCGGATCTCAAATTTAACCAGCACATATTCATGTGATCAATAATTATTATAATTACGTGTACCTTCTTTATAGTCGTAATCATAAAAATTCGGCTTAGTTAACTTTTAGTTATCTGTGTGGTAACGGAGTAGGAATACAATATGTCACCACCCCATCTCATCCCATGGGTGTCCTAAAAATCGAAGGGACTATCCGTGAATATTATATTTACGAAATAAAAGAAGGAAAACTTGAAATTAAACCCTATAGCAATCCGTCTGGTCAGCGTGGTATTAGTAGGCCAAGTAACCCTCTGTCACGGGAGGAGGCCCGTCCCTGCAGTGTGTGTGCAAGTGCATTCAATACTTGGAAATTCACATCATTACTTACGTTAATTCTTAAGACGGGCGGAGCCGGCCGACAAACTAGTATTATATAAAACATCTTCTCGAAAAACATTGAGATAATTTTAGGATTTCGTAAAATATTGTTTCACCTGCACATACAACGTGATTAATTTGGTCAAATAACGTTGCATGTGTTCAAGAGACAGCTCCTGAACTGTTTTCGTTGGCAGTACAATGTTATGTATGCACATGCGACACACTATCTACGCACAGGAATAGTTTTTAGACTAAATAATTATATCATTAATAGCTGTATTTATATCTATGTACACTGTATAAATATTACATGGCTAAAGTCTTCCGTAAAAAAGTTATAAGCAAAAAATGCTAGCGCAAAACTTCAAATCGCTCTACTGAAAAGTAGACATTTTGTAGATACAACATTGTTCTACTAATGGGACGATATAATAACAGAACAGATCAAAAACCGAACGTCTTCATAAATTTTTTCCCGTACAACGTATTAAGAAAGTACCTATAATAGTCATTTTTGACCTGCTATAATTAGTGAATCCGACGCCAAGGTGTACCTCGGAATTACATCATTAAATGCATGAGTTATTCAATAAGTCAGAACTAACACATTAAACTTTGTAATCATAAAACACACACGGAAAATTTTAAAAAAAGTAAATGTCTTAAAATTTGTTTTTCCACATGTATGAACAGATAAATTATTAATTTATTATTTTATCATGCAGACCAAAATAACTAGTGAATTACTTTAAAAACCCGTTTTACTAAATACCTCGGATTTTACTGCCATTTTTAGAACCCCTCGTAGTTAGGTGCTTTTACCTTAAGTAATTAACTCGCGACGCTGAGCGCATCAAACTAACTTAAATAAACCTGACGACTCTCAGTAAGAGTGAACGTAATTAGACTGAATATATAAATACCGACCATTTATTACATAACATAACTAACTACCTGTTCTATTACTTTATATATGGTATAATATTGTTTGTGTGTGATACGTTTTGCTTTTCACGTGTAGTTGTGCATGTTGTGACGTCACGCGATATATCCACGGTCACAGAGAGCAAGCTTGTGGGAAACTGAGTGCTACGAACGCGTAGCGATCTGCGGGCGTAGCTACGTGCTACGAGTTCGTAGGAACGTGCTACGAGTTGGCAGCTATGTGCTACGAGAATTATATGACGGCTATCGGAGATTTACTAATTAAAACCAATGTTAATGAACTTTTAACTATGTTTTTAAACAATGTATTATTATAATTATAGAGTTGTTATAGTTGTGTAAAGAGTTCTAACTATACTATTTTTCAGACAGGAAAGGTACGGTGACATTTGATCTTTTCCGTGTTACTTAGTTTACTTTTGTAGAATTTAAAAATAAAAGCTATCAATTTTGAATCCGAACTGATAGAAAAATAAAAATATTATTTAGACGTTAATATTTAATTAAATTATATGAAATATTTGTTTTATATTCCATCTTCAACCCTAATATTTAAAATATAAACATATAAATTTTAAAATCGTATGCGCGACTCGGAACAAATCTCAATAGAGATTGACACAATAAAATTGTTAAAATCGAATGAATTTTTATTAAACTGATTAAATCGATTATTTTTTTTTTTATAGTCATAGAAATTAATATAATAATTTTAGTTGTCTTATAACTAAATATTAGTTTTTACGAGGATAGGAAGAGACATCAGATTAGACAACTCAGTAGATTTTCACTTATTAATACATGTAAGTGACGTATCAAGTAATTCATCAAGCTGTTCATCAGATGAATCGCGCATTGATTCGGCATAATTAAAAAAGATTAGTTTTTTATTTTGTACCCATAATTGATATATTCTTGTTTGTAAATTATATCGGTTAGATATTTAGTCGGTATTTTTAAAAACGATTTTAGTGTTACTACATCTCTAGTAATGACAAATACTAAACGTCACCGTACCCATAGTATAGACCGGTTGTTCACGTGCTTTTTGAAGTACGAATACTTTAAACAGACATACAAATGAAGATAAAGACACGTAGCATTTCTATTTTATTCAGATGTACGTCAAATAGAAGTGGTCCAGGATGAGGGCTGCTGTCTACACTATGGCAGTTAACGTCCCCTTTGACAAGTGCATCAGTGCACAGGGTGATAGTTAGTCTTTTTAGGGTTCCGTAGCCAAATGGCAAAAAACGCTTATTGATTCGTCATGTCCGTCGGTCCGTCCGTGTCCGTATGTCATAGTCATTTTTTCCGAAACTATACTGTTGAAACTAGATGGGTAGATGTATTCTGCAAACCGCATTAAGATTATGATGCAAAAATAAAAAAATAATAATAAATATTGGGAGCTCCCCATACTTAGAACTGAAACTCATATTTTTTTTTATTAAACACATACGTGGCTCGTTTTTATGGATAGGTCTTCAAAAATGATATCGAGGTTTCTAAAATATATTTATTTCTAAATGGAATAGTTCGCGTGGCAGACGCAACACCCCTATAACATCTAAAATAATAAAATGAAAAATCTAAAAAAAACACATGATGTACATTACAATAAAAGGTAGAGGTAGAGGGGTCTAATCCCACGCAATAATTATATTTATGTCGGTTATTGTTGTTAACCCTAGATGGTCTTTGTGTCAGAGCGAGAATTCACCTTAAAAGATAATAAAGGCAGATACTTAGTTACAATAGGTTACAGTATAGATGTGCGTGAGGAGTCATTCAGGCTGTAACGTATGTTGAGGGCGCGCGGAGTTGACGGCGGACGGTGCCTGTGAGCCTCGACGAAGAGAGCCTCCTCCATCACGAGCACAACTAACTATCTCTCTCATTTACATTCTTATTATTTGTTCTCATCTAAGTATACCGATATTAATAACATAGGCAAAGCTGATACTGATGTATAAGCATAGTTCAATAAGTATTCATAAGATTATTTATACGGTCACTACTATAGCTTAGGTCATATGAACTTATCATTGTCCTGTCATTCAGTAAGATAACATTTTATAAGTATTATTATCCATATATGCAGTTCGCTTGTATTCGTAGTACTCTGCTTAGTTTGGAAGTAGAATAATATACACGCTTAAGGTGAAATGCTAACTACGTTATTTATGCAATAGAATTGCATGCCGCGCGATTGTAACAATAAGACAGTCTAAGAAATATTATAAAGCTAGTAAAGTGCAGTACGCAACACAGTTATGTACAACGTACTTATGTGAGTACAGTAACTGTAGCAGTTAACAAGACTATTGTGTGGACAGACGTACGGACAGTGTTGGTGTTGCCATTACGTGGCGACCGCACTCGCGCCCCACCTGCTAACGAGCGCATTGTGTGTCTCACACACACACACACACACAACAGGTCGTAATCCTCGCCATTGTTGACGAGTGCTGACGCTGAAGGAACCGCACCGCCGCGGCCACCTCGCCGCCGTGCTCACCGCTCCACAGCACACGGTCACATTCATGATGTTACATCTCATTGTATCTACATACATCTAGTCAACTTGTTGTAAACTTTGATAGTAATTGCTTTAGGAAACAAGGTTTACTTTTTTTTTAAAAGATAGGTAGTTGTCCAGACTTTATAAAATGCTGTACCAAAAAGTAAAAATATAAAATAACAAAATGTTTCACACAAGAAACTTGTTCCATGCAGTTTATACGTGATTGGTGAACTGTTTGTGGTGAACAACTATATTTAGAGAGGTAAAACCTGAATATTTTAGAATCCTAATCGTGTATAAGTACTTGTTCAACATGAGTGTGTGAGTACAATATGTTGTAATAGATTGTAATTATAAATGTATTGTAACGGCGGCTTATCTCGTTGTGTAACTGAACGGTAACAAAGTGAAGGTTCGTACAATGTTATCAGCAGTGATCTGTTCCTTCACTTTGTGAGACCCGCATGTTCTGTGCGACAGTTGCTCGGTGTTGCTACCCTACGTACCTACAAGTACTCTCACGAATACAAGCGATGTAGCTTTTGTCTATCACTTCAAAGAGTTTTTTAGTGAATGTACTTGAAATTTGTTTGTATTTATTGTTATTATCAGCTCGTTAAGGTCCCACTGCAGAAACAGGTAAGACTTGGTCAAGTACCACACTCGCCAGAGTGCGTCTATTTTGTAGGTGTCGTGGTTTTGTGAGCGTCTGGCAATAAACAAGATCTACTAAACCGCAGTCCTTAGAGATCTATCACCGTTGACGCTAACTTTCCAGAGATCATGCAGTGTTACACAACCTGTCACATGTGCTAGTGCAGCACAACTTGAACCTTGCCCGTCCATTAATGAAGTCAACATTGTGACATTAGAACGTTTAATGTAGTTCCATCATGAGGCACAGGTAGAGTTTGTAAAGTGATGTACACATGATAATGAGTCACAGTATGTTCACGCGCGCTAAGTGAGAGTGTTCACACTACACGCGTGTGTTGTGTAGTATACACTGTAGTACAGTATGGTGTGAGGTGTGCGCTCAACGTGTATAATGTATTTCCATCATGAGGCACAGGTAGAGTTTGTAAAGTGATGTACACATGATAATGAGTCACAGTATGTTCACGCGCGCTAAGTGAGAGTGTTCGCACTACACGCGTGTGTTGTGTAGTATACACTGTAGTACAGTATGGTGTGAGGTGTGCGCTCAACGTGTTTAATGTAGTTCCATCATGAGGCACAGGTAGAGTTTGTAAAGTGATGTACACATGATAATGAGTCACAGTATGTTCACGCGCGCTAAGTGAGAGTGTTCGCACTACACGCGTGTGTTGTGTAGTATACACTGTAGTACAGTATGGTGTGAGGTGTGCGCTCAACGTGTATAATGTAGTTCCATCATGAGGCACAGGTAGAGTTTGTAAAGTGATGTACACATGATAATGAGTCACAGTATGTTCACGCGCGCTAAGTGAGAGTGTTCGCACTACACGCATGTGTTGTGTAGTATACACTGTAGTACAGTATGGTGTGAGGTGTGCGCTCAACGTGTATAATGTAGTTCCATCATGAGGCACAGGTAGAGTTTGTAAAGTGATGTACACATGATAATGAGTCACAGTATGTTCACGCGCGCTAAGTGAGAGTGTTCGCACTACACGCGTGTGTTGTGTAGTATACACTGTAGTACAGTATGGTGTGAGGTGTGCGCTCAACGTGTATAATGTAGTTCCATCATGAGGCACACGTAGACAGTGTAAAGTGATGTACACATGATAATGAGTCACAGTATGTTCACGCGCGCTAAGTGAGAGTGTTCGCACTACACGCGTGTGTTGTGTAGTATACACTGTAGTACAGTATGGTGTGAGGTGTGCGCTCAACGTGTATAATGTAGTTCCATCATGAGGCACAGGTAGAGTTTGTAAAGTGATGTACACATGATAATGAGTCACAGTATGTTCACGCGCGCTAAGTGAGAGTGTTCGCACTACACGCGTGTGTTGTGTAGTATACACTGTAGTACAGTATGGTGTGAGGTGTGCGCTCAACGTGTATAATGTAGTTCCATCATGAGGCACAGGTAGAGTTTGTAAAGTGATGTACACATGATAATGAGTCACAGTATGTTCACGCGCGCTAAGTGAGAGTGTTCGCACTACACGCATGTGTTGTGTAGTATACACTGTAGTACAGTATGGTGTGAGGTGTGCGCTCAACGTGTATAATGTAGTTCCATCATGAGGCACAGGTAGAGTTTGTAAAGTGATGTACACATGATAATGAGTCACAGTATGTTCACGCGCGCTAAGTGAGAGTGTTCGCACTACACGCGTGTGTTGTGTAGTATACACTGTAGTACAGTATGGTGTGAGGTGTGCGCTCAACGTGTATAATGTAGTTCCATCATGAGGCACAGGTAGAGTTTGTAAAGTGATGTACACATGATAATGAGTCACAGTATGTTCACGCGCGCTAAGTGAGAGTGTTCGCACTACACGCGTGTGTTGTGTAGTATACACTGTAGTACAGTATGGTGTGAGGTGTGCGCTCAACGTGTATAATGTAGTTCCATCATGAGGCACACGTAGACAGTGTAAAGTGATGTACACATGATAATGAGTCACAGTATGTTCACGCGCGCTAAGTGAGAGTGTTCGCACTACACGCGTGTGTTGTGTAGTATACACTGTAGTACAGTATGGTGTGAGGTGTGCGCTCAACGTGTTTAATGTAGTTCCATCATGAGGCACAGGTAGAGTTTGTAAAGTGATGTACACATGATAATGAGTCACAGTATGTTCACGCGCGCTAAGTGAGAGTGTTCGCACTACACGCGTGTGTTGTGTAGTATACACTGTAGTACAGTATGGTGTGAGGTGTGCGCTCAACGTGTATAATGTAGTTCCATCATGAGGCACAGGTAGAGTTTGTAAAGTGATGTACACATGATAATGAGTCACAGTATGTTCACGCGCGCTAAGTGAGAGTGTTCGCACTACACGCGTGTGTTGTGTAGTATACACTGTAGTACAGTATGGTGTGAGGTGTGCGCTCAACGTGTTTAATGTAGTTCCATCATGAGGCACAGGTAGAGTTTGTAAAGTGATGTACACATGATAATGAGTCACAGTATGTTCACGCGCGCTAAGTGAGAGTGTTCGCACTACACGCGTGTGTTGTGTAGTATACACTGTAGTACAGTATGGTGTGAGGTGTGCGCTCAACGTGTATAATGTAGTTCCATCATGAGGCACAGGTAGAGTTTGTAAAGTGATGTACACATGATAATGAGTCACAGTATGTTCACGCGCGCTAAGTGAGAGTGTTCGCACTACACGCGTGTGTTGTGTAGTATACACTGTAGTACAGTATGGTGTGAGGTGTGCGCTCAACGTGTATAATGTAGTTCCATCATGAGGCACACGTGGACAGTGTAAAGTGATGTACACATGATAATGAGTCACAGTATGTTCACGCGCGCTAAGTGAGAGTGTTCGCACTACACGCGTGTGTTGTGTAGTATACACTGTAGTACAGTATGGTGTGAGGTGTGCGCTCAACGTGTATAATGTAGTTCCATCATGAGGCACAGGTAGAGTTTGTAAAGTGATGTACACATGATAATAAGTCACAGTATGTTCACGCGCGCTAAGTGAGAGTGTTCGCACTACACGCGTGTGTTGTGTAGTATACACTGTAGTACAGTATGGTGTGAGGTGTGCGCTCAACGTGTATAATGTAGTTCCATCATGAGGCACACGTGGACAGTGTAAAGTGATGTACACATGATAATGAGTCACAGTATGTTCACGCGCGCTAAGTGAGAGTGTTCGCACTACACGCGTGTGTAGTATACTTAGTATACAGTGTAGTACTGTACTGTGTGAGGTGTGCGCTTGATGTTTATAATGTAGATATTGTTTGTTTGTGAGCACTGTGCTCGTTACTGCTTTGTTATTGTTCATTCATGCCTATACATACTTAGATTATTTGTTGGATCGAAATAAATACACACATCAAAAAAGTCTAAGCAACATGCATGATATTACAAATTTACCATTTATATTAATTAATTTCTAAGTATTTACTCACTCAAAGTGTATAGGTAAGTAAACTTTTTTGTTATTGATGACATACTGGCTGGTTGTAAAAAAAAAATTTCGATTATGTTTTGTTTTTTTTCATAAAATTCAAATGACTGCGAATTTGTTTGAATTTGAGTGCATGTTAATTGCTACGTTTTAGTCTTGATTTTATAATTTTACCAACCATTTAAATACAGTTGGCGACAAAATTGAATTGTTAGATATTCTTTACGTCATGGAGCGACGTCATTTGACGGCAGATGAAATGCAAAGAGCTGTAGGGATGTTGCAAGCGGGAAGTAATCAATCTCAGGTATCTCGACATTTTGGTATTCATAGAAGTGTTATTTGTCGTCTTTGGCAGCGCTACAATAATACAGGGGAACCCGCTGAACAGCATCCAGGCCGTAAAAGGAGTACAACCACTCGGCAAGACCGGTACATACAACTGACTGCAAGACGCCAGCCGATGTTAACCGCTCGAGAGATAAGTTTGAGGCTACAAAATTCAAGTGGTGTTGATGTAAGTCCCCAAACTGTGCGAAATCGACTGCATGAGTACGGCCTACGAGCTCGACGCCCTATCAGGTGCCCACCGATACGTCACGGGAATCGCGCTCGTCGAAATGAATGGTGTAGAGAACGCATAACATGGACCCAGGAACAATGGGATAAAATTATGTTTTCCGATGAGTCGCGATTCGGGTTTAGGCCTGATACAAGAAGGGTGCGAGTGTACCGTCGACCCGGAAATACTGAAAGACTCAGGTGCGTTCAGGAAGTTCATCCATACAGCGGCTCAACAGTTATGGTATGGGCGGGTATTATGAAGAACAGGCGAACTGAGCTCGTTTTTGTAAATGGAAACATGAACGCTGAAAATTACGTTGAGGATATTCTCAGACCTTATGTCCATCCATTTGCACAAACCTTTGGCTCCGATTTTACGTTAATGCATGACAATGCGCGTTCACATACAGCTCGGCGAACCAGTGAATACTTGGCAACGGAGAACATCCAGGTATTGCCCTGGCCTGCACAATCGCCAGACCTCAACCCCATCGAGCACGCATGGGACATGCTCCAGAGACGTGTTTTGAAGGACTTGGACGGAGTGACAACAACCCAACAGCTGAAGGATTTGCTACAATTCCATTGGGAGCGAATACCGCAAGATGACATAAACAGTCTCATTAATTCAATGAATAATCGTTGCCGACAAGTTCTGAATAGCAGAGGAGGCCATACTTTGTATTAAATTGTCCTATTCTTTCACTGTAGTGTATAAGTATAATATATTATATTGTGTCAATACACATATGTAATCAACTATATAATCGTATTTTCTTATTAAATAAAGGCAGTATTGATTTGTACGAGCTTGTGTTATCATTTCATACAATCCCCACATCACATGGCGACCCTGCCAAACCATCTCGGGTCAGCCTCGCGCGCGTAATAAGAACCTCCACCATATAAGGACTGCATTCCTGCAGTAGTGAATGTGTAAAAATGTCCACACATTTCGACGAACATTACTCGCCTAAAGTAGTGCACGTATTTGAAAAAAAAAAACATGGGCAACCCTCAGAGTAAGGTAGAAGAGAAGGTGGTAATTTCCCAAGCGGCTACGGGGAGTGGCCAGAACACCTCAACTGTCGAACAGCTGTTGCACCATGCTGGTGCCACTAACATCGTCCTGGTGGTGATTGCGTTACTGCTGGGTCTTGGCGGTCTGTTTCTTCTCTATAAGACGTATCGAAAATGTCACGAAAAGATTGTGGAGAAACACGTTAACGACGTTATTCTGAAGAGATATGCAAGTATTCTTCGAGGTCAGCGCAAACAGGCGCTTTCGGAAAATATAGTGTGACGACCAGTCTATGAAATTAGTGCAAAAATAGTGTCGATCGTTAAAAAAAAAAAAAAAAAAAATATATATATATTATATAATAAATAAATAAAATATAAATAAAGCAGTGTCTAAACAAGTGCGGTTAAATGCGTACCTAAACGTAAGTGTGTCAAAATATCAATCGTGCGGTCAAAAATAAAATAAAAATAAAATAAAATTTTAAGTAAAAGCGGACAATGAACTTTGAACTCTAAATAATAATTGTAAGTTACATCTATGTGTATTTGTACGGTGACAGTATCGGGACCCAGATCTATTGGTATGTATTAAAACTTATTATGTAAGTAGGTATTTTTGTATCATAAATATTATATATATAGGTATATATATTATATGTCATTAAATTCATGGCAGATTTTATTGTAGAATTGTATAATGATTTATTACAAATAAGAACCTATTTAATAAAAATTGGTCCCAGTAGGAGACAAGAAAGAATATGTACTAAAAAGCTAAGTGAAGCTAATGTTTTGTTCACACAATATAATAATTATTTAGAAGAACTTAAGAGAATAGAGCAATATAAAAACGCTTCGGAAATTGAAGTTATTAATAAAAATTGTATTAAATTTAAAGATTTGTATTGTGAGATTATTAAATTGTGTGAGTGCTGTCAACCAGAAAATTGCAAAATGGCAAAGTTTGATTTAAAGGTAGCGCTTAACCTATTACCTATTATGAATGATCAGGAATCTGTCACAAAACAATTGATTGACGGGATCGAATATTACAGTTCTGTTATAGAAAGTGATGAAAAAAGTAATTTGATTGAATTTGTTTTAAAGAGCAGATTGTCGCAATCCGCTAAACTAAGGTTAGCTGTCAAATATAGAGAGGTTTCTGAACTATTGACTGACATGAAACTAAAATTATTACCTAAAAAGTCCTCCACAGCATTACAGACTAAACTGCAAAATATTAGACAACACGAAAAATCAATTTCAGATTTTGGGCAAGAAATTTCGACCTTGTTTGTCGACCTAACGATTTCGCAGTCCGAAGGACAGGCAGAATCCTACAGTATTTTAAAGCGTGTAAATGAAAAATTTGCCATTAAACGTTTTTCCGACGGACTACGTAACCGTAGGTTAAGCACAATTATTGCTGCACAGCGCTTTGAGTCATTAAATGACGCTATACAAGCTGCCGTCGACGAGGAGACGTCTTCGTCGCCGAGCACTTCTGCAGATGTATTATCTATGAGAAAAACTAATGCTCAATACGTTAGTCATTTTAGAGGTAGACAGAGGGGGTTCTACTCATCAACAAGAGGTAACTATAATCAACATAGCAACCCTAAGCAGCGCGGAGCCGGAGGTCATCAGCAGCGCGGAGCCAGGCGGGGCTGGTCGCAACCGTTCCGAGGAAGTACACACGGGCGCGGTTTCCGAGGTAAGTTTAATAACTATAATAATAGTAGGATTTTCAATAAACATCTAAACGTACAGGTTATGGACAAAAGCGGAAATGACGACGAGGAAATCGAAGATAACGTCCAGCAGTTTTTTCGAGTCTAATGGTAAATTCATTTTATCTTATAATGATAACTCTATATTTACTTCACTATTCTTAAACGGACATAATTATTCATGGTTAATTGACACTGGAGCGTCAATTTCAGCTCTTACCTACCGCAGAATTCTAGAGCACAACATTCCATTACAAAAAAGGAGCACTACGATTAATGGAATAGGTGGAAAAGTTGAAGCGATCGGGTTCGCTTATTTACAGTTAGAAGCACAGGGATATAATTTCAGTCACAAGTTTTATGTTTTTAAACACTTACCATGTAGGGCAGATGGCATAATTGGGTATGATTTCTTAAACAAGTTTAGATCACGTATCGATTTAGAACATAAACAATTAATTTTATATCACTCGCCACACACGAAGATAGTTTTAAATTTAAATAATAAGGTATCGCAATCGTTTAATATACCATCGAGGTCGGAGTCTATTCATTATATTGAGACAGATTTACAGGAAGAATGTGTAATTTGCGGGAAAGAGTTATGTGAAGGGGTCTTTATGGCTAGTAGTATAGGAAGACCCGTAAATGGTAAAATACCAATTAGAATATTAAATACAAACGAAACTTCGATATCTTTGAATGAAATTAATCCAATTATACATAGATTAAACGACTATAATATTTGTGAATTTGGAAAAAATAGTTCACGTAGCGCGGAACGTGTTAAGTCCCTATTATCGCAACTTAATTTAAAACATTTAAACACGGAAGAGAAAACCTCTATTCGAAACTTGTGTGCTAAATATTCAGATATATTTTATTTACCAGGGGATACCTTGACCACTACTTCAATTTACAGTCACAAAATACGTCTTAAGGAAAACGCCGACACAGTTTACGTTAAACCGTATAGATTGCCTTTCTCTCAAAAACCTGAAATTACTAGACAAATAAATGAATTACTGTCACAAAAAATTATAGAACCGTGTAAGAGTGAATGGTCTAGTCCATTACTATTGGTACCTAAGAAGGACGATCCTACGGGACAAAAGAAATGGCGACTTGTTATAGATTATAGGAAACTAAACAACTGCATTAAAGACGATAAGTTTCCCTTACCGAACATTACCGATATATTAGATTCCCTTTCCGGTTGTGTTTACTTCTCCCATCTAGATTTACACCAGGGTTTTTATAATGTGAGTTTGGATAAAAATAGTAGAAAATATACGGCATTTTGTTCAGGTCAATTTCAGATGACCAGAATGCCAATGGGACTCAAAACTAGTCCTAATTCGTTTTCTAGGATGATGAATATGGCAATGGCAGGATTAACGTATGAAAAATGCTTAATTTACTTGGATGATTTAGTCGTTTATGGTAAATGTCTGAATAGTGCTATAAAAAACCTACTAGATGTGTTCGAAAGGTTGCGTAAGACGAACCTTAAGTTAAACCCAAGTAAATGTGATTTTTTGAAAAAGGAAATGTTGTATTTAGGTCATGTAATTACTTCAGACGGGGTGTTACCAGATCCGCAAAAATTAGACGTTGTAAAAAATTATCCAATCCCAAGTAGTTCTGACGAGGTAAAGAGATTCGTTGCCTTTGCAAACTACTATAGAAAATTCATAAAAGATTTTGCGAAAATTGCACAACCTTTAAATAACCTATCAAAGAAAAATATTCCCTTTGAGTGGTCTGAAAATTGCCAAAATTCATTTGATTTATTAAAAGAAAAATTAATTTCACCTCCAGTACTAGAATATCCAAATTTTACAAAGGACAATACGTTTGTTCTTCAAACAGACGCATCAGGTTTAGCAATAGGTGCCGTATTAGCCAATCAAAACAATAAACCCGTGGCTTTCGCTAGTAGAAGTTTAAATAAAGCAGAAAGAAATTACCCAACGATAGAAAAAGAGCTTCTTGCTATCGTTTGGGCTGTAAAACATTTTAAACCCTATGTTTATGGTCGAAAGTTTAAAATTATGACCGACCATAAGCCGTTGATGTATTTATTTAATATTAAAGACCCTTCTAGTAGATTATTAAAATTTAGAATGTTATTAGAGGAATATGACTTTCACGTAGAGTATGTTAGGGGCTCGGATAATGCTGCTGCAGACGCATTATCCCGAGTTGTCTTGACATCTAAAGATTTACGAGATATGCATGAAAGCGTGATAAATGTTATGACGCGAGCACAGAAAAAAAAATTAGTTGCTCAGCAAAATACTTCGGGGACTATAGTTCCTACTGATGAATGGTCTGATCAACCAAACATTGTGGAAACTCATAGTAAACCAAAAATGTGTATCGAGTTAAGATTCGTAAATAGTAAACAATTAAATAAATTAAAAAGTGTATACAAGGTTGAGAACGAAAGTGGAATATTATTTTATGTACCAAGTGATGCGATTATATATATACAGCCAGTTACTCGATCGCAATTGACGCCAGACGCTTTTGCGAGAGAACTGGAACTGTTTTGTGGAAAGTTAGGAATTAATGAAATATATTTTTTAAAGAGTAAAATAAATGGTACTTTTATTGATAAATTAACTCAAGCGATAAAGTTAATAAAAAATTGGACCGGTCCTAGGTTATGTGTGTTAAAAGATATTGAAAGGGTAGAAGATAAGGATGAACAAAGAGTCATTCTAAACGACTTTCATCTATTACCCACGAGTGGCCACGCGGGTATTAGACGAATGGTCAATAATATTAAAAAATATTATTTTTGGTCAGGCCTTGAGCGTGATGTTACTGAATTTATTAAAAAATGTGACAAATGTCAAAAACAAAAATACTCAGTGCGTTATAAAGAACCTATGACAATAACAACTACCGCACACTCAGCATTCGAGAAATTATTTTTAGACATAGTTGGTCCATTAGACAAAGACATGCATAATTTTTCTTACATATTGACACTCCAATGTGAATTATCCAAATATGTAGAAGCCTATCCGTTACTAACAAAAACTTCTACAGAAGTCGCCAGAACATTTGTCAACAACTTCGTACTACGTTATGGAATACCTAAGGTAATAGCAACTGACAGAGGAGCTGAATTCATCTCGACAAATACATTCATTTTCTTAAGAAATTTCAATTTGTAAAAAAAAGTTTAGTTTCTTATGTACCTGTATATTCTAATATTGTTAATTTCTGTTATTAAAAGAACTTATAAAGAAAACAGCTGTTATTTTTACATCATAGAACCCTAAAAATATTATTTTAAAAATAAAATACAACGTTATAATTAAAATAAATGGTAAAATAAATTAATATAAATGGTAAATTTGTAATATCATGCATGTTGCTTAGACTTTTTTGATGTGTGTATATTGAAATGTTATCTAGTCGTTTGTAATTATCTAATTAGAAGAAGTCCTTAGAATTGTAGCGACTGCGATCATGTTTGTCAATATCATTAGTTCAATATATTCCATGGATACTATTTTAACGAAAATAAAGAAAGAAAAACTCGAGGGTGAAACCTTACACCAGTCTATATGGCCGGCCTGGTGATAAGTAAACTAAGTTTTCCTGCACTGGAGGAGAGGAGTCTGTCCTTACAGTGTCACTTATGAGATATTATGTATTTTGAAATACATAGTATTTGATTCTTTAATAAATTACGAGTATTCTAAATTGTAAGCTTGGGCGGTTAGTGTTATGTAGATGCTGTGTCATGATTGTGTTTGAAAATATTTACTGTAACTTAGTAACGATAAGAATTTTTATTTTTGTTTTAATTTTACACCTATAGAATAAATTTGCAAACATTGCGTAACTTGTCTGATTGTTTCTTAAGTCTTTCAATCTGGCCCCCACGATGGTTTGTAAACAAGATGAGAACTAAAGTAAAAAGAAGTATGACATCAGAACAACGTGAAGTGACCTAGAGACGGTACTGTAGAGTTATTACAAAGATAAAAGAGTCGCGTCGCTCCAACTATTTTATAATTATCCGAGACGAGGCTGAGCTGCTGTAGTACAACGCGGCTAGGAGGCTACACTCGACAAAGATTATGTACCACCTCACTGATACTGCAGACTGGATTCTGATATACAACGTACGTATATTATAAACGCGACTGTTTGTAAATATGGATGGGTTTTGTTTAAGCAAGCACGCAGGGTTGGATGAAATTTCGTACTAAAGAAGTCATAAACTAACTTATATAGGAAACTTTCTATCAAAAAAAACAACATCAACGCAGGCGGAGCCGCCAGTAAATACTAGCATGTAATATATTATGAGTACTTGTGTCGTAAGCACAGCCCAACAAAGTCATACTAAAAAAGTTCAAACTTGGCTCACAGAGCTCAAGTTTTCCTCATTATGCTAAAAATATTAACTCTTACATTAATGTTTCTCAGTTACCTTTTACGAAATCTTTACAATAAGATGGGGAGGTGGCACCCTGTTCGTCTACAAACCGTTAATATAGTTAATTACTATGGTTTCACTAGAGTCAATGCTGTAACTATTTTGAATTAAAATAAATAAATCAACCGGTTCCGTTTAGTCACTTGCTAAGTTTTCTAGAAAAAACTACAGTGAAAATAGCATAAAAACCGTCAGTGCTACAATATAACGTTATTCAATAAAGATTTAACTTTGTACTCAGAGGTTGTGTGTACCGATATAATCGGGAGTGCTCCGCTACAATCAGTACCTTGTAGATGTGGTACACGATAACACGTATCCTCTTGTACTTAGAGAAGGTATCTCATATTAGTACGTGTACCTACAGAGTATCAGTTACTCGTGACGTCACTTCAGATATCTTGTACAGTATAGCGTTATCTACTAGTTACACTTACGTCACATATTTGAATATAATTGTAACATAGGGACACTGCGAAGCGCTCGCGGCTCACTTCCATATTTATTTATTATACAAAGAAGTAGGTATGGATGATATTAATTTGTGAATTACATTATTAGAGGAAGTTCTAGTATTTTGTAGAGCAGGTGACTAGATAATAGTCAGTAAAGAAAGTCCGAGCACGATGTAAATGAAGGAAGGATGGAGTTCTCCTGCCGTCATCAGCGTCATGCCGCTGTTGTTATGATCGTCAGACTACACTTGACAGTCCTTATTACAAGCTAACTGTATACTGTATATTATGACATCTAGCTAGTACTACATATTGCAAAGATTATTTGATTAAGATTTATTTTCTTTTTATATACCTACACTACTTTATGTACTACACATATACTTTTGTTATAATACGATTGTATTATAAATATGATTCAACTTGTATACGTATAGACATAGTAGTACTCGGCAGTGTCGCTGTGACGTATAGTTATAACTTAACTTTACTTAACTTTAATGTTACTTTTTGTGATACACGCAACGTTCTACTGTTTAACATTAGCAATATGTTACAAAGTTGTGTAACACATGGACTACTATCAGAGGAGTGACAGTAACAACATAGTTTTTATGAACTTCTTAACATAATAATTCATAAGCATTAGAGTTAGCATAGAGTAAAAGTTGCTACTTCTATGAATACGAACATAAATGAATTGTTTTCAATCTAAGCAGAAGCAAAACTGTTGTACAATAGTAATTGTAGTATTGTATATTTTAATGTTAAAGGAGAAGTTACTTATATTTATCACAACGAAAGGGGAGAACGATACATTGTATTCGGAGGGAGAATGACATATTCTTACTCCGTTTCCGTGTGGTGACGGAGTAAGAATACAATATGTCACCACCCCATCTCATCCCATGGGTGTCGTAGAAACCGACTAAGGGACTATCTGTGAATATTATCTTTACGAAATAAAAAGAAGGAAATCTTGAAATTATATATATACCACTATACCAATACGTCTGGCCAGCGTATTATTAGTAGGCTAAGTATCCCTCCGTCACGGGAAGAGGCCTGTCCCTGCAGTGGGACATTAATGGCCTGTTATGATGATGATATTGATGAAAGGGGAGAATATAAAAAAAATATTTGCGCTGTATCAGAAGACTGTTTCTTATTTCACCATTAAACTTTCCGATACCTGAAGTGTACTAATAGTATATTTTAATTGTTAATGTAAGGTTATTTATCTGGCGCAAGTGTGTGAGGAGTGGTTTGGCACAAACATAAGTGTTCAGAGCGGGCGCCATTACTTGAGCCGTATAACTTGGCAAACTGAATATGTAAATAAAGGCCAGCCTCGGTCGTGGAGGTGCACACAGTAGGCACGTGCTCCTCGACTGAACTCGTACGACACTACAGACATATTGTCCACCCTGTGTGTGTGTGTGTGTGTGCTGGCGAGCGCCCAGCACAACCTGCACAGTGTGAGCGAGCCTTAATCCACGCCGGGCTCTGGCGCGGGGCCAGGCGCGCACTAATGAAATTATACAAAAATCATTCACATTAGTTTAAAACTTTAGCTGTGATAAAGACCACTTAAGTACTTTGCTCCATGAGTTATCATATATTTTTATAATTTTCAGTTAACACAGAGCAGGACTAGCTGTGGCTGGCTTCCAAGTTCTTATTATTTTTTTAACAAGCGCTTTCAAACTTTGAATGTCCTACTGCAGGAGCCTTTGTTACATCAACTGGACTTCTTCTTCTTTACCCTTATCCTATCGTGGCAGGGTGTAAAAGTTTTTCAAAAATTAACCATGTGGCATTTAACAATTATTAACATAAACACCATTACCTGGCATTAGTCAAACTCGGCTTACTTACGTCCCTGGAGAAGTACCCTGCCTGCAGAAGTGGAATATTTGAGGATTGTTTAGGATAATATAGAAAACAATCCGCACCAGAGAAGATATTGTATGTATAGTTCTAACCTGTGAGAAGAGATCACAATTTTGTAATATGTTACCACAAACTAAATTTGTATATAAGTATAATTTATTTGTAATATTAGCTAGTGTGCGACAAAGAGCTAATTCGGAATGAGTGAATCAGCTGTGGTAACTTGTAAATAAACTATGTATAATCTACATAGTAGATAGTACACAAGTTAACGTAAATAACTACATTCATATTAATGTAACCACGACCTACAGTAAGTAATATGAGTTTATATGTACGATCAGTGCGTGTGTTGTGTTAGTGAGGTCGTTGAACCCGGGGTCAAGGACAAGGTCACGCACAACGCGGGTGACGTCACCACGACACTGTTTACTCACTGAACACTACCTTTATATTTATATTAAGTGAGGGACTAAGAGTAGCAAGTGTCATCACGCACTATCGCACTGAGGGTGGCGGATACAAACCCGTCAGAGAACAATACTTTGTGCTACCCACATAGTATTGTCTTGTGTCTGGATGGGATTTGATAATAACCCCACGACGACATTAGTCCGAGTGCTGCTGCGTCTTTTAAAAATAAACAAACATACACACCTTAACAAAGTCTAGGGATATTTGGTATTTACTCAATTAACTCCAAAATAAATTGAATATAACATACAACATGTCTATATTTTTACAAAGGGAATTAATCAGGCTACAATCTAGAATTAAATAAAAGTATTATTTTTGCTTAAATATTTTTTTATTCAAATAAATAAAAAACTTGGAAAATTAGTAAAACTTACAATGAATGTGTTTCTTAAGCAAATAAAATAATTAAAATTAATCTGTTTTTAACTGTTATGCGAGTAATCAGTAGTCAGTACATTAAAAAAACCGTAGATAACGGTCCTGAAATGGTTTTTCATGCTTGGATTAAGTTATCCATGTCTTGGTGCGGTATATTGTTCCAGGTCCGACTAGGACACAAAAAAAGTTGCCCTTTCATCGCAATTTTATGCAAGAAAATTCATCAAAGCCCTTCTTTTGAACATGTCCTAAGCGTATTTTATGGTTTTGAGGTTAGGCGATTGAGTGGTTCAGCATAAAATGGATACGTCCTGCTCCTGCAACCAGCTCGTCATCACTCTCGCTTTATGCGGACGGGTGATATCGTCCATGAGCTTAAACATTTGGCCCAATTGTAGTCTACGGGGATAGATATTAGTACTAGCACCTCGTTAAGTTATTTTTTAGCCGTCATGGTGTTTCTGATCAAAACGCGCTCTGTTCTTCGACCGAGACGAATTCCCGTCCAAACCATAATTGTTCCATCGTGGTATGAATGGATTTCCTGAGGATGTTGTAGACGGCTATCACAACCAGGAACTCGCCAAGCACGTTCTCTACGTGAATCCGAGAGGAAACCAAACCGGGACCCAAGTGTAAACACCACTACAGATAACAGGATATCTTTGCAGTGCAAATGTTCACGAGCCCACTCTAATCGTCGTGCGCGTTTCGCTCGGCAAAGTGCTGGAGTACAAAACGGTATGCGAGCATAAAGATGGGCTTCATGCCGACTTCTTCTGACAGTTTGGTCACCCGCAAGAGGCTCCACTAAGAGCTGGAGCCTCTAAACCAGCTGCATGTTAGTAACATTTGGCTGTCTTTTCTCGGAAACATGCAAAAATCTATCATGTCGTTAAGTGGTGATAGACTTTTTGCTGTGGACTTTTTGTTGTTGATCTTTCAGCCACTTCACCAGTAGCACGATAACGTGACCATAACCTAGATATCATATTTTGTGTTGGTCCAATCTCTTCAGCAATACTCCGCTTAGTACCCGCAGCTGGAAGCATGCCTACTGCCCTTAACATTTCATCTACGATGAAATGGCGCCGCTGCTTGATGCACACAATATCATTCATTCGAAATAAATGTTTAAATTGTTATAAAACTTAAATTTTACACAAAAAAGCAGTCAAAACCTACTGTTGGTAAATGAAAATTTCGAACTTGACTACGTTTAGGCCGCGTAAATCTTTTATTTTTAATTTTATTTTTCAAATTCAAATTTCGAATGGTTAAAAAAGGTTAACAAAGTAAGTTTTCATCAAAAGAATAAAAAAAATAAAACAGGTTGTTTGAGTTTCACAACTTTATACAAAATATCCCTAGACTTTGTTGAGGTGTGTATGTGACTAATTATCACGCCATCATCTCTATACGTTCTTAAATGTTTAAAACTACTCAACGGATTTAGAAGCGGTTTTTTTCAATAGATAGAGTGATTCAAGAGGAAGGTTTACATGTATACTACTGTAGAGTATAAGCATTGCGTCCGTGCCACGTCGCGCCGGGGTGAATCACTAGTATAAAATAAATATAGATAATATAAAAGGTTAGATGTACACTCTATCTCGAGGATGTATCTTAATGACATACTCTCGGAGATGTCGTTATTTGGACAAATGTTAATTGAACTCATACTGTATACGATATAATATAATTATCAGCAGAAGGCTATAAAGTTCAAACCAAATGTTTTACTTTACAACTTACACTTTACTTTATATTTATATTATATTCGTATTTACGGTTAATTGTGTATCTGTGAGTGGACTGATGTAATGAGAGTAAAACCTAGCAAATGTTATTGTCTGTGTTTAGGTAGGCGGGATACGAGATATACTTCATATGACCCCGGTCTCACTATTGGCGGGGAAAACGTTTCAATAATATCAGAAACCGTGCCTTTTAAATTTCTTGGTAGAAAGATAAACGATAAAGGTCACTCTCCAGTACTAGACGATGTCGTCAATAGTTTCATAAACGACATTGAAAAGGTAGACCATCAACCGATAAATAACGTAAAAAAAGTCTGGATATACGACAACTATTTAACATCACGTCTCAATTGGCCTTTCCTTGTGTATGATTTAAACCAGAACCTCTTGAAACAACTAGATGCTAAAGTGACGAAAACATTGAAATCGTGGCTAGGGTTAGCTCAATCTGCAGACTCTTCCGCTCTGTATCGAGACAAAAATAACTTTGGGATGAAACTAAAAAAAACCATCGGAACTCTACAAACATCTAAGAGTTACTAAAATGCAAGTCTTATCAACATCTAAAGACGAAATTGTAAAAACCATCCCAACTGATAAAAAATCATCTGCGCTCGAGTCACGGTTGCAATTCCACAAAAAGTTCATGATAAGCGCACAAACTAGTAGAGTAGGTCTAGGAAACACGGAAAGTCAATCGGACAAAGAAATTATAAAATCTTTCTTAAACCAAGATGAGAATGACAGCTACAGAGTGCATGCAATGAACCTAGAAATGCAAAATGAATGGGTTACTCTAGGGGACTACTGTATACCTTTAGCCTTGAAGTGGCGCACTTTGCTTTACGACTGGTCACCAGCATTACTTAAATTCTACCTCAACGCCTTCCAATTGACACTCCCCGATCAAAGCAATCTTGTAAGATGGGGAAAAGCCACGGACAAAAAATGCACGGAATGTGGCAAAGAAATTGGTACGGCAAGACACTTATTGGTAGGCTGCAAAGTGCTTTTGGATAGGGGTCATTACTCGCAATACGTCACGACAAAGTACTAGGGATTATACGCGAGGCAGTGAGTCTGTCGATTGCCAGAGCTAGAAAAGGACTGACTACGAATGAAAGACTAAACATCCAATTTGTTAAGGAAGGCACTACTAAAAAGACCACCTACAAGCCTTTTTCGGTCCTGAGTCCGGCAGACGATTGGACTCTACTAGTTGACACGTATGAAACACACTACAAAATCCCGGAGGATATCTGCGTGTCGCCGTTGAGACCAGACATATTCCTCTACTCAAAATTGAAAAAGCGTGTAGTACTTATTGAGCTCACGGTACCGTGGGAAACTAACATCCCTAAAGACCACGCAATTAAGACAAATAAATACTTTGACTTGACAAATGAGATAACCAGAAATGGCTATAGGGTTACTCTGTACGCCGTGGAAATAGGTGCGAGGGGTACACCAGCTAAATCCCTATACAATCTATTAAAAGAACTAGGACTGTCCAAACGAATGTCCAAAACGGCGTTGTTAGGTTCCTACCAAATTTGGATAGGTAGGGGACGGAACATAGCAGACAGTGAAGGTGACCGCTAACGCGTTGTAAGGGGGCCTCCTTAAAGCTACATCTGGGTCGTAAGTCCCAGACGCTGTTATGCAAGTGTTCCGTCCTCTATCACGCGATGGACCCGGCACCCGCACGGAGAATCCATGGAATGCTAAGATTAGGTCTTACAATAATAATTAATTAAATATTTACTTCATTTAAATGTAAAAATATTCGTCCTGGTGTTACATTTAATTATGGTCCGCAGGTTAATTGTGTTCGTTGAATTAGCGTAGACCCTCTACGAGCGGCTACGAGGTTACGTAGCGGGTGCTACGAGCACGTACTAACGTAATGTATAATAAATAATTATATAATTAAAGTTGTTTCATTATAACGTAAGGCTCGTTACACACTGAACTAGTCACGCACATAGAAGCCTCCTGCACTGATAGTGTGTACCTCACTCTACTAATGTCTCGATTTATTAGGAGGTCATACAATAATAATACTACCGGGTATTAACGCGTATAGGTTTTTGATAAACACTTTAAATTATTTACCTAGAGCCGCCCGACGTTTCGGTCAGGTTACACCAGCCGTGGTCACGAGCAGACTGATGCAGCGATGTCACACCACGTCGGGCGGCTCTAGTATAATATACTATAGTAATAAACCCAGACGCGTTAATAGCTGTTAGTATTATTATAACTATAAAAAGGAAACGCGAAAGTTGTGAAGTTAATATGAGCTTTAAGTTCACTTTTTATATTTTTTAGTAACAACTTGTGTATATGTGCCGCGACCGCCATGCTACTAGAGCAGTTGTGTTCAGTTACAGTTGTTATATATTATATTGTTGGTAACCTTGTCTGGAGCGTGGAGGTGACATTTGCTGAGGGACTAATTTATAAAAAAATCTGTAAGTAAAGCATATTTTTCAATCACCTAATGTTACAGTTGTAGAACGATGAGAAAGAATGGAGTCTTGTGCTTCTTCACACTATGCATAGAGGAGCCCATGTTGTAGAAAGTAATGTGAAAACTCAATGTTATTGTTAAGCATAGAAGCGAATCATTCGGTGATAGTGTGGCGTCACACACTACAAGCATGTGATCTGTGCTCACTAGTAGTTGTTCAACAAGTGCTCGACACAACGCTCTCTGCACCCGCACCTCCCCTCCATCACGCTCACATACCCACCTGCCCCCGCCCGGTGCGTATGCTAAGCGTGGAAGCGCCTTATCTACAGATAAGAGCGCGGCCCTCAGATACTACTAGTTACTTTCAGATGAGTGCGCAGATAGCGCCCAGCCTCCCTGAGATAACACGTTTAGATACCGACCTACCTATCAACTAGCAACACTTAAACACATTCACTCAGTTTAGAGAACAATCTCAACTGCCGATACATATTCATTAATGATTATCAACTTGTTACGATCAGGTTTGAATGTTGGTTCTATACAAGTTAATAGTCCGGAATTCTAAGTAAGTATATCAGTGTTTACTGACTACTTAAACAGTACTTACCTACAGTATTATATACATACTAGCGGCTCGTCCCGGCTTCGCACGGGCATTTTTTTCCCGTTTTTCTGTTGAAATTTTTTCTAAATTTTTATTGCTATAAATCTCACGGATGTGGTCGCTAAGCGACAAAGCCTATAAAATTAAATTTAAAAAAAAAATCTCACGGAGCCCGAGACCTTTTCAACGAATGCAAAACCGTGGAAATTGGTTGGTGCGTTCTGGAGTTATAGCGTCAGGAAGAAAAACCCGACTATACAGGGTGGCTCATTCAAAGGGGTCAGTATGGGAAAGTCTTAAACTATAAGTCATACGATATTTTGTTCTTAGGAACCATGACACCGATTTTGATAAAAAGAAAAACTGCATTCATACATTTGAAAAAGATACTGTACCCAGCCGGGAATCAAACCCGGTTGTTTTACAAAAATAAACTTTTACTTTTTCTATTTAAATACCGATTCTGTAGGTCATAAGCAGTAAATGTCTCTAAGAAACATTATGTCTAAAATGAATAAAATGCATTGTTTTCACATACTTTAATTTATCATAGTAGGTGTTCAAAGTGGACACCGTTTTTTTTCAATACAATATTCAACACGTTTAGGTAACGATCATGTCATTGCATTTTGTATCTTTATGTGGTGAATTTGCGTTAAAATTGATTTTATGGCTGACCTAAATGGTCTTCAAAGTTATCATAGCTTGTTTTGTACACTTCATCCTTAACGTAATCCCACAAGAAATAGTCTAGAGGCATTAAATCGGGTGACCTCGAACGACGCACGGTGGCCACATCGAACACCTACTATTATAAATGTAAGTATGTAAAAATAAAATTAATTTTCACAAAAAAAAAGAACCGACTTCAAAGACAAAAATTGCACTAAAAAGTAATAAATAATTACTTGTATTTTGATTTTACAACAATAAATCAGCCATTATTTCTATTTAATTTTAATTTATAGAATAGGTTCTTTTCATTAAGTATTGTAAAAGTATTGTTAAGGATATTTCTTTAAGAGTCTGTAAATATATTTATTTGTAGATTGTTTAAAAGATAATCAAATTATTACAAATAATGTAATATTATTGTTATTTTTGGAGTCGGTGTCAGCCACGATCGTTATTATTAAGTATACCATTTTTTATTTCTGACTGAAAACTTAAACAAATATTATGGCGCCGTGTTATACACAGACTAATAATTACATAAAATTCACATTCGAAAATGAAACGGCCGTTTTCGTTTTAAATGCAATATTTATCTAATTAGAAACCATTTAAAGTGATGAGAGTGTGTTATACAAAACTTTATTGCCTATTCTAACGAACTTGTAGACAACATTTTGCATTATTGATCCTATTCGCGAATTATTTCTTTAAATCTAATCTATTTTAAGTTCTGGAAAGCTTTAATCAGTTATTAAATATAATATTAAAACGTTTAAATGTGATACTGGTATTTTAAAATATATTTATTTAAATATGATAAGAATAGTTGTTTAATATTTGTTTAATTTTTAAACTAATCCATACACAATCAACAAATATAATGTCGAAGTCATTTATAATCTGTAATTCATGGCCGTCATTCCGTTTGCTTAGGTATTATCGTACTTATTCCGTTGGCTGACACCGCCTCCAAAAATAACAATAATATTACATTATTTGTAATAATTTGATTATCTTTTAAACAATCTACAAATAAATATATTTACAGACTCTTAAAGAAATATCCTTAACAATACTTTTACAATACTTAATGAAAAGAACCTATTCTATAAATTAAAATTAAATAGAAATAATGGCTGATTTATTGTTGTAAAATCAAAATACAAGTAATTATTTATTACTTTTTAGTGCAATTTTTGTCTTTGAAGTCGGTTCTTTTTTTTTGTGAAAATTAATTTTATTTCTAAATTTTTAGTGAATTCCAATTCTATAAATCCGTGTGGTGACGGAGTGAAAACACAATATGTCACCACCTCATTTCATCCCATGGGTGTCGTAAAAACCGACTAAGGGACTATCCGTGAATAGAGATTGAGATATAAAAAGAAGGAAAACTTAAAATTAAACCCTATACCAATCCGCCTGGCCAGCGTGGTATTAGTAGGCCAAGTATTTCTCCGTCACAGAAGGAGGCCCGTCCCTGCAGTGGGACATTACTTTGTCGGAATATGGGTAGACCTACGAAACGCGCTGCTTATATGAGACAGCGCCGATTGAATGAAACAAACGAAGAAAGGGATAAACGCCTTTTAATGTAGGAAATCTACCTCCAATGTCATTTCAAAAGAGACTAGTGAACAACGGAGGACCTACATGCAAAAAGTTTTAAATAGGGAGAACATCGAAAAGCGTAGCCACCGTCTCGGCATGGTTAATTGGTAATAATAATTAAGTTAATTAAAATTAAAATAAATCAAATAAATATAATAATTATTATTATCAATTTGTTATATCTAAAGAATAAGTTTAAAATAAATTAAATGCAATTCAACAATTTTGTCTATTTATAATCCGTTATTAATTCCTATTTTAATTTAAAATAAGAATTTCATTCAAGTCTTAAACCACACCTGCGATTACATTCATAATGTTAAGTTTTCATCAATACAATTAAAATAAGCTGTCACGTTCCGTTTTTATTTTATAATCTAGATAAAAAATAAAACGAAAGTGTAACATAAAAAGATAATTATAATCTAAAATGTAGAAAATAAGGTAGACTAATATAATTAAGTATGTAGGTAAGGCCCGGTCAAAGGTCAGCCTAGGTAGGTGGCCGTTAATACCGCACTCTCCTGCTTGGTGGCGATCTTGGCTTCGCAGTTGTTCAGCAGAGCAGAATATTCTTCGTCAGTGCAGGTTGCCCACAGCAAACCAATTGCGCTGACCTTCAGCCGTATGGATGTTCCTGGAAACCCGTTCCAAAATGACATTAGGAACTACTCTCGATAAGCCTCAGTTGTATGCCCCAACATCACAGAAAGAGTTTGGCATCAGCTAGAAGGCGAGACATGGTACAGTAGGCAAGGAGATGGAAAGGCTAGTTAATCAACTAATTAAACTAATAATAACAAATAAAAATTAAAATTACTTGTAATAGGCAACGATATAAAATAAACAAATGAAAGGCCAATATAATTGGTGTTAGCGATAGTTTACATCTTCATTTATACATTTTTACAGATGTAGGTATTATAATAATGAAGTTAAAATTGGCCGTTATAAACGCCCCATATAAAACAAGATTACAAGGAAAGTAGATACACAGGTAGATAAATTTAATACGGCATTCCCAAACATAAAGCATTGAAAGCGTAGCGGTTAAATACATATTTAACAAGTTAAATAAACAATGGTTCAATTGTACAACTTACCCAGTACGGGAAAAAACACAAATCACTTGTTTATAATTACTTTAATAACCTTAGTTAGTGGTATTTACTGATAATCTAAGTTTTAGAAACTTTCTAACTATGGAGCTAATAACTAAATCAAATACGAGGGTTTAGACGTAAACAACGCTCAGAAAAAATACTATGCGTGGTTACTCCTTAGCTGATTGAGTGTCACTGACGGCTGCCGCCGTGGAATGAATGCGCGCGCGCTTCACGTAATGGCAGGCTCCTCCTCTTTAAAATTATGTATAAAAACGCTCGTCGCAAGAAGTTGCTTTGTCCGTTTGTTCATTAATAATTTTAAACGTAATTAGGGTTTTTTTTGTTTATTTTTAAGTTTTTCTTTTTCCTGTTTAATAAATTAATCAATTAATCGTGACAGTACCCCCCTTCCGAGACAAGAATTTTTCCTTAGCAAAAATTCTTAACTACACTAATATAAAAAAAAACTTAAAGAATTTTAGTTTTAATTTCAACGCACTAATAGTACTACGGGTAAAACCGCGGAACAGTTTAGTCTGGGATAATTACATTTTTAGATCTTTTATATGCCATGCTCCTAAGTCACGACCAGACATATCCTCTAATATATACACTAATGGCGAACGTTTGTCCTTTATTCGGCATTTTTGGAACTTCGGCGCTAGCTTTTTACTGAAGTAAGCATCCTTATCACTTTGAAAGTAACATCTCTTCCAAACTATGTCTCCTATCTGAAACTCGGCATCCTTACGTCGCGAATTATACCGTTGCGTATTTTTTAAATGACTTCGCCATAAAGCCGTTTGTACATCGTCGAATATTTTACGGAGGTGACCCATATTAGCAGCATATTTATCACGGGGTGAAAAGATTAAATCCCTTGGTGCAATATTTTCCAAATAGTGTGAGCCACAAGTTACAAGTTCCCTGCCATGGACTAAAAATGCTGGTGTAAAACCAGTGGTTTCGTTGACAGAGTTATTCATTGCAAACTGGATTTTAGATAAATTGAGGTCCCATGATCTATGGTCTTCCTCGACAAAAGCAGAGATTGCTGTAACAACTGTCTTGTTATACCTTTCGACAGTGTTAATTTGTGGAGAGTACTTTGGCGTAAAATGAACGCTTGGGACCTTGTATTTAGAGAAAAGTCTGTCCAATTCGCGACTTATGAATTGGCATCCGTTATCAAGGATGACGATTTGCGGAATACCATGTACAAGAAAAACATTGTCTTCTAGATGTTTAGAAACCAAGTCTGCAGTAGACCTGCGGAGGGGAAATAATAGACAATATTTGGAGAAACAACATGTTACAACAAATATATAAGAATGTTGTTTCCTACTGTTTGGCAAGGGACCCACTAAATCTATCGATAGTACTTGGAATGGTCTAGAACAGTCCTTGGGTCTGCCCATTTTTCCCAAGGTACCATTTGTTGGAAGTTTGTATGCCGAACAAGTTTCACAATCGGCAATAAAATTAATAACGTCTTTACGCATACCTGGCCAATAATAACGAAGTGCAAGTCTCTTATACGTTTTGAACACGCCGAAATGACCAGATACAGGTTCGTTATGGTTTTTAGAGATAACTTCATTACGCGACTCATTTGGGATTACCGTTTTCCAATCGAATTCTGATAAAAGAGCATTGCTACTTTTCATAAATCTGTATAATGTGTTATCCACTACGCGATAATTTGGCACACTACTTGGGTTTTCAAGGCAACCCTTGAAAATTTTTAAATACCATTCATCTTTTGTGCTAGATGTGGATGGTGGAGATGAGGCTGAAATAATTGGCGCCACCGGTACCGTTCTAGATAAGGTATCCGGCACTATGTTATCTTTTCCCCGTCTGTGCTTTATAATAAAGTTGAAAGATGAAAGTCTCACACCCCATCTAGCAAGACGACCTGTTGGGTTTGAAAGAGATAGAAACCACTTCAGCGCAGCATGATCTGTATATACAGTAATGATTTGACCATTCTCCACATAACAACGCCAGTGCTCAAGAGCTGTAAGTACTGCTAATGCCTCCCTTTCAGTCACACTGTAGTTTCTTTCAGGACCAGTGAGTGACCTGCTCATATATGCAATAGGGTGCTCCTCACCATTTATTTGCTGAGCAAGCATAGCACCTACGCCATAGTTACTAGCGTCTGTGTGAACTTCAAACGGAATACTGAAATTAGGACAGGCTAACACAGGGGCTTTGATAAGACAATCCTTCAATTGCTGAAAGGCAGCGTCAGCTTCTGGAGACCAGATAAAAGGCGGTGCATTCTTTTTAGAGGATGTTAATTTGTTTAGAGGACCAGCCAACGTGCTAAAATTTTTTATGAATCTCCTATACCAAGAAGCAGTTCCAAGGAATCTTTTGACTTCTTTTCTAGTGGTAGGCGTAGGATAGTTTAAAATTGACTCAGTTTTCGCTGGGTCTGTACGCAGACCATTAGCATCTACAACGTAACCGAGGTAGCAGAGTTCATGTCTAAAGAATTTGCTCTTTTCTAAGTTAATTGTTAGATTCGCCCCCTTTAACTTTTCTAGGACCCTAGTAAGGAGTTCCACATGCTCTGAGAAAGAGTTGCTAATAATAATAATGTCATCTAAATACGCAAAGACTTTTAGTTCAAACTCGGGACCAAACAGTGTATCAACTAGGCGCTGTTGAGTTGCAGGTGCATTAGTCAGGCCAAAAGCAGTAACTTTGAACCTAAATGTGCCTCTTCCAGGAACGTAAAAAGCTGTCTTATCCCTATCCTGATTATTTATGGATATCTGCCAAAATGCTTTAGATAGGTCAATGCTAGATAGAAACTTAGCGTCTCTAAGGTTATCTAAGATTTCTGAGACATATGGTAGACTATAGGCATCTTTTCGAGTAACGGAGTTTAGCTTACGGCTGTCGAGACAAAACCGAGCTTTGCCGTCTTTTTTTTTTACTACTAGCACAGGAGAGGACCAGGGACTCTCACAGGGTTCAACTACATCGAGTAATAACATTTCGTCTAACTGTTCAGAAATTATCCTCTGTTTTTCGGGTGAAAGACGATAACAACGTTGTTTAATAGGTTCAGCGTCACCGGTGTTGATCCTATGCTCAATAAGTGAAGTTCTGCCAAGACCTCTATGTTCAAAGGAGATATCTGTGAACTGACTGACTATATCATCGGCTACAATTTTCTGATTTTCTGACAGTAAGTTGTATGAATTTAAGTAATTGTTAGTTTTCAAAGACGAATTTGCTGCTGACGATTTATCATTTGTTAACATTAGAACGCTTGTTAAGTATTTTGGACATATTTTAAACTCTTTCCAAAAATCTATTCCCAGTATTAAAGTAGATTCTATTTCAGGGATTACATGAGCGGTAATAGAACCTATTGCATTTTCAAAAGTTATTGGTAACTGAATATACCCAATCGAGGTAATCTGTTGGCCACCGGCAGCAGTAACTGTAATTATGTTATCGGTGTTCAGAACAAGTTTAGATTTTATCAAGTATATATGTGAATTTCTGCCAAGTATACTCACAACAGAACCGGAGTCTAGCAAGCCATACATATCTACTTTCTGTTGTGCATTTACGCTAATATTTACATAGGGACGTGGGTCATTACGTGGCTTATTATTGAAAATCGAAGCAACTTTATAAGAGTTAAAGAAATTCTTGACAGTCAACAACCATTTATTCCAGTCAGATTTATTGAAACGTTCAACTAAATGGTTACTTCGATTTTCGTAAACTAGTTTTTTGACTCGTTAGATTGGCTTGGGTTACATTTAGGACACTCAGGAATGCGAACGTCTTTCATACCACACCTAAAACAGAATACAGTACGCTCCGCGGTACACTCTTTCATAGTATGAGTATCAACACGACAGCGATGGCAATATTTTTTGCTCTGAGAACCTATAGCGTAAGTTTTGATAGATTTTTCATTTGTCGTATTTTCGGTTTTAGAATTAGTATAATAAAAATTTCTAGTATTATTTTTTATTTCTTTTGAATTTTGGTAGGCAAATTCTGGGGCCAACGAACTATAATTAGTACTTGGCGGTTCCTTGAAATTATCGCAACGAACTTTTACACGTTCGAAATTTCGACAAAGTGTACGTAACTGATTTACTGAAGTAATATCAGGGCAAGTAGCTAGTATATTAGCATAACAAGGTCTTATGTTGTGCAAGATAATGTCGAGTTTATCTACGTCACTCATAGGCACGCTAAGGCGCGAAAACATACCCTCCATGATAGCTAGATATATAGTTATGTTTTCCGTATTGCCTTGTGATCGATTACGAATTTCCGACAGCATGCGGTAATCGTAATCCACCACATCGAAGTCATCTTTTAGTAACACCAACAATTCATCCCAAGAGTTAACGTGTGACCTGACACTACGGAACCAATGCAGTGCATCTCCCGTAAAAATCTCTGTTGCCGCGTTCATGATTTTTGTATCACTAACGTCTTTAGCCGTTCTGAATTCCTTCAAACGCTGAATAAAAGCACGCACACACGATTTACCGTCATATTTTAGTTTAGAAATATCAGAGGATAAGCCTCGGTCACAAGTGACGGAGATTTTAGTTAAACCCTCGGACAAATTATCTACTTTAGAAGCCGCAACGCTTTCTGTTGCAGGATAACATGATTTTGTTATTTCTGCAAACTGTGATGATAATACATTATACGTTGATTTCAAATTATTCAGCAATTTATTTTGATCGGAATTTAAAGGAGTATCAATTCGTTGTAATCTAAAGTGTAAATGGTTTAATAAATTTTGCGTTCTATCTACTAATGATTTTTGTGTGTCTGATTTAAGTGCTGTAATATTATTTTTAATTTTTTCCAAAGTTTCAGAAAATCCATTGCAATCTTCCATAAACTCTAAACAAGACTCATAAATATCTTCAGGCGGATATTTTTGTGTTAACCTATTGATTTGACGGCGAAGTTCTGTAACATTATCTAACGGTACCTCTCCTCGAATAGTAACCTCATATTGGAGTTCCGATTTTTGTAAAAGTAGAAATTTAATAGGAAAACCCATTTTATTAGCTGGGTATGTTGTACAATGAAACAATTTAAGCAAAATATTTATACAGTCAGTTCAAGAGACAACCTCCTTTATCAAGTCGGTTAATAAAAAAATAAAGAAAAAAAAAAAAATACCTACACGTTTAAACTAGGCAAAGTGTAACCGACGGACAGATTTTAACATTTACTAAAGTAAAACTAAGATAAATAAAAATAAAAACATACACAAAATTAGGACGATCACGAACACCAGCTAATACCACACCAAAGAATACCTAATAACTACCAGCCAAATACGCAAAACCGACCCTTGACCGTTAGAAAACCACGTTTTTGGGCGCCACTGTCACGTTCCGTTTTTATTTTATAATCTAGATAAAAAATAAAACGAAAGTGTAACATAAAAAGATAATTATAATCTAAAATGTAGAAAATAAGGTAGACTAATATAATTAAGTATGTAGGTAAGGCCCGGTCAAAGGTCAGCCTAGGTAGGTGGCCGTTAATACCGCACTCTCCTGCTTGGTGGCGATCTTGGCTTCGCAGTTGTTCAGCAGAGCAGAATATTCTTCGTCAGTGCAGGTTGCCCACAGCAAACCAATTGCGCTGACCTTCAGCCGTATGGATGTTCCTGGAAACCCGTTCCAAAATGACATTAGGAACTACTCTCGATAAGCCTCAGTTGTATGCCCCAACATCACAGAAAGAGTTTGGCATCAGCTAGAAGGCGAGACATGGTACAGTAGGCAAGGAGATGGAAAGGCTAGTTAATCAACTAATTAAACTAATAATAACAAATAAAAATTAAAATTACTTGTAATAGGCAACGATATAAAATAAACAAATGAAAGGCCAATATAATTGGTGTTAGCGATAGTTTACATCTTCATTTATACATTTTTACAGATGTAGGTATTATAATAATGAAGTTAAAATTGGCCGTTATAAACGCCCCATATAAAACAAGATTACAAGGAAAGTAGATACACAGGTAGATAAATTTAATACGGCATTCCCAAACATAAAGCATTGAAAGCGTAGCGGTTAAATACATATTTAACAAGTTAAATAAACAATGGTTCAATTGTACAACTTACCCAGTACGGGAAAAAACACAAATCACTTGTTTATAATTACTTTAATAACCTTAGTTAGTGGTATTTACTGATAATCTAAGTTTTAGAAACTTTCTAACTATGGAGCTAATAACTAAATCAAATACGAGGGTTTAGACGTAAACAACGCTCAGAAAAAATACTATGCGTGGTTACTCCTTAGCTGATTGAGTGTCACTGACGGCTGCCGCCGTGGAATGAATGCGCGCGCGCTTCACGTAATGGCAGGCTCCTCCTCTTTAAAATTATGTATAAAAACGCTCGTCGCAAGAAGTTGCTTTGTCCGTTTGTTCATTAATAATTTTAAACGTAATTAGGGTTTTTTTTGTTTATTTTTAAGTTTTTCTTTTTCCTGTTTAATAAATTAATCAATTAATCGTGACAAAGCCCAAACACAAGGTAGCTGCTGTATGCCGTTGAGGAGTTTCTTCGACCCTCAGTCGTCTTTATCATGAGATCATGTTTGTGTAAAGTTGTGTAAAGTTTTCATCAATACGAATAAAATAAGCCCAAACACTCGGTAACTGCTATATACCGTTGAGGAGTTGCCTCGACCCTCAATCTTCTTCATCATCAGATCATGTTTGTGTAAAGTTTTGTAAAGTCTTCATCAATACAATTAAAATAAGCCCAAACACAAGGTAGCTGCAATATGCCGTTGAGGTGTTCCCTCGACTCACTCTGGTCTCCAGGATCTGACCAGTTCTTACTCTTGACTATTTGGTAGTGACGTCAGAGATGCACATGTATGACAAGATTTTACACAATGCGTCCCTACAATTTTCAAGAGATGCCCTCGATTTCTCTGGGATACCGTCATCCAGATCCAGATCTGGTGACAATGGGACCAAATGGGAAGCATACCCATACGAACAAAAAAAAAATTTTTCAAATCGGTCTAGCCGTTTTCGAGAAATCAGGTAACAAACACAAAAAATAAAAAAAAAAATAAAAAAAAAAATAAAAATACAACCGAATTGAGAACCTCCTCTTTTTTGAAGTCGGTTGACAATGCATTTTATTCTTTTTAGACATAATGTTTTATAGAGTTATTTACTGCTTATGACCTACAGAATCGGTATTTAAATAAAAAAAAGTATAAGTTTATTTTTGGAAAACAACCGGGTTCGATTCCCGGTTGGTTACAGTATCTTTTTCAAATGTATGAATGCAGTTTTTCTTTTTATGAAAATCGGTGTCATGGTTCCTAAGAACAAAACATCGTATGACTTATAGTTTAAGACTTTCCCATACTGACCCCTTTGAATGAGCCACCCTGTATAGTAGATATTAGCTATGAAATAGCCGTTTTGTATGATATAATCACAAGTTGCAGCTCCATAGTTAACAAGGTCAGCCTCGTATAGTAATACTAACAGAACTACTCTCACAAGTCCTCACACTACACGTCTGCACGGGGCGCAACTTGTATAGAACAAGTTCAACAAGAACAGTTTCATTGCTCTAACGTTATTACAAGAGTGTAGAGTGTACCTAGTGCGCGCTCTCTCCTACTCTAATGTTATTATGTTACAATATTGTACAAAGTGTACAACATGACGTTCACAACTACAAATTCTCGTGAGCACTACAGTTATGTGACTTACAATACGTAAGGTGAACTGTGGTCAGCACACATCAGACAAATAATAATGTAACAAAGAACTTTATCAAAGATTAGAGAAATCATTGAATTAAAAATTATAATAATGGTGTAATGCTAACGTATGTACATTTAAACTGTTTACATTTCACTTAATTATTAAACTGATCAAATTATTACATAACAGTAAGCTCACTATGTATTAGTAGCATCGCCATCATTTAAACTATATTCTCGTACACACAGCAACACGTTAAGTTAGACACCCGATATAACTTTAGCTATGCATAGTATAGTATAGAAAATCGTTCGAAAGGGACTTCGCACGACGTCATCAGCCAATCACTGCGCTAGCGCTTCTTTCACACATAGATTTAAGTCTCGTGAATGGGTGGTAGCCCACACACCTACATGCGTACACACACCTACAGTCCTACATGCACACACGTGGGCGCGGGAGCTAGTTTTCTTCCCATAACTTTAAAATTTAAATCAGTCGTCTCCCGCCTCCCGGTCGTTGGATCGCTTACAATCACTAGTGCCAAATATTTACTTCGTTCGGCGTTCATGTTAGTGAAAAAATAAAATGGCGCCACAATTAACACCACAGCAAAGGCAAATAATTGTAGTTCTACGAGAAAGTGGTTACAGCATTAAGGAAATAGAAAGAAGAACTGGATTAACGGTGAGTGTCACAGTTAACATTTTTTAAATTATTGTTTAAAATAAATGCATATTAATATTCTGTCTGTTTATCTAAATAACGGTAAACTATCTTGGTATTCCTTTTTACATTATAGAAGCATTTAAAAGAAAAGATAAACTAGGTTAAAAGAAAAGATAAACTAGGTAATAGTTGTATTACAGTTCAATAACAGAGAGATAACTCTATGTTATTTACTCTACTCTTTTTTATTAGACCTTTATTTAATTACCTAAACAGACCTAGAGTTGGTAATAATATAATAATATAGAGGAAGGTTGTGTTTCTTTGGGCTCATTAAAATCTTCAGTTATCACATTGTTACAGTTACGATTATTTATTGAATCTTGTTATGTTAATACATTTTGGCAAATGACGGAGTGAAACTTGGTTTGGTTTGAAATAGGTGTTAGGACAATATATAGAAGACATTTTATGTTACTAGTTACTAGGCAGCTGAATTAAATTGATATATTTGGTTTAAAGTTTATTAAACATGACAGGCTCTGTAGACTGGCGTTAGTGTAATCGGCTGCCCTGCATGAGGTCGTGGGTTTGAATCCCATGCAGGATATTAATTATTTTTAGAAACTTACTATAATTATTGTTTTAGAGAACTACTATTCATTTCTGGTTGCGACGAAATGAGGAAACCGGGTGCGATTTGACGCCTCATCACAGGCAACTTTATCAAAGAGCTACCACCGCTGACCAAGATTTGAACATTGTCGCCGCGCATACTAGACAGCCTCTCTTGAGTAGGTACGCTAGTTACAGCTACTACATATAATGTAAATTTATTTCTATTATTTGTCAAGGCATTATAATTTTATTTAAAAAAGAGGTAAGTAATAATTTACCGAATTATGAACTTGTGCTCGTTAATTTCTTTTTCTATACTTATATAGATAATTTCCGCACTAGGAATTAATTACTCTTATGTCGCGGGGACTTTTACAAACATTTAAAAGCTTACACAAAGTCCAGACTCAGGACAATAATTTGTTCACACAAATAATTATGCTGTGTGCGATTCGAACCCACGACATCGTGCATGTGCACTACTGCGCTTGCACTACTGACCGCGCCTCCTTTATACCTACCTGTTTGTTTTTATAACATATAACATAACAGACGAATAGACACCTTATGGTAAGCGATTATAACCACCCATGGAAGAGCGGCGCCCGGGCGCCCATGGTGCCAACGCGTGCTTTGCCTGTCTCTTCCACAAGAAGCCCTCGTTTGAGCCTCTGAAATCTGTTCCAAAGATAATTCCTTTAACCTTTTGCAACAATTTAAATACTTACATAAGTTCAAATTAAAAACATTTAAACTTTGTAAGTATTGATAATTTTTATGCATAATAAAATGAAATAATGTTGAGTTAAAGTTGAAGTAGCCAATACATACTATCTATTACATACCTATTTCCATCGTAGTTTGGTATTTTTGACGTGTTCTAACAAGTTCCGCTTCGAAATTCCCAACGTTCAGTATATTATTCGCTTAACATGTTTTATTCTTTCATCTCAGTTGCATTTTGAAACAATTTGACTTTAATCCTTACACACTTAACATTAAGTTCAAAATTGCACATCAACATATTCTGACGGTTATTTTTATTTTTATGAGTTGCAAAAATCAACTTAACAGTATTGAGTTAAGGTTGAAAACTCCTAACACTCTAATTTGTTTGTTAGCTACCTAATCGACGTGTTGTATAACATGCTCCGTCTCGAAATTTTCAATGTGGCTTGCTAAGGAATCTCAAAGTTTCCATCGAAGTTTGGTAGGTATCTATTTGGCGCGTGTTAATAATAGTTTTTATTAGTAGTAAAAAAAATGGATTCTACTTGAGATCTAACATTTTATATTATTAAAAAAAAATATGTAAATCAAATATAGGTAGGTATTTTTGTCCGTACTGTTACAGAAATACGACATAAATTGCTATGCTTTAAAATGGAAAATGGCGTGCGATAAAATCCCTTTCAATGCCACGGCATCATTTTAAAGCATAGCATTTTATGTCGTATTTCTGTAACAGTACGGTTGAATTTCCATTAGTAAAAATTAAAATCCCTTGCCATGCCGTCCCGGTCTGTGTAGGCCTTTACTAAGCTGTGAAAATGTATCACCAAATTTGATCGCTATGCGCTATGCAATCTAGATTGTTTTTTTTTTAATATAGGTAAATGCCATTTTTAGTAGATGTTATTAACTTAATATTGCGTAGTATAGTAGCATACCTAACAGATAGGTACATAATAGTGCGCAAATCGCTCGAAATCAATCCCTTAAACTTTCTACATTTTTCTTGTTTAGAACTTTCGAGGTAACCTACCTATAGGAACTTATCTTATTTGAAAAAAAAATGTGAACATGCACTTCTTATTGTTTAATATATATATAATAATAAAACAATCATAATCGACTCTTGATAGAATCGAAATGACTTAAATTCAACGACAAGGTTCGTAGCCTTTTAGTAACGACTGCTGAGTCGTGCATAAATCAAATAGAGAAACACGCTGCATTTTATAAAAAAGTGTGGCATTACAATGCCACACTTTTTTATTTGCTTTTTTAATTTAAATTGCTTTTAAGAATACTACTAACTAACTACTAAGAGTGTTCTTAAAAGCTATAATCAAAATTACATGTTAAGATTGAACATGATGTTATATTTTACATACTGTGGCGCGATGTGTAAGCGTCGGGATTCCTTTTTATCTCATAATGGTTTTTGTCCTAATTTTCATTGTCATTATGTTACGCATAATTTTCTTGGTCATAATAATAGTATGCCATAATTGTTTTTTAGCATACTGTGTTATTAATCAAAAATATTGCATATGCTATTGTTTTTATTCATAACTTAGAAATGCATAAAGTTGTAACGCATATTGGTTATTTGTCTATTAGTTAATTGACAAAAAATAGGTTTATGTTATTGATAGCTATTCTGATAAACAAACATAAGGTTTTAGGTTAGGTTTATGTTATTGATAGATTAATAGCTATCTATTTGAATTTGAAAAACAAAAATTATGTAATAGGCATGTAAAACAAAAATTGTTATGGTTATGCATCATAATGCTTAAGTAAACTTATGCTTTGGGATAGTATGCTTATTAAATATTATACTTAAAGTAAATAGGATGAAATAGTTATGTTAAATGAGTATTATGCGTAACTTATGTAAGGACAAGTAACATTATGCAATGTTAAATTTAAAAAATTATAACATAATCCTATGAATGAAAATAAAGAACCGAATAATACTGATATTATATCGATCATTTACCATAATATCTTGTTAAAAAAGTTAAATTTATAATATTCTTTTATTTCAGGTAACAATGCAAACAATACGGAGAAGACTACACGCTGCGGGACGATTACTTAATAATATTACAAAGACTTCATATTGTGATGTAATTTGGTGTTAAATACCGATTGTTTTAACTTTTGTTGATTAATATTAGATTTTTTTATAACAATTAATATTGCAAACACTTTATATTGTGATAGGTTATTTGGTGTTAAATACCAATTAAAATTGTTTTAACTTTTGTTGATTAATATAAGATTTATTTATAACAATTAATATTACAAAGACTTTATATTATGATAGGTATTTAGTTATTTGGTGTTAAATAACAATTAAAATTGTTTTAACTTTTATTGATTACTTAATAGATTTTCCTATAATGTATAATTTTCAAATTATTTGTTTTATCTTTCAAGTTTGTAAAATAACGTAAAATGTTTTTATTTTTATTATTAAATATTTACTATAACTAGTAGTTTTAATATATTCCTCCTAATATTATAAAAAGGAAAATGAGATTTATTGTTTTTTCTTTGGTATGGAGATAGGTGGGAGCCTCGTGTAGGATATAGGCTACTTTTTATCTCAAAATCATGTTCCGCGGGCGGAGCCGCTTATAGTCATTTTGGAACCGATTAGGTAATTCAAACTAGAAAATTGTGTCAGCTCTTTAAAGCCCCATTTACACATCGACAAGTACAGTAGCGAGTTAAGTAGTAAGTTGTTGATTAAGTTGATTTGAATAGATCTCCATCCTATTTTTTGGCAAGTTAAATACGAAGTAGCCCCCTGTCTCGCGTCCCGCCAATTTAACTCCCCAAAAACTAGTACGGAGTTCTATTTAAATCAACTTAATCAACAACATATCAATTAACTCGCTACTGTACTTGTCAATGTGTAAATCGGGCTTAAGTTCTTTTTACACTGTTCTATAAATGTCGCCAAATCATTCCGTGAATATAAGACAAAACATATATTATAACTTACTCTTTAAAAAAGGTCGTAAGTATTCAAGTTAATTGAAATTGCTAATATTTTGTTAAAAATATTAATTTGTTCACAATTAAGACATTTTCGAAGTATAAGTAGGTATATAATTCTTGACACGAATCGACTTTTCAGTCACGGGCATTACTTGCACGTGTCCCAGGACTCTCTCAACTCTTTATGGGCCTACACTTGTCTTTGGCCCGGATGGGCAGCTGCTTCCCACGCGACGCCGTGGCCCGCCTCAGTTGCGGACTGCCCATTCAGCACCGCAACCTACTGAACCGCTTTAACATGAGCTGTCTGGGTTACAGCCCAGTGAAGAAGCTCCCTTCGGGGGATGTCACTTAGTTTTACGTGTTACGGGTACTCAGCCCACCACCACGACAAGGCGGGGACCTCGGTTGATGTGAATAGTTTGGTTAGCTGGAGCCATAAACACGCATCTACTCTTCGTCTTGAAAATTTATTTTCTTCCTATTCTTAAATATATATATATATATATATTTATAACCACCATAAAGGCTGGGTAATTTGAAGATACTATTACAATTAGTATTAATAGAACTATTAAAGAGAGAAAACTGCTCTGTGGATGATATTTATTTACCGAACTTCAGTACAGATATGTCTACACAGCTGTTTCTTTCTGACCCATAGTTAAATGTTGCATGCAGATCAATTGACTTATTCCCATTGAAAAAACGTGTAGGTATGAGGTTCGATGGGACAATGAAATCTGCCAAGTGATCAACATTAATATGTTAACTATCAGGCAGTGACCGGTCACCGCGAAATAATTTAATTTCTATTGTGTCCGAAAAACCGGATTTGACGGGTTAATATCAAAAACACCTCATTAAAACTCTTTGAAACTGTTACAATAATATTTCTTGAAAAAACAATCCTAAGTAGTAAGTATTTAAAAAGAATCACTTTACTTTTTGGGCAAAACATTTACATTAACGGTCAAGGTTAAATTGTTAAAGTTAAAATGCATCATTGTAAATTAATCATACAATTTTGTAAGCATTTTCACGTAAATGTGCTTCATTTTATTAATATTAATACATTTGTAGTTCAGCAATAACAAAACGAAAATAGTATCGCGTGTTGGCCGCATCGTGCACTGGCGCTGCTATCTACGTAGTAAGAGAGGAAACAACAAAAATATATCGCACACTCTCGCACGATTCGCAGCGTTCAACTTCTAATAGTTCAAAGTCCAAACAGTCTAGGTTGATAAGTCCGTGACTGTACATATCGGTCTGTGATCAAGTACACTCAGCGTCATATGACGTAAGTAGGTACAGTCGGCTGCACTCGCCACCAGCGCTCGTTCATATTAATATTCGTTAATGGCGCTCTGATTAATAAAACTTTTACCAAATTATTATATTCCAGATCCGCCGGGAGCTCCGTGCAAATTATAAAATACATTTATTTTAGGTTCTGAACCGTTGTGCCTACCGCATAGGACAGACGAGTGAGGGGGTGAGGAAGCAGGGCGCAGGGGACGTAACAGTAATAAAGTAAGTAAATATATCTGTATGCATTATACAATGTAGTGATGTAATGATCTAACTATAGTCTATTTTTTTATCTCGGACACTAAAATGACAACTACTAATGTCAAACGTAAAACTAATATAGCCAGCTTTTAAGAAACAGTGCTGTCCCTGTGTTTCGATTCGTTTTGTAATTATTGTAAAATATTTACGGTTGTTAGTATAGTCGAGAACTAAATGCCTTTATCACCTCTAGAGTTAATGTTAGTTGCATTTCATAAAACTATTAGGGTCAATATCGCACAACAAAACATCAGCTAAATCATGACGATACTTTGACATAATATCAGTTCTCATGTATTAGCAAATAGTTGTTAGATATTTATAAAAACAAATAGTAGAAGTTGCTGATAGAAGAGGTATGTACTTTATCCTCTTTCCATTGGTATACAACATCCTATAAAATAGTAAATAGTTTTTCTACAAAACATGTGTAATACATAAACATACATACTGTTGGTGTGCTTAACAAATAAATAAATAATTCGAAGTAAGTAATTATTGATGCTATAGTAAATGATGACTTTTTTTTTTCTTTTATTATATTAAATTAACTCTAATGTGATAAGGTAGACCCACTGCAGTGACAAAAAAAGCTAAAGTAACTAGGTAAGTACGCTAGAATGAATCAATTATAGCAATTATAGCTAGTAAATTTACCTGTGCTTATTCATCAAACGTGTTTTCTTTACTTTGAATTATGTATTCCACATGTTTTGTAGAAAAACTATTTACTATTTTATAACATGTTGTATACCAATGGAAAGAGGATAAAGTAAGGCATTTATTCAGAAAATGGAAGAACTTTCTCTCTTTTATTTATTTTTTTATTGTACTGTGAAGTTGATCATATCTTTAAATTTTACCTGTCTCTATAGTTATAATAAGTCAATAAACAAAAAGTTGACGTTTTTGGTGAGCTATTATGAATTTATTTGATGCTCCTAGTATTAAACTTTAAAACAAAACATAATTATGAGGACTCACGGAACAATTTTTTTTTTAATTTAAGTGTTCATGGTAAATATTGGGTAAAAAAAATAAATAAATGGGTAATATTTGGGTATAAATTGCACAAAAAAAGGTAACAGTAATGATATTTTAGTATTCGAGATTAAAAAACAGCCTATAGTCTCTATTTACCGTAATCGGCGGTACTAACCTATATTTTTATCGGTAAGTACCGGCTGTACCGCATCACTATTTATTAGTTGTAAAAAACAGGCAACACATGAAATGTCATTTTAGTATCTGAGATAAAAAAATAGACTTTATATTATACTAACGGTGACCAGCATGTCAATTCTCGTACCTTAAAAATTCGGTTAAGCTAACTTTTAGTTGTCAAATTGTCTTGGTTTTGCTATTGCAATTGTAATCTTTTGTGGTCGTGTTAAAGTTTTATTTAGAGTGTGACAATTTGACAACTAAAAGTTAACTTAACCGAATTATAACGATTTTAAGGAACGAGAATTGACAAGCAGATTTTAACACGTTTACATTGTAGTCGTAAATTATAAATTTAGTACAAAATTATTGTTGTAGTATATAATCGTTTGACTTATTTATCATAGCTAACTTTAGCGTTGAGATATATTTTATGTATAAGTATTATCATAATTAATATTAATGTAAAAGTTTGTATTGTGGATGCTAACAATACGTTTGTATCAGCAGTTAGAACAAACAATAAGTTGGTAGAGGGCGCCACGAGTACAACAACGTTTACCGATCATACACAGAAATACGTTCATCACAAACATATTTCTAAGTAGAAAAGTTGAATTGCTTTTCAACTCTGCACTCCTGCTAAAACGACACATCGTCATACACGTGACTAGTACGATATTGTACCTTATACTGAAAGCCATTCGGTTTATTTTAGATGTTCGGCTCCAAAGCGATGTGTAAAGAATTGCGTAGCAATCTGAAGTCCCAAAATTCTATGAATAAGAAACACTTTGGGGACGTTTTCCCGGCGATCAGCGACGTAACTGCACCGATATATAATTAGTTAGTTGTAATGTTGTTCACTGTGTGTTGACGCTAGTTAGTGCGGTGTTACATGTGGGTAAGGGCAGTGGTGGGGCGGTGGGGGGAGGTGCGATCGTTCAGGGCGGGGGCAAGTGTTTATCATTCTCAGTCGAACGGTCACCGATAGTTTATTTAGAAGTAAATTCCGGCAGAATGTTGGCGAGCCGTGAAATACGATTATAAAATGTGACCCGACTTAAATACGCTCGCCTTCCTCCACCAACAAAATTGAATGTTTCTAAATTTATTCTTTTGATAACCCTTTTAGTGAAATATATTTACGTTTTATGATAAATATTCTGATCATAAACGAAACAAAATTCAAATATTCTAAATGTAAAAGTTACTTTAAGTCTGTTTTGCTTTCTCGCCTTTTATTAATTTAATGTACTTACAGAAAGAAACCAAAGCTAATAAAAAGACACAGGATATACTTAGTGATGACAATAATGACAACGAATACGTACAGCTCCGGTAACTCTTCCGTAAGTAAGTACGTAACAGTACAAAGTGTCACAACAAAACACGATGTTAACTTATCTTAAAGTTTATTATTCTAATTTAATAATAACACAGGCCTACAAAAAAGAATTTTTTTTTTGGTGGAGCAATTTTTTTCTCTCTCGTCGATGAAGTAGGTAATGTACATTACATTGCCATAAATAATTTTAAATCATCAGCTCTGGTTTACGAAATATCTTAATTTTAATTGTTTTTCGGTCTTGTTCGTAAATAGTCGTCATTACAATAACATCGAAAAAGTTCATGTTATTATTTTATTATGGTTAGTACTTCCAGATGTTGTGCTAACAATCCAGATGTATTTTGCTATGTTTGTGGTGAATATTCAATGAAAGATCATCCCAAATCGATGACAAACACTGTAAGTCGTTAGAATTTTGCTTACTTTGGTATTGAAATTCGACACCACGATAGAGTGTAGGTTCCTCAAAGTGTGTGTAAACTATGCCTTGATCATTTACGACAATGAGAGAAAGGGACACGTTAAGTCTTTGAAGTTTGGAGTGCCTAAAATAGGGCGAGAACAAAAAAAAGGTTAATTTTTTCAGTTTATTTCACGAAAATTTGGTGGTTTAAGTACCGAAAAACTAAAAGAAGGTATTTTTGATGTTCCTCAAATACGTCAATTAATGAAAGACACCACTAATTTTGAGACTTCTATGACTGATCTGAAAAGTCCTGCTTGAAAAAGTTTTGTAGCAGTTGCACAAACTTTTCTAGGAAATCATAAGGCAGACAACTATTTAGAGAGCTCACTTTAGAGATTTAGGCTTGTAATATGAGTATAAAGTTATACTATCACAATAGCCATCAAGTTAAATTTCAATACAACTTAGGTGATCTAAGCGAAGAACAAGAAAAACGTTTCCATCAAGACTTAAGAACGATGTAGAATATATACAAAGGGCGGTGGGACACTTATATGAGTGCAGACTATTGTTGGAGAATCATGCGAGATTGGCCAAATCAGTTTCATTTCAGAAAATCACGCAAAAAGCAATTTTTTTGTGGTTTAATGTCAATAAAATACGATTTTTTGTGAAAAGTGTATGTATCCTTTATCTCGAGAACTAGAGCTGATAGAAAAAAAACCGAATAGTATTTAGATATCGCCATGCAAGATATACTTAAAATCAGGTCTAAAACCCCCGGCACCAAAATCGTTGTAGGCCTGTGTAATATGTTCACAAAATGCCATCAATAACTAAACATTAACAAAACACTAGGATACCTAGTTCATATCCATCATGAAACTGTCACAAAGTTATTTCATATTCTATCAATATTATATTTTAGTCTCGTCACACAACTATGTCAGTTTATTGTGGCCGAGGTCGGGAACATGCTTTAGTTTCTAATGTCCGCCGTTTGTTATACTAAAAGAATCAACAAAATGATCAAATAAATTGTAATAATTTTGAAGTCAGCAATAATCGTTTAAAACTTTGAACAGTTCCTAAAAATCTTAATTTTTCTATTAATTTCGTCTAAAAGCTTCAAGAACAAGATTCATCAGTTTACAACGTGGATCAACTTCATAATTATATTCTGACGAGTAGGTGACGTAGCGGTAGATAAGTGTACACTGTCATGTCGGGTCGAGAGTTTGATCTCCGCGCGAATACTTACAAGTCTAGCTCTACCTACAGCGAATCTGTATACTTTTTGGTTTGTATCACTGATGGTGCTACAATAGATTTATAAGCAAAGTATTGTAAATATCGCAGCTTAGTCGATCATACTCGTAAGTTCACACAAACATGACTCGTACATACTTATGTCAGTACATACACAGTGCGGCTATCTACACAGACATACGTTGTAACAGAAATAAGTGCGGTCCAGTCGGACACTCTCATGTGCCAAACCTTCACTAAATCTATATGTTATAATAATATATGTAAGTAAATAGACAGTACATTACTCACTGACTAGAGGCAACACGTAGTGTTAATCAAAAAATACTTAGGTGTGAGAATCTAGTTTTATTACCTTTTGGCAACCAATCATTTATTATGAATCGTTTTTGTTACTCAAATTTTTATAATTATTTGACTCATGTTTAAACAATTTTTCGTAGTACTTTGTTCCACCTTAATAGTCTAGTTCTCATACGGACACAACTCAACTTCTATTCCAAATAACAAGACTCCTCGTACACACTTACGCTATGACAAGTAATGAGGACACCACACCTGTTCTTTATTCTCACAAGACACAGATACGTATCTGTTATTACTTATTACCCATAAGCTGTAAAAGATACTCTCTATAAACTGGTACTCTCACACACACACACACACACACACACACACACACACACACAGAAGAAACTGAAGGTATCTAAGCAGAGGTGGCCTGCAGTGCACACACACACATGAAGGTAATGTAAGCGCGCGCTGTTTGCACAAATATTCAATGAGCTGTCTACTGAAGGCACGTTCCAACTGACTATTGTTATAAACAAACTGCGAGAACAAACGTGTTTTAGATAAAAGTCAGCTACAGAGCAGGTAATGTTATATAACTTACAGTGTAGACATATTATGTATGACTTTATTTCTGTTAACCTATGTAGTGCCTCCGCGAGTACTATGTCGTCAATAGTGTATGACTGTGGGTTTTAGAATTTCTGCCATACATTTTAATATAATCTAAGAGAGGTACTTTAATAGAATCATAAGGAAAAAATTAATCAAAAAGAAAGTTTGTTAATAGCTTCATCTTTATTAGTTGACGACTGTATAATAAGCTAGTGCGAACCAACGCTATATTATTGATGTCTTCGTACGTGTCGACTGAACAGTTTCTCAATAATATATTTTATAGAGGTTACAAATGATGTGTATTTGTATAACTTGTAACACTGTGTTACTTTTATACATTGTCTACATTGCCATATCTTACTAAAATGTAACCATACACATTGACATTATTTCTAAGTTTCTATGATTATATTATTGTATTTTTTGCGTATTTTTTAAATACTATTAGGTAGGTTTTTTATTTCACTTTAATCCTCATAAAACTTTTTATTTACTCCTAATGAGTTACAGTAGCACGGTTTGTTATCTGAAGTTAGTTTAGGAGCGGATTTTTTCTTTCATTTCTCTTATAACGTCAGTAGATGATTTAGTAGTACTAGATAGTAGATACTAGTAGTTACCAACCAACTAGTGAAAGTTCTTGCTAACAGTCAACATAAAATTATGATGTATATAATCATCATCATCATAGGCCTCCTCCCGATAAATTAAGATAATAAATAACTCTCTCACATAATAAAACATCCATGTCCTACAGCACAGTGGTGGCTAACACGACATTACATTAATATTATTGAGAAAGCGAATAAGTTCAAATATAAGCAAACGTTTCAAATATGTATTAACATTACGACATCCACAAAGATTGCACCTCACAAGCTCTCAAACTCTATTCAAATATTTTACTTTAACGTTTTATATTTTTGAATACTTTGTTGCTGACTGTACCTACCGCACGCCGCACGACCTCCCCCCTGGGGAAATTTCTGTATCGACTCCCACCTTATCAACTAACTATATTTTTATTTAACATTACATTATATTTTATGAACTCATTGTTGATCTTAAACATTTTGTTTATAATGTTTTAAAAGTCAAACTAACGTATGTTATATTTGCTTAATGTTATAATTAAAATAAAAGTAGAAGTACACAATACATAAATCGTTTGCGTATTGTATAAACAGTAGGGCTACGTTCAAATGCTAATAAGCAACAGATTGTTATTATTAAATAATTAAAAGGTGAACGAGTACAAAATAAACGAACAGTGGGCCTATTAACATTCATAATGGCTCTATAAATATTAACAATTGCACTTTCTTTTTAATTATTTTAATCTTGAGAGCCATTCCTGCGCCATTATTATGCGAAAGTGAAAAAAAGGTGCGTGATGAGAGAAGCACCGCCAGGAGCTGAGCTGTACTATGTAGCTATGTGGTGGGGGTGGGCAGAAGTACAGCATACACGAACATGATTATCGTGTTCAGGAAAGAATCCACTCATACATATGTATGAAATTATGTGAGGCTTGTGTAGCGCCCTCGACCGGCAGACTCTATCTTATTTTATATTTAAATGGCGTCCGGCGCTTGTGGCCTATTTTAAACAGTTTTATACGTTAGTGTGGCGGGGTGCTCAGCGCTGTATACAATATGTATCGCTTGGATCATAATATATTATATACAAGGGTGTATGTGCGTCAGGTTGTGTGTACACATAGCTGTGAGCGTGACGCACAGCTTGTGACACGTTGCTTTGTGGACGAGTTACGGCGCTTGTGCGCGGTAAGAAAAATCGCCGGGCCTACGCAAGAATTCGTGTCGTTTCTAAGCACGACCTGTGTACACAGCGCCGGCGATGCATAAGAAAATTTTCTTGTCTGCGCAAGACAAGACACGGCGAACGTTGTTGCGGAGGGGCGGGGAGCGGTGTAGTAGGGTATCATACTTGTTTGCTTTCTAGTTAACATTTTTACTAAAGGAAACTCACACTGATTATAACACTTGTTATTACTTACGCGCCCTACGCCCGTCTGACGACTGTACGAATAAAATCCTGGCGTGTATACGTTCCGAATTGTCTTGTCTGCGGAAGACAAGAAAAGTTTTCGTGTACGAAAAAGACAAAATTCTTGACGTCTACACGAAGAGTTGTCTTGTCTGGCGTAGACACGGCAAATTTTCTTAGCGTGTACAAGCGCCGTTATGCTGAACATAGCTCGTGTTCTATTGCAATTGTTCTGGACTATTTGTCACTCATTTTGATTTAGTTTTGTTCTCTCGACACTAAAGTTAAACGTTTGGTTATATTCAAGACATGAATGAACATTCTTTTAATAAAATAGGAACAGCTGTAGAGAGTGCTAGAAAATAGACTTACAGAGATAAGTATATAAGCAGTAAATGAATAACTTTAATCTAGAAGTGAAACATGATTCAACACTCGCATGTCGCAAGTGTAGTGGTGAGCTATTTTGTCAAGTTATAATAATTAAACGGTAACGAGTCCCACGACGATAACGTACAGTCGACCACAAACATAACTAAATATAAACGATATGTTAACTATTAATTAGTTTATTTGTAACATATAATTACAAGCTATTAATGTTACAACTCTGTGAGTCTAAGTGAACCGTAACAATGAGTTCACAAAACGTTTATAACGGTTCTATCAATATGTTAGTTTGGGTCACACAAAGGGCTTGAGCTTTTTAATTCTGTCCTCTAGACACACACATGTTAGACATTCACATTTATCAGAGGTCCGAATGTAAAAGTACTTATATTGGTATAGAAGGTAATTTGACACGTGACCTTACACTGAACGCTGAATAATGCATTTTATTCATTTAAGACATAATGTTTTATAGAGATATTTACTGCTTAAGACCTACAGAATCGATATTTATATAGAAAAAGTACCTATAAGTTTATTTTTGCAAAACAACCGGGTTCGATTCCCCAGCTGGGTACAGTATCTTTTTGAAATGTATGAATGCAGTTTTTCTTTTTATCAAAATCGGTGACATGGTTCCTAAGAACAAATCTTCGTATGACTTATAGTTTAAGACTTTCCCATACTGACCCTTTTGAATGAGCCACCCTGTATATTGACTAGCAAGATATGTCACGCCGAGTTAGTATAATGTCGAATTGAAGTATTTCAGAGTATAATATGTCGAATTAGACTATTGTCGGAGTAGCATGGTTGTCTAAGTACTTAGAATGTCTTAATTCACATTGTTTCTTAGTAAAGTCATGTCGAAGAAACTATTCGTCGAAGCACAGTAGTTTTGAAGTTAAGTTGTTTTGTACTTAAATAATGTCGAAATTAAGATGTATCGAAGTTTCATTATGTCGAAATAAAATGTTGTCGTAGGAAAATTAGTCGAAGTTCAGTTTGGGAGTCAACGATCTAACGGCTTTTTATAGTTAATCTGGAAAATAACATCGTAATACTTTTATATTGTTTCTATAAATAAACTTTAAAAAAATCATAAAATGAGTGAAACAAATTTTATTAAATTGCAAACATATTTGTTTGCAGTTTAAAAATACATTCGTAAACATACTTTATGTTATATTTACTTTCCTCTACAATAATAAGATCACTCTATAATATCAAGAGGTCCTGCCGTAGTTAAATAATAAACGAACCTTAAAGGACCTCTTCCAAAGATTCCACATGTTACCGAACGAACTAAGTATAAACAATTTACTAGTATTTTTTATTAGTGGGGAGTGCGGAAGTCGTATCCATAGACACTCTACGTTATGTGTTATGAATCTGAGATACATAAACACTAGACAATCATGACCTTAGTTAATATTACGATCCTTTAACGTATCATATTTTATAATTGAAGTAGAAAATCCGAAAAAAATGTTAGATAAATCTTTATAACTAAGTAATCTATACTTATACTGGTTTAAAAAGCATAGAGAATTAGATAGAATAACATAATAACCTCAGCACTAAGCTCTAAGTAACAGATAAGCCTGGCGCCGACGTTCTCACTACAGATAATAATTAACAGTACCTAGATTGTATAACTGCAATTATATTTATACTTATATTTAATTTGTATTATGCAATATAATGATGTTGTAACCAGTAAGAAGAATACAGACCGTGAGATTACAGAAAACGTGTTTAGCATGGCCGGAGTTAGAGTCTTGGTGAAAAGTATCGGAGAGGCTTTAAATTTAATTACTTAAACTAAACGGTTTGAATCATATTTAACTAACGGATCATATACATTTATATGTATGTAAGTGTAGACAATGAAGAGCGTTAGTGCAACAGATCAGTTACATAGAGAGGTGCTGCAGCGAACTGCCGGCCACTGCTCCCCGCGGTCTTCAGCGCAGATTGAACCCGCTGTACACACGTCGAGCGCGCGCTCAAGTGTCGTTACGCGCCACTGAGGTCACAACGCCACTATATTGTACATTGTACTACATTGCTGTTCTAATCTCAGAGAGTAATAGATGAGTGAGTGCTGCTACAATAAGTGACCTACATATTTAATTATAAATAATTTTTATATTTTAAAATATACAGCACATGGTGGCTTAGAAAGTCATAACTCAGTAGTGAGTGTTCTAAAGGTAACAACAGTAGCGCAGTATAGGTACTGTGTACACACACAGTGGTGGACATAATAGTTCAATTACAATGAAACTGGGCCCGGAGCTAAGCGGCCGGTGATGTTAGTTGCGAGACGCGCATACTAATGCGGTCACGCAGCGCGGCCCGCACTCTACCCTAACACTACGTCGTGATGTAAATTATTTATGTCTACCTACCCCCCCCCCCCGGCTCTACTTCACACCCTCGACAGTCTGTCGGAGTTGTCTGCTACACTGTGTCAAGGAGTACTTGTGATGTACTACTACTTACGCTTACAACGATACCGACTGAAAACAACATTTTCAAATTCTGCTATTAACTAGGTTATCTACGTGGTTAGCCTTTTTTTTACTTTAGTGAAAAAATTCCAGAAACATGCTACCTCTGTCAGTTTACTGATAAACAATATTCTGAAGGCATAGTATATATAATTAGTAAATATACATATACATAGTAAAAACAATTGGGTTTTACCCTCAATGGTGAGAATATGAAACCGCAGACGAATTGTTATACTGAATTTGTTAATTTTAGACTTCTTTAATAAGTTATGTATATTTTGAATATGATCTTTACTAAACATACCTACTACACAAGGTGGCAATATTTGCAGGAGGCATATTGGCTGAATATGATGATAGTGATACACGATACTCGTACTATAGAGCTGTGATGTAAGTAAAACATCGTACCTCATGTAGAGTGGGTGAGAGGAGCAGTAGTTAGTAGTAGAGCAGTGCACGTACGAGATAGTAAACTGAATGTAGTCACATTAACATAAAACGTTTGTTTACTTACTTCACTCTACTACATAGTTACTGTAGCAGTAAACCGTCGCACTGCACCGTCCATACTGTACATTATTATAAAAGCGCTCTCTTACTCTACACTATCATTTATGTTTACTTGTACTGTAACTGTAACATTATCTTGTTTACACAATGAATATGAAATGCCGAGTGTCGGCCTAACAAAACAGTGTTTAATGCTTTCTTCATAATACAGTTTGTCTCTACAATTGTTTTATAATATTAGGGTTGTACTTTATCTATAAAAAACAAAAATCATTATGGTTTTTGATAGGTACTTAAAATGTATCTAACTGTCATATAATATACTAAAGTAAAACAAGGCACAATAGTTTGACTATTTAAGCATCGATCCTTCGTACAAGCGTGTGTTTATACTTCTCGCAACGTCATCATACGCGCTCACTACACTCAACACTTTCCCGCAATATACTATGTGTTACAAGAGTGCCTCACTCACGTCCATCAAGTATAAGTTTTTACAAAGGAAATTATGTGCAGCGCGACTACTGCTATTAGTTTCAATTAAGTACGAGCTGCGACTTGAGCCGCCATAACACAGCACAACTTCACCTAATTAGCACTACTTATACAACTATTACACTACCTCGCGATACACACTCGTACGCTCTTATTACTTACTAACTAAGGGATATTTTAGAATAGCTAAGGTGCATTAACAGTACTGTAGTATTAGTTTGCGAGGTGCACGTGAGTCTGTGTGTGTGTGTTAAAACAATCGCATGTTACGTAATTAACAATATGTAGTTTAAGTTGGGAGAGGTTCCAATTAAAACTTGTTGAGATGTTACAGATTGCGTGAAATGAAACTATATTCAATTATACATGGGCACTGAGTTGCATTCATTATTACAATATAACACAAAGGAGATAGTTAGATCGTTGTATTATGAATACAATCCAGAAATGAAGACAACAGACAACACCTCGGCGCCATCGGATACCTATGTTGGAATTTGGTCTACAATTAATTTCTGAACGAGACGACATCTGACAGATCGTCCACATGACATCGAGGAGCAACATGACAGGAGCTGTGCGCTGTCATGTTTGACGTAACATGACATGAGCGACCGCTACCACTACCACTCACCATCAGATATGCTGCTTGCTCGAATACTAACTAAAAGTTAAAGCAAAGAAAATTAATTGTAATAGATAACAAGCGCTAAATATGTTAGTAAATAAAGAGTATCATAAGCTGTAATAAAATGCACAAGCAGTACATACAAGCTGCACTACAGCTGATACGAGCGCGTGAGCCTCCTGAGCGACACAAGCTAGGTCACGTGACACCCCCAGGTGACTACCAGTACACGACACACTCCTCGATATCCTCCGACATGACTGTGTACACTCGTAGTGTCCCCACAGACAGTCTCTACGTACGAGTGTTATCTTGACGCCTGTGTGTACACAGCGCTACACAGTCGTGGCTACTGATAACGCGCTCGACTACTACTCTCATTCATTTTATACTGTTCCACTATATTCGTCGTTTAATTTTACAATTTAACTTTGTATTATAATCTCTGTTATTGCACGGTTTGTTAATTAAAACAGATTATTCATTTAATTTGTTAACTGATTTTCTCTATTATTTTAATATTGTAAAGAAAAGATTAGAACAAAATCATTTAGAAGGAAAGCATAATGCTTTGGCTTGAAATAAAAACTAGATGCAGGTTACTAGGTAAATAATTAGACAATCAGCTATATTTATAAACCACACAACTGTCACATAACTCGTGTGCTAAATTAATAATCAAACTAGTGGAGCCTGAGCTAAAAGGCTATGAAAATATGTATTATAAAGTCATTTCTTTATAAACGTGTAGGATAGAGCGCCGCTACAACAAAAGCATATACAATAATATAACTATTACTTAGTAATTAAATATCTTGCGTTACAAAACAGATTATCTGTCTCTGTGAAGGTACTTAATCTCATGGTCGTCCTCTTTTTATATCTGTAGTAAAAAAAGTAATTAGGAAGAGGACTAGATTCAGATAAAAGTGTAAGATTGAAGTGTCGTCCGCCGACACCCGGGCCGCGCCGGGGGAACCACTATGTAGTACGTGTTGACATTAAGATACATGTTATCTGCTCATTTGAAATTTAATTGTCTGTGTGGCTAAGCGGTCGTATATGCAGCTACGAGGTCGCAGGTTAGAATACAAAACCAGACAAATCCTATATATTACAAAACAAGATTATCCTTAAGTAAATGCTTCGTTTAGAAAGTAATGTGAATTTGATGCTACAAGACACACATAGATGACTGTAGACTGCGGTGTCCGTCACGACAACAAAACTTTATGTACAACTACTGCATGTACTCGTAGTACAAGCTCTGCTTAGTTTGGTATTAGATAGCGTTGTGTTATTTGTGTATTATAATATTATTATCTTGTCTCTGATGCACAACTACACACGTGTCTTGGTTGCCGTAATCTGTCAACGTCACAATAAATGGTTGTTTCTATTATTATTGAGAAGAGGCTTGTAACAGCGCGATAAAACTAAATGTATTTTGTAATTATCAGGACAAAAGACAAAATGTTTACAATGAAGTACTTACTACGCTACCCAGTAACAAACAAGACTTAACTTTACATTATTAAATAAGTAAGTAAGTACGTTTTCACTTATTCTATTAATTAAGTAATGTAAGGTAAATGAAGGTATAAAGGTAATGTAATTACATAACGAGTACAAAGTATGTGTAGTATGAGCTAACAGAAAGGATAGATTATCCATCTGTCGCAACCGCAGTGGGTCGCGCGCCTCACCTCTGTGTCATGTTCAACCTAACCTTACACACTGTAGGTATGTGGGTAGAGGTCCGCACCTTCCGGAGGTTACACCTGCCATTACTGAGGGACAACAACACCTCTCACACGCTTTATTTTAAAACTAGCTGCTGTGCCCGCGACTTCGTTCGCGTGGCGGATGTTACTTACTTCGCAATTCGATTTAATACTGAAAAATCGTTTTTTAAACCTTATAACAAACAGATATACCTACACACGAATTGTAAAATTAACGAACGAACCAAAACCTTTTCAAAAACAGATCTTTACAAAGACAGATCTATGAAGACTGTGTCTAAACTTATACTGAAAGACATGAGCGAACGTCATTCTTTCAAGTAAAATCTTAATACCGCGATACTGAAAATGACGTCACAGGCACAATGCCATCTGTTGTCAAATTTGTAAGTTAAAATAAATGACATCGCTTTTTTCATCATAACAGCCCATTAATGTCCCACTGCAAGGACGCGCCTCCTCCCGTGACGGAGGGATACTTGGCCTACTAATACCACGTTGGCCAGTCGGATTGGTATAGGGTTTAATTTCAAGTTTTCCTTCATTTTTATTTCGTAAAGAGAATATTCACCGATAGTCCCTTAGTCGGTTTTACGCCACCCATGGGATGAGATGGGGAGGTGACATATTGTATTCTTGCTCCGTCACCACACGGATAATCGCTAATTAATTATGAATGAATACATTTGCACGCCACGTTATGGAGCGGCAGAATTACCTGCCTCGGTGGCGCGGCGGTCGCATTACATGGCTGGCGTGCATGAGGTCGCGGGTTTGATTCCCATGGAGGACAATTGTGATACACAAACTATTGTCCTTAGTCTGGATGTTCTTTGTGTCCGTTAAATTGATATTTTTAAAGGCTAGTGTGAAGACTTATAATAATTGATATTACACATACGATTCATGGTTAATTTTATTAACATTTAAAAGGAATAACTTATTAATAGCACTTAATAATAAAATAGTTATGTATTTAAAAACTCATTTATTTTATGATTACTACTGGTAACGCCATCTCGTGAACAAAAGAAACGAAATTTAAATTCATTCAACATTGAACCAAATCCATTTTTCATGACCCCTGATTTGTATTGGACTGTTCTAATAAAGAGATCTAGCGATATCTCGAGTATTACTTATCCGATTCCGATTGTTTTATTATAGTATAGATAGATACCTACTTTAAACTTAATACCTAAAAACTACGTATCTATGTATTTTAATATCTAAAGCGCGCTTATTCCGAGAAGAGTCAATAAGAACCACGTCCGTTCGCATTAAGAGTCAATGTGAATGAAATTATATAGATGCACCGGTTGGCCGTTTCGGACGTTAAACAAAAATCAACCGTACTGCCGTACTCATACTGGCGCGGCGACATTTGGAAATTTTCTTTCATCTAAATCTTGTGTGTTTATAAACCGATTTCTATAATTTTTTTTTTATGAATAAGGTATTAAAGTGTACTTTTGAAATATGGGAGTTTGAAAAAGATATGTCTATGCAAATTACAATATATTTATGTATTTAATACACTTTGAAGAAAACCCTAACGATTAAACAGGTTATTGTGACTAATATATAAAAGATAGATATATACTATTCAGGACTTTTTTGTTCATCGTTTGAAGACCATTATTTTTGTAATACATATTTTTGGCGTATGATCAACGTATGCGATGATAAGAGCTCGAACGCGCTTTTTTTCAACCGACTTGCTTCAAATTTTTCGTCACTGCTCAGCTCCTATGTGTCTTAGCGTTATGTTATACAGCCTATAACCTGCCCGGGAGTATGGACTACAATTGTACCAAGTTTGGTTAAAATGCCTTCAGTAGTTTTTGACCCATGCGTGCACATACAGACAGACAGACAGACAGACAGACAGACAGACAGACAGACAAAAAATTTATTGATTGCATTTTTGGCATTAGTATCGATCACCATTCATCCTCCAATTTTAATTTTTAACATATATTCAATGTACAGAATTGATCTCTCTACAGTTTTATTATAAGTATAGATGTAATGAGGGAACAGTTAAATTAATTATATTGTATCTGCACAAGGTTTCGATTTTATACGACGTGTTAAAAATGATTATCTTACATACAAAGTATGTATGTTAGCCCAGCGACATGTGTTTTATAAAGAGAGTAGCAAATTGTTAAAAAGCTCTTCCTAAAATCTATGCATGCAATCTATGCATGGAAGCAGTATTAACTCAATACTTATTACGCTATTGTTATAACGTAAATATGTAATCATAAAGTAATGTTATGTAGCAGACGTGTCACGTCACTTACATGAGGAGCAGAACTCATTTGAATGTTTATACTTAACTGAATACGGCTCCAGTGCCCTGCTCACAATCGTTACGTACATTTTAATATACTTAGACTAAATATTAGGTACGTCCTTGCATAATACAGATCTTATTATGAAGTAACACTAATTGCGCCTCTATTACAATTCCCGCTAAATGAGTCCTTGTGTGCATGAACCTATATGTTTGCATTGCTCTGGGTATGTTCGGCTACAATACACACTAGCACAGCTACGTACATAGATAATGTCATGAAACAGATCGCATTGTGAGAGTTTACTTTAAACGAATGTAATTGTCATTGCGATTGTTATAAACTATTATAACGAAAGTATAGCTTATAACAACTGCAAGGACCACCAACCAAGAACCATATTCAACAACTTTGTTACACTCGTAGCTTATTGTCATTGTGTTTATGTTAATAAAATAAATATACACACAAACATAGTAGGTGATCGCTATACCTATCATGACTTGACAAATCCTTTTATGGTACAACAATAGCGTAGCTAGGATAAAGCCTGTAATACAATAACTTATTTACAAATTGGGCTAACCTGACAAAATCATTATTCTTTTTAGCATAAGTTAATCGGTTAAAAAACTACGGTACAAGTCTGTGCCAGGAGTAGACACCGCGCGCGGCTGGCGGCCGGCCAGGCGACCCCTCCCCGCGTGCCCCTCCCCGCGTGCCCCTCCCCGCGTGCCCCTCGCGACATTTCCATGCAATCTCGTTTCAATTTGGTCCAATGCGCCACCTAATCCTCATACTCTACAAATGGAACTTATTTCGCGTTGAATTTCCTAAATATTACTCGAAATAAACTCAGTCGAAAGCTCCTTTTTGTTAGAACAATAACATAGTCTGCCGATCTGTATAAGTACCTACTCAATAAACTTTATGTACCTACTTGCTTACGTACTTTAATTACAAACGAATGGTTCTACTTGAATATAGACTTTGTTTATAATTTATGAATGAGCAATTTGTGAATGCTGGGAATCGACGAATTTATGACTTTTAAGTTTTATAATAACTTATATCTGGCGGTCAGTCGGTATTCAATTGCCTTTTAAGAGCGGTTATAGGGCTCACTAGCACTGGCAATTGAAAAAAATATCATAATTCGCTATCAATAATGCAAAATGTTGTTTTTTAATAAGTCTTGAGAAAAGGCAATAAAGTATTTGAATAACACACTCTCAACACTTAAAAGTTTTTCAATATGATACATATTGCATTTAAACAAAAACGACCGGTTTTTTTTTCGAATGCGAAAAGAGACGGTTTCTTTTGTTAGGCGAATTGGCCCATCACAAAAAAGTGGTGATTAGCAATGAAATGCATATAAGTTTATTCCTTATAGTTACTAGATTACGGTAGCATAATAGCAAAACTTTCTGTACTGGGAATACTGTGCAATACGACAATCAAAACATGACTCAATGAATATACACTCATAGGTCACCTTTTCCTTTCGAAATAGCCAAGTAAAGGCTCTTAAGACAAGCAGGTGGCGGGGAAGTTGAAGATAAATTGAGTACCTAAATATGTAATATGATCTTGTATACAATGAACTTGAGTCATAATGCTGATAATCATTATACAAATATATTTAAAAGCAAACAGACGCGTGAGCTGTTGGTGCTCAAAAGCAAAAAAAAGTATAAAGGTGATCACAAGCCGTAAACCTCAGACATTATAATAAAACTATATACTTACTCAACAAAATAGATTGTAAAAGTAACAGGGTTTACTTACAGCTTGAGGGTTAAGTTACAGTGTATGTAGCGTATGGAACAGAGTGTCGCTCACACGTTGTCGACCGAACCTTTTCATTTCTATTTTGAAGACTACTGCACGGGATATGCAGTAGTAAAAAAGCTCAAGTAATTAAGTTCACAGCCTTATTTTACATTAAATGAATTTCCTTTGGAACCTTTGTTCAGATATCTGTGTTTGGAACCGTAGTTACATGAGGTGATGATGGCGGTTTTGAAAGTAAGAGAATAAAATGCTGATGCCTAGAGTTAAGGTCATGGCACATTATACCGGCACCGCAACAGCACCGCTCCACACCAGCATTTAACTTGTCATTCAATTTAGAGCATTAAATCGTGTGTAGTATAATATATTTCATAATGTCAATATGAAAAAGCCAACGGCGGGCAGTCAGCGCGCTTGCCGCTACCACACAACTCGACCCGCAGCCCGCGTGCTGCAAGCGAGCGGACCTTATGCGTACAGCGCGCCGACGGCATGCTCATTACGCGCCGACTCCGAGTCGGTAGACATTATGAAAACGTGCAAGTCCTAAGCGTGTTCAATCATAAATGTCTTACAACAATATTGAGTTCGCGGTGACAGCAAGCTTAGACCTCGCGGCCACCGCGCGGACTGTGAGCTTGCACCTTGCGGACAACGCGTAGTTAGCGCGCTGGCAGCTAGCCGTAGTCTTAATTCGAGGTGACGCCGTGCAGCAGCTGTGCTGTTGCGGTGCCGGTATAATGTGCCATGACCTTTACGTTCATAAAATCTGGTGTGCTACTTATAACGCTAGTCGTATAAAATACAATTCAATTGTATACATTATCACATGTGTGAGGAATTACTTGCGTTTTCCTTGTCGAACTGTATGAAATGAACGCACCTACGTTATGCGATGTACGGACACCAAACAATCTGCAATAACACACACGCATGCAAGTCTAGTTGGGTAGCGACAACAAAACAAGTTGGTAAAGTTCACCTGCAGCTAAAAAGTATTCCGAGTTAGTTTGCAACACGTATATTGAAATATTAAAAGGAGATATTTCATTTCGCGACATGAAGCGAGCAGCGCGCGCCGCGGTGTAGGTATACAACTACATATCACAATGCAATGCCGGGAATATTTTGTGAATATTCGCATAATCGCTACAAACTTTAACTTATTATTATTTTTGTTGCATTTCGAATGAAAATTTAGCTAGATTTATATTTTAATTGTCTGGAGGGCAATATGAAATAACACTTTTTCAATAGGATAGGTGTATAATAAACTAAACTTGTCCTCCCCATAGGCGCAACTTTTTTACCTCATAACAAATTTCTTAAAACCCTTAAAACCAACTACGACTAAGAAAAAATGTTTACAATTATTATTCTTTCTTACATAATGAAAATGAAAACTAACACCACAGAGCCTTGAATTAGTTCCCAATCAAAAGTGAACACACCGTGATATAGTCGTATAGTAGTTATGTAGTGGAGGTAGTGCGGCGAGTGCACGGTAACGATAACAAAACAAGTAAATAAGGTTGTGCACAAACACGGCGCGGAGGCTTTTACCGGCGTGTGGTGATTGTGTCGCCACACTACGTGTTGCCAGCTTAATGGCGCCGGTAGCCACAACAGTGCCCTGTCACTGCCGCGCCTCGCACACGCTAGCATTTTACTCTTTATAACCAATATTGAACCACATCGCTTCCTAAAATGCTTTAAATATCTCAAACATTTTGTTTTAAAGTAACTGAAAACTCTATGATGAGCACTCTCTCTAATTGAGCTGATCTTTATAGTACTAATAAAACGTGGTAAGTACATATTTGTCACAGAAAACAAAAGTTTTATGATTACGAACATCAGAGATCACCATCTGTCAAGTAATTAACTACATGATGTATCTAATATAAAATATATCTCTTTATAATTCTTAGTTCATAATTTTGATGACAAGTATAACAATAGGTAAACTCATAGCAAGATAAATGTGTCTCTCTACCATCTTTGTACTTTTAATTATTCAGAGCACGCCTGTCTACGGCCACACGTAAGAGGCCAACATGCCCAGGTAATTATAATGTAATAATCTTTTCTTAAAAAATAGAGCATTTTATTGTAATAGTGAGTGCGGCAACGGGGTCACCGCTTCAGTAGGTCTAGTGAGGCTGTGCATAGCAAAGCGCGCAGAGTAAACACGCCGCGCTATCAACATTACATCAGCACACACGACGCACGCAGACGAGACACATGCGCCTCGCACTAATGTTGCGTGCTGTACATATACTCTACACAATGTTGTTCTTTATTCTATTTCAGGAATTTTCTAGGTCTATCAAGAAAGACCCCGTGGGTTACATGTTATATAGCCCTGGAAAGAACATCCGAGTGATACTAGAGATCAACCAGCAGGGACTTATGCTAATATAGACAAAGTCTTTATACTAGGCATACTACAGCCCTTACACATGAACACAATACTTACAACACAGTATGTTTTATAAGGAATCAGGCCTGTCCGCCAGTACTTGTAGTGTTATCAATAACTTAATTCACATGATGTAAATTTTGATAATATTTTATTATATAATAGCATGCTGAGATCTCTCATAACTGCAGAAGCACAAAGCTAAAAAATGTACATTATTATATTATAGTCATGTAAGGTGTATTCTCCGTCAGAGATCCAAATTAATAAATAAATAAATAAACTTTCATTGTATGGAATGAAAGCTCTCACGTTGAAGCCGATACACATGGCAAACACTGCTCTTAGTTATATTTTCTACTATACCAATGTTTAAAACAATGTTTTTAACACTACTCTATTCCTCTTCTGAGCACACACTGAGGAGTGACTAACAAGTTTTAAAACCATAATTCTAACAGTAACCGTTCAGGAGAGAACGCAAATGTGCCAGTTATGTAAAATGTAAAGCGAATGTTGACTCGGCAACTGAATGTTGCTGGACTGTGTAGTAGGCGACAAGTGGCGCGGCAATGTGACGACATTCAGGCTGGGCCTTTATGTGGCCAGTTAGTGGGCCGCTATCTGTGACGTCATCAGCACACACGCACCGCTACGACAACCTGTGCATGTATACGTGATGTTAAACGATGCAATGAATACTATACAAATTTAACTATTGTAAAAGTAGGTACCTACCTATATTTGAAGCTGACAGAAAAATAAATTGTTGTATAAAGGATAATACATAATAATATGCAAAATATAACACAAGTACAATATGTTTAAGTAGGTAGAGTATTCGCTGTACAAACATAATGCACTGAAACTGAACCATTGTTTGTGCATACTTCACCATCATTCTATAAAAGTATCCGCTCCGGGAGAGGTTTCATGCAATTTCGTTCCCTTGTTAATTTTAGTACTACGTTACGTTTACATAACAATTAAGCAAACAAATTAGCGATATACGAACAAACTATGAGCGCAGATTGCATTCATTCGAGCCCGAGTGTTTTGATGGAAACTGCATTGTAGTAAACATCACAAAAGATATTTGCATTATAGGAACATATCGTCCCCCCTGCTTTAAAAATCCATTAAATTATATAAACTCACTAGATAAAATAATAAATACCTATAACAAAACCAAAGTACTTGTTCTCACTGGTGATTTGAACTTAGATATCATGCCTGAGAATATCAATGCAAACTCGGCAATATATATGAATTTAATGGCAAGCCAGGGCCTAAGGCAAGCAGTTAATTGTCCTACTAGACAAACTACTTGCCTTGACCATTTTATGGTGAAAACGACGGCTAAAGCCAAAAGCTTTGTTTTTAATGAATTGACGGACCACTCACCGATTCTATTGCTCATTGACTTTAGACCCGCTCTTAGGAGAAAGGTCGATGTTAATAGAGTTAAGATTGATCTCAATGGTATAAACAACTGCATGGAGAGAGAGTCATGGAATGATTTATATTCTGTAACAGATGTTAATCAAGCTGCCTTAATACTAACCAGCAAAATTGAAAGTTTTGTAAACACCAATACTACAATTAAAAAAGTTTCAAAGCGTAATAGGCCTTTAAAACCTTGGATTACTTTGGGAGTTACAAAATCTATACGCAGACGGGATAAACTGCATAAGAAAACAAAAATAGATGCAAATAATTTTGAAATTAAAATCAAATACATTGCCTATAGAAATATGTTGAAAAAAATAATTAAAACTATAAAAACAAACTACTACACGGACAAACTCAAGAAAAATAAAGGTAATTTAAGGGAAACGTGGGATACGATCAAAGAATTGTGTAACATAAAAAAGACTAACGCGTCGGCATCAGAATTGCTTAACATAAGAACGACGATCACGGAATCGTTAGATGAAGTTAATGGGTTTTTTGCATCAGTAGGCCGAAACCTAGCCAAACGTACTCTACAAGCCTTAAACACGACTGAAGCCAGCCTCGCACAAAATGCTAAAATATCGGCAACTCCATTACATTCCATGGCGCTATATCTTACGGATCCTTCAGAGGTAATCCATGTCATTAATAGTGTTAAATCTCACAGCGCTCCAGGGATAGACAAAGTATCAGCTCATTTTTTAAAAACATTTCGTCACTATCTTGCGAAACCTTTATCCTACCTGACCAACCTAAGCTTCGAACAGGGTGTTTTTCCTGAGATCTTCAAAAATGCTATAATCTGCCCTGTTTATAAATCCGGCGATAAATATCTTCCAACAAATTATAGGCCCATTTCTCTCTTAAATACTATACCTAAAGTAATCGAGAAAATAATGAACAGACGTTTAGTAAAGTATTTGGAAAGTAATAAACTTCTGGGCAATAATCAATACGGTTTTCGAGCCAACCGATCCACTGATGATGCTGTCCTACAAATTACGTCTAATATTACGTCATACATTGATAGAGGTGATAAATGTCTAGGTGTGTTCCTTGACCTACAAAAGGCGTTCGATACTGTTTCCATTCCAATTCTTTTGACTCGTCTCGAAAATCTAGGGATAAGGGGAAACGCATTTTTGTGGTTAAGGGATTACCTAACAGAAAGAAAGCAGTGTGTTAGAGTCGATGACCACATCAGCAACTACTGTGTAGGTTCTTATGGAACGCCACAAGGCAGTACTTTGTCGTCGACGCTGTTCTTGGCTTATCAAAGTCAAAGTCAAATAGCTTTATTCACTTAGGTTACAAAGTAACACATGCAAATCGTTATACATGTAGTAGAATAGTATAGAGAAAAATGTCTGCCAAACTACTACCACTTTCGCAGACGACTATAGTAGAGCTCTGAGAAGAATGTGGCCAAGAAACTCAGGCCACTCTTTTCAAAAATAATAATTTGACTTTGTTACAATTACCAACAGCAGCGTGAAGAATGATGTGTGCAAGCAAATCTTACATGCATAGCAATTTAAAGTTTAATTGATAAAAAAAATTTCATTGTTAATAAATTGATTTAAAAAAGCTTTAATTGCATGGCACGTTCATCAGTCATCTCGTCACTGCGATATCCGACAGAAATTAACACACAAGCATTTGTGTCGTCAAGTTGATTTTGTTAATCTTTAAGTAGTTGAGAATGGAATAGAATACCATTTAGATAATATAATTAAATACATTTACAAATGCAAGTGAAGTATTTCTATCGTTACAATCTATACTTATAATAAAACTGTAGAGAGATCAATTCTGTACATTGAATATATGTTAAAAATTAAAATTGGAGGATGAATGGTGATCGATACTAATGCCAAAAATGCAATCAATAAATTTTTTGTCTGTCTGTCTGTCTGTCTGTCTGTCTGTCTGTCTGTCTGTATGTGCACGCATGGGTCAAAAACTACTGAAGGCATTTTAACCAAACTTGGTACAATTGTAGTCCATACTCCCGGGCAGGTTATAGGCTGTATAACATAACGCTAAGACACATAGGAGCTGAGCAGTGACGAAAAATTTGAAGCAAGTCGGTTGAAAAAAAGCGCGTTCGAGCTCTTATCATCGCATACGTTGATCATACGCCAAAAATATGTATTACAAAAATAATGGTCTTCAAACGATGAACAAAAAAGTCCTGAATAGTATATATCTATCTTTTATATATTAGTCACAATAACCTGTTTAATCGTTAGGGTTTTCTTCAAAGTGTATTAAATACATAAATATATTGTAATTTGCATAGACATATCTTTTTCAAACTCCCATATTTCAAAAGTACACTTTAATACCTTATTCATAAAAAAAAAATTATAGAAATCGGTTTATAAACACACAAGATTTAGATGAAAGAAAATTTCCAAATGTCGCCGCGCCAGTATGAGTACGGCAGTACGGTTGATTTTTGTTTAACGTCCGAAACGGCCAACCGGTGCATCTATATAATTTCATTCACATTGACTCTTAATGCGAACGGACGTGGTTCTTATTGACTCTTCTCGGAATAAGCGCGCTTTAGATATTAAAATACATAGATACGTAGTTTTTAGGTATTAAGTTTAAAGTAGGTATCTATCTATACTATAATAAAACAATCGGAATCGGATAAGTAATACTCGAGATATCGCTAGATCTCTTTATTAGAACAGTCCAATACAAATCAGGGGTCATGAAAAATGGATTTGGTTCAATGTTGAATGAATTTAAATTTCGTTTCTTTTGTTCACGAGATGGCGTTACCAGTAGTAATCATAAAATAAATGAGTTTTTAAATACATAACTATTTTATTATTAAGTGCTATTAATAAGTTATTCCTTTTAAATGTTAATAAAATTAACCATGAATCGTATGTGTAATATCAATTATTATAAGTCTTCACACTAGCCTTTAAAAATATCAATTTAACGGACACAAAGAACATCCAGACTAAGGACAATAGTTTGTGTATCACAATTGTCCTCCATGGGAATCGAACCCGCGACCTCATGCACGCCAGCCATGTAATGCGACCGCCGCGCCACCGAGGCAGGTAATTCTGCCGCTCCATAACGTGGCGTGCAAATGTATTCATTCATAATTAATTAGCGATTATCCGTGTGGTGACGGAGCAAGAATACAATATGTCACCTCCCCATCTCATCCCATGGGTGGCGTAAAACCGACTAAGGGACTATCGGTGAATATTCTCTTTACGAAATAAAAATGAAGGAAAACTTGAAATTAAACCCTATACCAATCCGACTGGCCAACGTGGTATTAGTAGGCCAAGTATCCCTCCGTCACGGGAGGAGGCGCGTCCTTGCAGTGGGACATTAATGGGCTGTTATGATGAAAAAAGCGATGTCATTTATTTTAACTTACAAATTTGACAACAGATGGCATTGTGCCTGTGACGTCATTTTCAGTATCGCGGTATTAAGATTTTACTTGAAAGAATGACGTTCGCTCATGTCTTTCAGTATAAGTTTAGACACAGTCTTCATAGATCTGTCTTTGTAAAGATCTGTTTTTGAAAAGGTTTTGGTTCGTTCGTTAATTTTACAATTCGTGTGTAGGTATATCTGTTTGTTATAAGGTTTAAAAAACGATTTTTCAGTATTAAATCGAATTGCGAAGTAAGTAACATCCGCCACGCGAACGAAGTCGCGGGCACAGCAGCTAGTAACAAATAAAACTGTAAAAGAAAGTAATAAGGTAGTAACATAACATCCGCACAACTACCTAGGTTAAGCCACAATCTACACCATGGAACAAGCAACATGAAATCACGATAATTGAAATCTAAGCCCATGAGTTTTTGTCATTAATATAATCGTTTATTGTATAATAGCCTTTCGATAATAGCTGATTTTTTACAAATGCTTTAAAGTTTAGTAAAGGTAGATCCATTACATGCTTAGGCAGTTTATTGAATAAACGTATACCGAGTCCCGCAAAAGTGTTATGTACCTTATGTAGGCGATGTTGTGGACCTATCAACTTATGCCTATTCCTCGTACCAATGCTATGAATGTCGCCATTTCTATCATAGTGTTCAATATTTTGCTTAATATATATTATATTAGCATATATATATTGTGAAGCAACTGTTAAAATACCTATTTCCTTAAAACGATCTCTCAATGAAACATTCGATTCAAGATTGTAAATAGCTCGAACTGCACGCTTCTGAAGAATAAAAATAGATTCGATGTCTGCAGCCCTACCCCACAAAAGAACACCATAGGACATTAAGCTGTGAAAGTAACTAAAGTATACCAATCTTGCTGTCTCTATATTCGTTAGCTGCCTCACTTTTTTAACTGCATAAGCAGCTGAACTTAGTTTTCCTGCTAGAGCTAATATATGAGCACCCCATTGCAGCTTACTATCCAACGTTATTCCTAAAAATACAGTAGTGTCTACAAAACGAAGGACCTCACCGTTTAAAATCAGATTATTACTAAGGCTTTTAACATTGGGCATAGAGAATTTTAAGCATTTTGTTTTGGCAGCATTTAAAAGCAAATTGTTAGCAGTAAACCAGTTCAGGACTTGTGCGAGAGATTCGTTAACTTCATCTAAATTAGTTTGCTTACGGTTTACTTTGAAAACGAGTGAAGTATCATCTGCAAATAAAACAATGTCGCACAAACCCTGAGCAAGAAACGGCAAGTCATTGACATAAACTAAAAATAGAAACGGACCTAGAATGGATCCTTGAGGCACGCCCATACTTGGCGGAAGACCAGAGGACCTACTACCATTTACTTCGACATACTGAACCCTATTGCTTAAATACGAAGATAATAAATCAAGAGAAGCATCCCTAATTCCATAATGTCTAAGCTTGCACAGAAGTGTCCCATGATCAACGCAGTCAAAAGCTTTAGAAAGATCACAGAAGACGCCTATTGCATCCATAGAATTTTCCCAAGCATCATAGATATATTTCAGAAGAGAAACACCCGCATCAATCGTTGAGCTACCCTTCCTAAAACCGTATTGCTGCCTATGAAAAATATTATTTAAATGAAAGTGACTCTCCAATTGGCATAAGATAATTTTCTCATAGATTTTACTAATCACAGGTAGTATTGAAATTGGTCTAAAGTTACCAGGGTCGCTTTTTGATCCATTCTTGAACAAAGGAATAATCTTACTGTGTTTCATTAGATAAGGAAATACACCTATGGCAATACACTTATTAAATATAATAGATAAATGTGGAGATATATTAAATATAATACCCTGAAGAAGCTTGACAGACATACCCCATAAATCAGCAGATTTCTTGGAATTGAGACTTTTGAAAGCTTTTATGATATCATTATGGTTAATAGACCTAAAACTGAAGCGGTTCTTACATTCAATTACTTTATCTTTTAGTAAAAATTCTGCTTGGTTTGGAGAGGAATTTAAGGAGGTTGTTGTATGAATAGGAACATTGACAAAGAAATTATTAAAAGCATGTGCAATGTCAGCATTATTGGTGAGAACCTTATCTTGAGTTTTTAGTACATAATTAGTATCACGAATTTTCATCCGGCCGGTCTCTGCATTAATAATGTCCCATGTACTTTTAATTTTGTTGTTTGATTCCTTTATCTTATTACTCAAATAAGAAGACTTTGCTATGGCACAAGCCCTCTTAAAAGTTTTCGAGTAGTTCCTGACATATTGAATGAAATCTGGTTGAGTATTATATTGTTTCATACCATACAATTCATACAAGCGAGCTCTACTTTTATATATACCTGTTGTTGCCCAATCACAGAATTTAGTTTTAGAGTTACTAACAAAAGTCTTAGTTTTAAAAATATTATCATATTCAAGCTTGATAATGTCTAATAAATCTTTATAAATATCATCTGGGCTATACTGATTAAGATTAATTCTAGTCACTTTGATTGCAACATTATCACTAAATTGATTCAGGCGGTTTATGGTAATTGGCCTGCATGTGATTTTGTTCTCTGTGGGAGTAGTAATAGATGGAAATACTACCCTTTGCCCACAGTGGTCAGATGTTAAATCACTTAAGATATCCTTATTAACATATTCACAGTTGCAAAATACATTATCTAAGCATGTAGCAGAATGAGATGTAATCCTAGTGGCTTCTTTAAATAAAAACTGTAAATTATAAGACTGAAACAAACAAATTAATCTAGCACTAGTTGAAGATTTATTTCAATGACCTCTGTAAATATAAAATTAAGGGTGCTGAAATACAAATGTTTGCCGACGACACTGTGGTGCTCTTCCATGGTAACACATGGGAGAATGTAAGGCAATTGGCTGAAAAAGGCATGTCCATTATAACTGCTTGGCTTGAAGATAGTTTGTTGTCACTAAATGTCAGTAAAACTACATACGTCTGCTTTAGCAAAACTATGGCTTCTTGTCCAAAAACGCTTCATCTACAATTACATTCTTACCCCTGTAACCGCTCAGACATCGAATTCCCAGCACGTTGTAATTGTCCCCAGCTATCAAGAACAACTAAAACTAAGTATTTGGGGGTAATTATAGATGATAAGCTAAATTGGAGAAAACATATAACCATGATCAGTGGTAGGTTGAGAAAACTAATTTACGTTTTTAAAGACCTGCGACTTATATCTGACACGAAACTATTAATACAAACATATAAAGCGCTAGCTGAATGCTTAATTACCTACTGTATATGCTCATGGGGTTCAGCGGCTAAGACACATTTGATTGAAGTCGAAAGAGCACAACGAGCTTTACTTAAAGTAATATTCTATCTACCGTTTCGTCACCCCACACAGTTAGTGTATGAGAAAGCGGAAGTTCTAAGCGTGCGTAAGTTGTTTGTTTATCAATGTATCCGAAAATACCACAAGATTACTGTACCTCATATTCAACCTACAGGTAAAAGAATAGATAAATGTCCAGTCCCGCGTGTTAAAAGCAGATTTGCCCAGCAACAATATAGTAATATTGCACCTAGACTGTACAATAAACTCAATCTCACATATAAAACCAAGACGTTAACAAACTACAAAATTAAAGAAATTATTAAACTTTGGCTTAAGAATCTTGACTACAATAGTGTGGAAAACTTATTTCTTATCGCAACATAAAGGAAAACTAACACACACACACACACACACACAACACACACACACATACACCACACACGCACGCCCACACTCACACACACGCATCCGCGTGCACACACACACACAAGTGCGCACACGCATAAACATGCATTCAACCCACAACACAATATACAACATAACATATAAAATTTACCTAGTTAAGATTTTTATTATAAAGTTAGTTTACTTTTAATATTATTATATCAAAAATAAAAGAGTACTCATTTGTAGTTCATTACAAAATATTTAACGCAACTTATGACTTGTACCACGCAACGCAACATATCGGCCAACTGCGGTCGTCTTTATTATTTGTTTGTTGCGTCGATGTTTGTTATACCTACCCGCTTAAAAATAATTCTAATATTATTATACACTAGCTGCTGTGCCCGCGACTTCGTTCGCGTGGCGGATGTTACTTACTTCGCAATTCGATTTAATACTGAAAAATCGTTTTTTAAACCTTATAACAAACAGATATACCTACACACGAATTGTAAAATTAACGAACGAACCAAAACCTTTTCAAAAACAGATCTTTACAAAGACAGATCTATGAAGACTGTGTCTAAACTTATACTGAAAGACATGAGCGAACGTCATTCTTTCAAGTAAAATCTTAATACCGCGATACTGAAAATGACGTCACAGGCACAATGCCATCTGTTGTCAAATTTGTAAGTTAAAATAAATGACATCGCTTTTTTCATCATAACAGCCCATTAATGTCCCACTGCAAGGACGCGCCTCCTCCCGTGACGGAGGGATACTTGGCCTACTAATACCACGTTGGCCAGTCGGATTGGTATAGGGTTTAATTTCAAGTTTTCCTTCATTTTTATTTCGTAAAGAGAATATTCACCGATAGTCCCTTAGTCGGTTTTACGCCACCCATGGGATGAGATGGGGAGGTGACATATTGTATTCTTGCTCCGTCACCACACGGATAATCGCTAATTAATTATGAATGAATACATTTGCACGCCACGTTATGGAGCGGCAGAATTACCTGCCTCGGTGGCGCGGCGGTCGCATTACATGGCTGGCGTGCATGAGGTCGCGGGTTTGATTCCCATGGAGGACAATTGTGATACACAAACTATTGTCCTTAGTCTGGATGTTCTTTGTGTCCGTTAAATTGATATTTTTAAAGGCTAGTGTGAAGACTTATAATAATTGATATTACACATACGATTCATGGTTAATTTTATTAACATTTAAAAGGAATAACTTATTAATAGCACTTAATAATAAAATAGTTATGTATTTAAAAACTCATTTATTTTATGATTACTACTGGTAACGCCATCTCGTGAACAAAAGAAACGAAATTTAAATTCATTCAACATTGAACCAAATCCATTTTTCATGACCCCTGATTTGTATTGGACTGTTCTAATAAAGAGATCTAGCGATATCTCGAGTATTACTTATCCGATTCCGATTGTTTTATTATAGTATAGATAGATACCTACTTTAAACTTAATACCTAAAAACTACGTATCTATGTATTTTAATATCTAAAGCGCGCTTATTCCGAGAAGAGTCAATAAGAACCACGTCCGTTCGCATTAAGAGTCAATGTGAATGAAATTATATAGATGCACCGGTTGGCCGTTTCGGACGTTAAACAAAAATCAACCGTACTGCCGTACTCATACTGGCGCGGCGACATTTGGAAATTTTCTTTCATCTAAATCTTGTGTGTTTATAAACCGATTTCTATAATTTTTTTTTTATGAATAAGGTATTAAAGTGTACTTTTGAAATATGGGAGTTTGAAAAAGATATGTCTATGCAAATTACAATATATTTATGTATTTAATACACTTTGAAGAAAACCCTAACGATTAAACAGGTTATTGTGACTAATATATAAAAGATAGATATATACTATTCAGGACTTTTTTGTTCATCGTTTGAAGACCATTATTTTTGTAATACATATTTTTGGCGTATGATCAACGTATGCGATGATAAGAGCTCGAACGCGCTTTTTTTCAACCGACTTGCTTCAAATTTTTCGTCACTGCTCAGCTCCTATGTGTCTTAGCGTTATGTTATACAGCCTATAACCTGCCCGGGAGTATGGACTACAATTGTACCAAGTTTGGTTAAAATGCCTTCAGTAGTTTTTGACCCATGCGTGCACATACAGACAGACAGACAGACAGACAGACAGACAGACAGACAGACAAAAAATTTATTGATTGCATTTTTGGCATTAGTATCGATCACCATTCATCCTCCAATTTTAATTTTTAACATATATTCAATGTACAGAATTGATCTCTCTACAGTTTTATTATAAGTATAGATTTATGTTTTAACCTGCTCAAATTTATGTAATGTTATAAGTATTCTTTTTGTTGTAATCGTATCATACTTAATCTTCATTGTAACAATTTAGCATTATTTGTTTTGGGAAGGACTGTTTCCCAACATACAGCTCACGCTAGTTTGGGAATCAGGGCTTACACTGTAATTGTATACACATTATGTTGCAATAAAGAATTTATTATTATTATTATGTTTCTCTTTTCCATAATACTCGGGTCTATTGGAGACCCGGTTCTTTGGAAGGCATACATCGGGCCGAAGCCAAGACGAAGAGGCCCTTTAAGAGATTTTTAATCTGGTAATGGATACACAGGGCAGATACCATCTCTGAACGCACAATATGATACACCCAGAGATGGTCCCTGCCGAGTGCAAAAACTATTGTAGTGCATCTGTAAGGATGCAATAGAAATTTAAATAATAATTTTAATTTTTATTATTATTATAGATTATCAGGAAAGATGAACAAAACATAAACATGTTAGGCAGTTAACACACGGCACCGCGCACCGCCGCGGTGGGCGGTGAGGCGGTTTTAATGTCGCATTGGCCTATATGAAATCCGTTGGTGCCTCGCACATGTGCACCGCCCGACCGCGCGGTCGAGCGGTGCTCTCGCTGCGACCGCCCCTCCGCGCTGCCATCCGGGCGGAGGGGCGGCGCCTCGCACATGAGGAGCCGCATAACCGCTCGGATTGTTGTGAGTGCAGGACGTGTTTATGTAATTTAAAAATGGATTTCGATGTCGAAAAGTTTATTTCGGAGATTGAAAGTCGCTCTGCTATTTGGGACATGAAAATCGCACAATATAGTGACAGACTGCTTAAAATGAAACAATGGGAAGAAATTGTTACCTTATATTTGGAGCCAGGACAAACTTCTGACAAAGAAAAAAAAGAACTAACGTTAAATCTATCCGCGCGGATAGGCGCGTAAACCGCGCGGAGCACCGCTACGAAATCCGCTTTGCCGTCGCCGTCCTCCGCGGCGGTGCGCGGTGCCGTGTGTTTACCGCCTTACAAATTAAACAGTTGCACTGTATGTACGTATAATGGTAGCCATATACGATCCTTCCTATCGTCCAATCGGCATGACACTGCAGGCTTGATCCAATCTGCAGTTCGTCCACATTGGGCATACACGATCCTTCTTATCGTCCAATCGGCATGACGCTACCGATTGGATCAGTCAGACTTTAAACTACATTTTAGCTCATAGTGGACATACACGATCCTAATAGATTTTCAGTCATCAGTCCCTCCGCGACCACGGCCCTTGCAAGTCGGCCGAAACGTCGGAGAAAAACCTAGGTATTTATATAACTAGTATCTAGGCTAATTAGTAACACCGCGAGTAAGACCCGTAAAAATAGTATTATATACACGATCCTTCCTATCGTCCAATCGGCATGACACTGCAAGCTTGATCTAATCTCAATCAAAAGAAATGAAATTAGATCCTGCCATCAATTCTAACTGTCCTTCCGATCCACTCGCACACACGGTCAATTCTAACTGATCCAATCGGTACCGTCATGCCGATTGGACGATAGGAAGGATCGTGTATGGCTACCATAAGAACTTTACCGCTCGTACCGAATGTGGATAACTCAAACGAATAGAACGTATTACGGAGTTATTTATTCATTTAACGTGAAGATGTTGAAGCTATTAATGATACGACCTCTGTGGTGTAGTAAGTGGGTGCTACGTAGAAAGCCCGGGATCGATTTACGCTCAATGCAAATCTTTGTGTGCTGTTTAGTGTCCATAGTACGAGTACAAGCATAGCTTAGTGAGTATAATATACCATACATATATAGTAATATAAAGGCAAAAATAAAAGACAGCCATCGTCAAGCATAAGTGATAAAACATGAAAAAAAAAAGTTGTTGTCCGTGCTTCCGAGTAGCAACAGTGCAACCTCCCTCCATCCCTCCTGCGCATAATGCTTTACACAAAAAAACACTTAACAGATTAACGAAAGCCTCCCCTCCCGACCCCTCCTGATGTTAGTCACAAATCTATTTGGTTACTATTTTTTATTTTATTCAGCATTGAGTGAACACATGCCGGCAGTGCTCTAGTATTATTAGTAAAGCGAAGTACTTTTCACGCTTTGATTTCACGAACAAACTACGAGTATATATACATTTTTGTTCTACTCATTAAGCCTTTGAAGCTCTTTGTATCTTCGTATATGTGTGCTTTTTATTTATATTCCTCTCTTTTGATTTGGTAAAGCCGTACGTACTACACATAGTAGAGTGTCGTGTGTAGCTCATTGCAAAAAAAACGGAGTAAGTATAAAATTGAACAATCTACTACTGTTAGAATGTGTGGTATAATAATTTGCGGCTCTGATATCGGTTCTTAGCTTTTCACTAGAGTGAATGGTGTTCAACGCCCATGCGTTCATTAGCCTACCACAATTTTAAAAGAAGTCTCTAGATCTTTTTGCGGTATGCTTACCAGTTCGAAAGATGAACAATGAGCTAGTAAACTTTATACCATTCCGCCTGGCCTCCGTGGTAGCATGCTTACTTCCAGTGAAGTACCTATTTATGGGTCAAAGTAATAGTAATAGTAAAAGCCAAATTATAACGGATGCCATCCACATTAAAACGGATATAGGTATAACATTGCATTACAGTTTTTATATAAATAAGTGTTGTGGTAAGATTCAGTAATATTACATGTATATTAAGTAGTTACGTCTGAGACTGTTGTGTTCACCAGTCTGCGCACGTACACACGCCGCGAGTACTGAGACTCCGGACACACTACAAATGTCATTATCTGCATCACTACATGTTTTATTATGTTTAGAGATTGTGTACACAGAGCTCACTTTGATGTGTAGGTATCGACATACTACACATAGTAACAAAGGCACATTCATTAGTTATTTGTTTTTTAGAACGACTTCCGCACTAGATTCTAGACATGTGTCTCGAAGTCTTATACTCGTACTTAATATCTTAATGTTTGATGTGAGGATGTTACATTACAAATTATAATAAATATAGATATTTTGTAAACCATTCACACGGTAAGATATGCTATATTAATAATTAGTAGTTAAATCCTAATTGTCAGTATGTGTAACGTCTAACAATGTGTTTTAGTGTGTAATACAGTAGTTAGTTCACACAGCGCAAGTATGTAACGTAAATGTCCGAGGGTGACAGAGGCACGATGCACATCGTGTGCAGGGTTATAACAGCAGTTAGTAAGACGTCTGTAGTAGTTGCAGCCATTACCATGGCGCTCATTACTTACTTTTATTGTAGTTTGAAGCAGTTGTCGCGACACTGCACCCCGCGCCCCACACCTCCGTCCGACGTCGGTACTGGCCGGCGAGGGTCGTTGCGCTCAGGTTTATTATAAACACTACTGTGTGAGTGCTGAGGAAGTTATATTAATTAACAAGTATTTGTTACAGTTCAAAGCTTATATAATTACAACCTTTACAGTGTACAGCCTTTTAAGTATAAAATCATGTAATAAGCTAACAAACACATTAGGTATTCATCTGATTACAGAATAAGAGTAAAGGTTGTCACCGTTCTATCTCATCTTGTCTGTCTCACTATGGAATCAATATAATATTTCTGAAGCAATATCTCGAGGAAAGAAGAAACATTTATCACAAAATTATGATATTTAAGTACAAGAGAGAGAGAGTAGAGAGTATACAAGAGTACATGTTGTATGACGTCACACACACGTACACAACAAGGTGCGCTAATGCTTTCCCGATATCAATATTATTTTGCACAGAATTGATTTTTTTTGATGATTGAACGCCGATTGATCTGGACATAAAAGATTTCTGTGATCTGGACGTATGTATGTGCCGCGCAAGAGGTACCTTTTACCCACTCGTACTGCGTTTTATATACTAGCTTTATATAGAACTGGCCAGCGTGGTAGTAGTAGGCCAAGTATTCCTCCGTCACGGGAGGAGGCCCGTCCCTGCAGTGGGACATTGATGGGCTGATGATGATATAGAACTGGTGTTGCATTTTATATTTTAAAACAAGGTCGTTAGTATCAGTTTTGTAAAGTGCATTTAATTGCTTCAGTTAACGCTACGGACTGTATATCAATAGGTTTTATAACTGCATATTTTATGTCGTAGTACTCGTAGTGCAAAACTATACACCTCAGTTATTCAACGTAGATGAATAAATAAACCATTGTTTTTACTTGAATTCAAGCGCTTGCTGTCTTTATTGTTAAATTATATGTAGAGGTAATTAATGTCGTGGTATCAGGCGTCGTCGCCGACCATACAAAACAATCACAAGCATCTGAGGCTGTATCTCAGTCGAACAAGTCGGTCACGGTTTAATTTAGACTTTGTTTTTAAATTGTAAATTATGATTACTTTCTCAACTTAAGCAGAGATATGGTATTCAAAACTAAGGAAATATGTTACTGTTTGCTAAGTATACTTTACCTAACAATACTTGTATCTTTGAGATCTATTAATTGAGTAATTAGTTTGAGTATGTCATTACAGTACCGGTAGTAGTAGAGTGTCAGGATCAGGTGAACTCGACGTACAGGACAAATTGCTTGATTATACACCTCGCCGGGTGTACAGGTGTGTGCGGTGCGGTGCGAGGGAGGAGGAAGGGGGGGGGAGGGGTTGTTGTGACCCTCGTCACAGACAGGTCGCGCGCCGCGACCGCGCCCGCGTGTCTCCGTCCAGTAATGCGCACGACTGTTCATTAACGCTTACTAATTATACACACTTGTTTTACTCCTACCTTCACATGCGTGTGTGTTCATCAGGCGACACAGTGATAACTATTAGTAAAGCAGCATCAGTACACAACATTTTTATTATTTTGATCCATATTATATCTCGTAAAATGAGCCGTATGTGTACTTACGTGGGTGTTACGCGCAATCAACAGACAACATCCAGTGAGCCGTACACACGTAATAACATTTGTTGTGCCCCTCGGGGGGAAAAACCTTGATTACACAAGAATACAAACAAACGCAATTGTCTATGGTGTGGCTGATTGGAGGCGACATCATCCGCGTATGTGTTGTCTGTACAACTAGGTGCAGTACGTATATGGAGTTCGATTCCACAGTACGTGAGCGTTACTCCTCACAGTAACGTTATCGAGCTCAACAACTAGCATTCAACTCTTTGCTCGGCTGCGACTGCTCACTAACTTTGACACTGCGTTACACTCATACTATACTGTACAAGTGAGCGGAGAGTTAGCTCTATTATATTTATGTATTAAAATACTAAGTTTGTCATTGTTGCAGGTTGGTCTGATTGGTGAGGATGCTAACAGCTACTGTTACCATTTATCGTGCTTATGTTTATATGTTTAAAAGGTATGGCTAGGTGTGAAGCTGTTTGCCTAGCATGTCGGTGTTTGTGCTTATTATTTTAATTGGTCTTTCTGTAATGACGGCTCCCTGAGTAATAGAAGTAAGTACAACAATGTTGTCGCCATTTATGACTAGGTTAAATGTATCAAGTTTATATTTCTTATCTCGCAGAGTTAGATTCTCATATACTTACAAGAAATATTAACACCCTTACTTTTTAGGGTTAGAAACAAAACTTAACATAAAAAATAGGCTTATTGTCCTTAGTAGAGTGTATGTTTATATCGCTCTCTATGTACAATGAAAACTGTTCCTTACGTAAAACGTATTGAGTTATTGCATAAGTTTACACTACATACACTTTTAAAACTGTAACGTTTTCGTGGAGCTCAGCTTAACTACTTCATGTCGCACATTCATCAACTAGGTGGCGCTGTCGACGCGTATTGTGCATATTACATTAACTTACATCTTATTTAATACTACTTGTGACTTAATATTAAGTTTAACTTAGTATGCTATATAGTATTTTTTTTAATTTATATATATTGTTATTGTGATGGAGTAGCAAACATACAACTTGTAATGTTAATAAAATTAAAAATACAGAGTTCAGACCAAATAACTTGAAATTACTTTTGTGCGATCACATTATTAAATCGGCACTCCAACTAGCACAGTAAAATTAGCAATATACTTTATTTAAGGAAAACAAAGTATACCTACTTAGTTAAATGTAGGAGAGGTACTAGCTACAGTACCTATTTGTCTTCAGAAGATAAATTTATCATAACCGATGCTGTCAATGTGACATAATGTGACGTGAGTAATTACACGTGCGGTCTGTTTAAACGACGCGTGTCTAGATTGTAAATCAGCTCAAATGACAACTACATTGGAAATAATGACAACGTACATAACAGAACATAAACAATTTAACTACGAGTATCATTTACTTGTAGTATTTTACATGTGAAGGAAGACCAATTTACAATTAATAAAATGAGAAGTGGATGCTTAGGTTTTTAAAATACATCCACATTTTAACATTTAACAAAAACCTTTCTGAGCATAATCTCAATCCTAACCATGCCGCTCATAAGATATTTATACACAACGAGTTCGAGACTTCCCTAAGATTGTGGCCCAACACTTTAAAATTGTATTACGATGACCCACGGGATGTGCTTGTTGTATTAGAACTAATCCTTACAACGCATGTTATACTCGTAGTAGAACAGGTGGTAAGTCTAGAATGATGGCGGCCATATAAAACTTAGCCGCTTAGAGAGCTACCGACTAGAGCCGAGCTGAGCCGAGCCGAGACACCGGGGGATATGTCAACATTACGTACAGGATTTACGTCCGTGTATCACGGATCAGAAACTGTATGTGTCGCGTGGTGGGCTCCCGTCTAACAACTTGCTTATAACTTTATTGTCCCTTACGTTATTCATTTATAAAACGAGCTGTCAATCGCGGGCAGTGATACATTTAACCAAGTAACGTAGTAGCATAGGTACATTAAATATTTAGGACAATTACAATTAAGGATTTATTACATTTCACAATTTGTTCAAATATTAATATTATCACAACATGTTAAATACAGCAGACATAGACGACTACGATAATACCTACTTGCGTATAAATACAATAACGTTATTAATATAATCCAGGCAATGTAATGCTTTATTATTTATGCGATCATTCAAGACCAGCAGGGCTTGGTGACCGGTGGCACAGGTGACTGAAATCTATTACAGGTACTTCTTAGTGCTTCACAAGTTAGAATTAGCTTAGGTACACTATTAAACTATAAGGTCTTCGTGCCCTAACTATGTAATATATATTGCTTAAACCTACATTATAGTTTATAACTAACGGATTGATGAATATTATACATATTTATGACGTCATAAACCCAGCAGCCGAGTGGAGTGAACTGTAAGTTTGAGCTTATCTCGATGATCTTTTATATAGTAGCTCCATCTTGTGGTACGAGGACTGTAACTCACTTATACATTAACAATTTTACATGAATGTAATACTTGTGAGGGTAGTTTATTTATTATAGCGATCTATAACCACTACGCCGACAGCTATGTCACTATTATTATAGCTATATCATTTATTTTTTTTATTTTTACAGCTATATTTTATTATTTATTCACGTTTTTAAATATGTTGTTATTGATTAACTGCAGGGCTCTACACAGAGGGAGGATGCAAACAATGTGAATCATTTTACATAACATCTGTTTAAAACATTTTATTAAGGATCAGAAAACTAACATTAGGTTAAATATTTATGATTATAGGTATGTACCTAATGATGTATAGTTAGCCAGAAAATGTAAAGATAATGATTAACCTTACGTCATTTATATATATTTCAATTGACTTTTAACACATAATGTGATGCAGAAGGGATGCAGTTAAGTTGTGCAACTGTAACGTCATACAATCAAAACATTTCAAATAATCAAGGAACTGCTGAACAGCTGATAGCCTTCGGACTACTCTGTTCCTGTCTCTTTTTAACGTGTGCCTGTGTTATTTAATTTACTTGGCCTTATCAAATATGTTACTAGTCTACTACGTAGGTAGATAGACATTAAAGAAATAATTATAAGCGTAGATAGAGTTGACAATGCTCTAAGTTGTAATAAAGTATAATACCATAATACAATATCATTTCTGTAACATACATACGAACCTACGTAATGAAAGTACAAGTACAGTTATTGTATACAGTAGGGTAGAGTACGGAGCTACAATCTCACAAACTATTCTCAGTAACTGTAGTGTTTGAAGTAGTTTGAACACAACTAATATAATTAGCATACCATTTAACTTGTGTAAGGTACTGCTACACGGCACCTAACGGATATACAACTATTACCACTATTTGAGAGCTAACTACTTGTACTCAATATTTATATAATTACAATTTCCAAGGTTGCCAAATATATATGTTTCAACAAGCAGGTACATTCACTTATCTAACACAAATAGTAGTTAGTATTGTAAAATATAATTACCTTCTGTGTCGAGTAGGTATGTCATCTGTGATATCAGATGGCCCCTTCTTTGTGAGAAGGCTTATCGTCACTACTAGCTATGTTAAGAGAGACTGAAAATTAAAGCCTGTACTGATTCGTCTTGCTCCTTTAGAAAAGATGAAGGATGGACACCAGTGGGAACTTTACATGACAACTATATCGACAAAGTAACTAAATTTATATTTATAACATAGACAAAGCCAGACGTATATGTTAGTGCTGTATAAAAGCAATTATAATATACTTGATATAAGTAAGCAGCAGTAACTCTCGGTACACACGGCGCTCGCACTCGGCACACAGAACAAATTAGCAAGTTCAATTACGTAGTATAAACAAAGAATTAATTAGGTGTATCTACCAGTATGTGATATCAATGTTTACTCCTCTGATTTATTAGGAGCGCTAAACTGTTTATGAGAACGTAGCGCTCTATTAGCTTAAACTAATTACAGACAATTATCTGTGGACCACACTCGCGTGTCACGTGTTAAACACAGAGAGCTTTTGTTGTTTTTGTTTTTTTATAATCAATGCAAGTAAACAAACTAATAAAAATCATAATATACTTAGTTTTGCCTGGTAGACAGACATATATGTGTATAATAGTTATGAAGATTGATAGCTTGATCGTACCTGGTCACATTTGTTGCTACCGGGTTTTATGTTATTTTCTGCTCTAATAAAAGCATTTTATTGTAAGTAAATTCTCAACAGTCAATAATTTTATCAAAGCAGAAAACTAAATCTAAATACTCGGATCACACAAATAATAACATAACATTGATCTTTTACAATACTACTTCACTTCCGGGATAACATTATATTCTGATAAATATTTAGTACGCGGTTACACTAAAACAATAGATCGTGCAATTGTAAACTATGTAAAGTCTATTTTTTTATCTCAGATACTAAAATGACAACTACAAATGTCAAACGTAAAAATAATGTAGCCAGCTTGTAAGAAACAGTGCTGTCCTGTGATTCGATTCGTGTTGTAATTATTGTAAAAGATTTACGGTTGTTAGTATAGTCGAGAACTAAATGGCTTTATCATCTCTAGAGTTAATGTTAGTTGCATGTCACATAAAACTATTAGGTTCAATATAGCACAACAAAACATCAGCTAAATCATGACGCTACTTTGACATATCAGTTCTCTTGTATTAGTAAATAGTCGTTAGATATTTATAAAAACAAATAGTAAAGTCAACGTTATTGACTGTTACTAGAGCATATTTTCGGTAAAGCGTTTTGATCTAATGAATTTCTCTCTTTTTTCCTTCTATGTCCATCCCTATCATTTCTTGCATGACGTCATTGGCGCATATTTCAATTTAAAGTTTTCGTAATTTTATAATATAAACAAATTAGATATAATCTACTATATAAAAATAAGTCGGGTTTTTCTTCCTGACGCTATAACTCCAGAATGCACGAACCGATTTCCACGTTTTTGCTTTCGTTGGAAAGGTCTTAGGCTCCGTTAGGTTTATAGCAAAGAAAATTCAGGAAAAATTTGAACAGAAAAGCGGGAAAATAATGCCCGGGCGAAGCCGGGACCGGCCGCTAGTATAATATAAAACAAATTAGGGTAAACCACCTAATCGTTAGAAGTCCTGCAATTGTTGGCACTTAAGAGTAAAAAGTGAGTAAAAAGAAAGAAAACACTATAGATTATTCAAGTTAAGTATGATTATTCAAGTTCAAATATTATTTATTTAATATTTTTACCATATTTTATTTATTTCATGTGTCAACATAGCAACAGTAAATTTATCAGAATCCTTTTATTAGCATTAGTGCTAATAATATTTATATAATACTATTCAATCACATAATAATGATTAAGTATAAGCAAAGATTAAAGTATTTTATCATTTTATGATATTTTATATTTTAGTCTGACACGAAGTCCACTCTTAAGGTGCCAACAATTGGTTGGCTTACCAAACAAAAAACAGCCTATAGTTTCTATTTACCGTAATTGGTAGAACTAACCTATATTTTAATCGGTAAGTACCGGCTGTATCGCATCACTATTTATTAGTTGTAAAAAACAGGCAACACATGAAATGTCATTTTAGTATCTGAGATAAAAAAATAGACTTTAGGTGTATAGTTTTACGGAGAATACAAATCAAAAGTAGATAGTACTTAATAGAATGTAATTCCACAAAGTGTTAGTTGGCGTGCTGGATGCCATCAGCACGAATCAATCTTTCAGTACATTACCCACGAGCACACAGTCCGCAGCCACAGCGACGATAAACATGACTGCTAATAGATATACCTACATTACCTTCGTATTGATACTGCCACTGCATCATCTACTCACGACAACTTACTGCACAAACACATTGTCAACACAATGTATCTAGCAATATGGTTCACTTTAGCTAAACACTTACAAATGCCATAACGTGTATGTAGGCCATGTGATAGTGTCGACTAGTCACGTCAGCTAAACTACTAGGTCTGCCAGATCTAGAACTAATATATAAATTTCAATGACTGATATAACTATGCAGACTGCGTCGTAGATACCTTATTATAAAATGATCGTGCTCTACCTAACATCGCATCTTTTCTCCTCAATTGCCCTCTGGTACTGGTTTGGAGTTTTAAGAAAACTCCCAGGTCATCATTGCTAGGATTGTGAGGTTCCTAGCCAGTTTTTGTTTGTTTTCCGTGTATGCCTCACTATACAAAAATAGTCTTAAGTACATAATTCCAACATTAATTACAATATAAACAGAGACAGTAATTGAAGTTGTTTTAAAACTCAAACAATATTTCGTAGAATACATCGAGAGACAAAACGCGTAGGTGTAACAGATGTTCGTGCAGCATGTGCTCTCAACAGAAACATGTCAACTTATGAATATAGAACAGTCGAGAGCGCGAGGAATATATCATGTTTAATATTTAAGTTTAGGATGAGTTCGTGACTAACTGAGTCTACGAGTACCTTAACGATACGGCAAAGTGCAGGCTCTATTGATGCGAGACTTACTTAATTTTACAAGATCGGGACTAAATAAATTAATAAATGCATTCATAATGTTACCAAAACTATTTATATCATAATAGCCTACAGTATCGACGAACTGCATCAAGTTTATTATAACCGACAACCCTTTGCTCAATATTATCGTCAGTGCAGTAAACATAGTTCAGAACATAAAGTCGTTATTTTCAATAAAACATCGTAAAAGCCGAGGTACAATATAAATATCAATAATGTAGGCGCCTTCCTCGGAGTGGACTAAACGATCTTACTACATTCTCGTCACGCACTTATTGCACTTAACATTAATGTGCCCACGTGTAGACACACACACACACACGCGCCACGTGTGTCGGTGATTAATAAAATACGACGCCTCCATGTGTATTTATTGCTTTTAACTTAATTTGTTTCTTGTTGTTATTAAAGATGTGCTCGCACGCTACGTTAAATAAAGATATACAGCTTCTGACTTAACGTTTACTGTCGCGTTGGTTAAGTGCATGCTATTACCTGAATACTTGGTTCTGTTCTCAAGCGAGGCAATGTCACCTGAGAGTTATTTGAATAGGAGTCTGATTATAACTTTAAACTAAGCTTTTATACAAACAATCTATTTACAGCTGTAAAAGTGTTATACGACGCTCTAGTGCGGAGTCACCTTGAATACTGTTCAAGCGTATGGGCTCCGCATGAGGCCAAGTATAAAGTCATGTTAGAACGGGTGCAGAATAAATTCACGCGGCACCTTTATCACAGGCTGTACGGTGTATATCCTTTCTATCCGCTAATGTATCCAACGTTATTTGTGTTAGGTATGGTAGGTTATAACGAATTAAGAGTACGACGAGAGTTTGCCCTAACGTTTTATATTATAAAAGTTCTCCGGGGCAAAGAGACAAACCCTGGTGTTCTACAAACCCTCTACCTGTTTGTGCCAGATCGTTACGTGTGGAGACGCCGGCGTCCCCCTCTGCTCGCAGTACCAAGAGCCAGAACTAATTTGCTGGCCAAAACACCGTTAACACTAGTTGTAGGCACGATTAACAAGGTACATGAGCACATAGACATATTTTGTGCCTCGAAGAGTGAGCTCGCAAAATGTATATTATTTGTGACCTCGTATTCATATACCTAATACTTTAATAAGATTTATGTTGTTTATATAATAGTTTTTTTCAGTTGTTACAGATTTATTTTATATTTTGTCATTATGTTACGTTATTATTTAAGATTAGGTTTAAGTATAAGTTACTGTTGTGTTTTTTAAATTGTATTTCTCAACTACGCCGCTATTGTATTAGGAAGCTACCTGTAAAGATAGTAGGTTATTATGTTGAAATAAATAAATAAAAATAAATAAATAAATAAATTTATCGTAATGTTACAATGCTACTACTACGCCATAGACAAAGAAGTCAAATTCACAGTTACTGGACCGAGATTGATTTTAGTTGTGAGTTAACAGTGAGGTACAGAGTTGTGCTTGTGTTCAACAGAGAATTTAAAGTAATTTAAACGACAATGTAGAAGTTAGTGTAGTAGACAGACAGACGTATCTCACGTGACATAATGTCTATGGGAGTCGCTTGTCTCCGAGCAGCACGGCGCAAGCTGTAGCTACACGTCTAGAGCCAACTCGTAAGTTTAATGGAGCGTGCGTCGCGCGCGCAGAGTTATATGCGCGAATAAGGAGGGTGCAGGGGGGAGGTGTTGGACGAGTGCCAGCCAGTGAACTGTGACCGTGGACCCACTGAATTACACTGTGCACCAGACACTGTTCAATACTAACTTGCAGCGTGTGGTGCTGCGACATATAGTAATGTATCGCACGTTCTTCATCAATCAAAAACGTGATACACTTTTTACTGTCTTGAAAATATGTCCTCTGAGGAAGATAATAATTGTAACTGGATTAAGGTCTCAATTGATGTGATACTTTAAAGTTATATTAAGTCGGCTTGGTTTTTTTAGTCCCTAATTTTGCAGAACTCTACCAATAGTTTTACAGATATTGACGTTCGTATGTGTTACTTTGTAAGCTACAGGTAAATTTGATTTTAATTGATCAATTAATTTAAAATATCCCACTATGGAATAAACTTACCAATAAATTTCAGAAGTTCATCGTTTCAAATGCTCACAATACCCAAGGCCCTGATCACAGATATCTGAACAATTTAGATTTCTGTGGCCCTGATAGTCACTTTTAATCATCATATCATAACAGCCCATTAATGTCCCACTGCAGGGACGGGCCTCCTCCAGTGACGGAAGGATACTTGGCCTACTAATACCACGCTGGCCAAACGGATTGGTATAGGGTTAATTTCAAGTTTTCCTTCTTTATTTTATTACGTAAAGATAATGTACACGGATAGTCCCTTAGTCGGTTTTTACGACACCCATGGGATGAGATGGGGTGGTGACACACTGTATTCTTACTCCGTCACCACACGGAGACTCACTTTTAATAATACAAATAAAATATGCACCAGCGAATTTCGTGCACGTGCCCCGCCTGCCTACCTGTGTACAACAAGATGGTAGGGGAGTCAAGGGGGGGGGGGGCTAGGTCGAGGTACACCATCAATCTTAGGTCGCGACAAACTCTGATAGATCTCGCGCCTTTTATTGGAAAACTTTACTACAAATAAATTGACTTTGTCTAACTTGTAAAAACAAAGTAGCTTTCTTTTCCCTCTGCGATGACACGATAAATATTGTATCAATTTTGCACACACTCAATTTTGACGACCTCGGTGGCGCGCCGGTAGAGCCAGCGGCTGCCGCGCATGAGGTTGTGGGTTCGATCCCCACGCAGGACAATAATTTGTGAGATCCACAAATTATTGTCCTGAGTCTGGGTGTTCTATGTGTCCGTTAATTGATGTTTGTAAAAGTCCCCGCGACACAGGGCATGATCCCTAGTGCGGGAGTTGTCTTTTTTAAAAAAAAGAAAAAAAATAAAACACAGTATTAATTATCAAATCCTTTATTTGATACTTATTTCACATTAAAATCTTAGCATTTTGACATTTTACACTTTGTACTTAGCGAGTAGAGTTCAGCTCTCTATAAGAACTTATTTGACTTGCACGTGACCGCTGAGGCTATTTGCTGCTGCTCATAAGGTTTGCTATAAAATTAGTGACAAATAAACATAAGGGTTCAGTATTTTTCCCCAAAAAGTAAACTCGAGCTTCCACGTGACTATTAGTTAATTACATTTTATAGGGTATGCTGGATAGGCAATGACACACAATAAGTCGATTACTTCTAGATCTAACGTAGTCAAGTGCGTCTAAAGCATACGTAATCCTCAAAATAAGACTCAATGGAGAATGTTGCATGTTAGTATACAAACACACTAGTTTTCTTGTAGTCAAAATACCTAGTAGTTTTGATTTTATAGGTATTCAAAGTATATAAAAATATCGAGTCCTAGTGACGTCATTTCACACTTTTCCGGCGAATAGGTAGTTGTATTATTACATTTAGGCACAACACATGATTTCCTATTATTTGGATTGGACATTTTTTAAAGTATTTAGGTATAATTTCAAGTTTTCAAAGGCACGGGTGCGAAACCGCCAGCGGATGAGAGATCCAGACTGAGTGAGTTGCCCTATGACGTCACACCGTAACCGTGCTTGTTTTGCTTCTCAATCGGAAACTTATTGACATAAATCGAAGTAATTTTTTCAATAGTATTTTTTATTTTTGATAGAGAATATGGAGTGCTAATAATCAAAATTAGTTAACATTCTCTATTATATTCTAACGTGCACAGCTGTTGCGTGACGTCACGTAAACACGTGGTGTGTGTTGGTATCAGTAGGAAGCACGTCCCAGGCTCTAGCAAGCAATCCTCTAATTAATGAACTGCGCAGATATCAAACTTTATATTCTTCGTTAAAACTTCACCCGCGCCGCTTTTATATCGCGCAAGCCTTTGACAAACTTTCCTCAGTCCAGATAATTTTGTAACTATGTAACAGAACCCCCCCCCCCCCCCCTCACGTACCCCACCTCCCCTCTCACACCAGACCATTCAGTGTCTCCACATTAATTATTGTAATGAGAGATTGGAGCCATTACAAGTAAGAGTAACGCGACGGAGACGTGAGCAGGTAACTCTATCATAGTAATCATAGATCTTACTTGTGTAATGGACTACTCACTCTATAATCTTACTTCAAGATGATCTCAACTATTACAAACTTTCAATCATATTAAAACGCTATCAATATCGTTTTATTGCTATAAACCGCGTCGTGTAAACATTTTGTGGCTTTAACAGAACACAGTAAGATTCCGCGCTAGGCTTTACACTTTTACTTAATTGTTTATTAAATGTGTTGTCAGAATACTTATAAATATATATAGGCTCGTTTTTAGACTCGTTCAACAGATGAATAAGAATCTGTTGTTACACATTCTATACCTATATAATTTGTATGAAAATACAATTAAACTAACGACAATATACAGAAAATAAAGAGTTTTCAATCTTTATTTAAAGAAAGCAATCTCTTCACATTGTTGCGTAGGTAAAGCATCCAGGTGTAGCTTCCAGTGTTCACTTAATATTTAAGCACAAAGTGCAACCGTTCACTTAGACAATTATTACTAAATGCAACTATAATCCTAAACCTGTGTGATTAATATAAATATACTTAAGTATAAAATATCTATGTGCCAGCTAGCTATGTGCCAGCACACAATAGCACATGTGCTGTATAACGTTCAGGTATGAGAGACACGCCTCAGACGGTCTCATAACCGGACACATATAACACTGCTATAAACCCAGCTTGCGGCGTTACGACGCCGTTCCACAGATTTTCTTACTCGACTCGAATTTCAATTGCACGCCAATTTTGCTCCACGCTTCGGAACGATTTTCTTTATAACCTGTGGTCCGGTCGCAGCTAGCTATTAATAATATACTTACCTGCATTTTTATTTGGCTTTCATTCAAAAGGATTTGTTCAGGCGTTGCGCCCTGTATACTAACTTGTTACAGCTTAAGGCTATTATAGACTATTTTGAAGATTTACAAAATATGTGTAATGAAAAAGTTGTCAAAGTCAGTCTTTAATCGTAAAAATTATATCCATGTCCTAACGTTTCGGAGTCAAGACATTTTCCTTCTCCCGACGCGCCTTTTCCCCTCAATCTTTCCCATCATTATTGTCTGGAGAAGGTGGTAGCGCTCATGTCTTAATACATGTCCCAGATAGGCTACTTTTCTTATCTTGATAATTTTCATGAGTTCTCGGGGTTTCTTGACACGCCGAAGTACTTCTTCATTCGGCAAGACAATGCCTTTATTGCATTTCTCTTTATTCCGTTTTCACTACACTCTCACGACGCGACGGGACGGTGGCACCACACAGGCATAATACGACATTATCTTTATATCAAGGAACATAAACGGCAGAAACCTCTCAATGCCTCCTGTTGAAATCTATCAAACTATGCTTTATGATAAATAAAAGTTTGCTTCACTAACAACGACCGTGATAAAACATGCATTTGACGCCAGGTGTCAAGTGCAGTACCTGGATCTGAACACCAAAGCTCAAAGTTGAGAACAGTATTGTTTAGTATGCGCTGTTTGTTACAATCATTCATGTTTATACGTACAATGAGATGTAAGTGAGTAGTTATAGTTAGTGTAGTGAGTATATTGTGTGAGCGTGTGTTGGCAGAGGATCAAGAATCAGCTGCCTCGAGTAGAGTCTAAGAGTTAGCGCTTCATTGTTTCCAGTGCACTTAGCTTGCCACGTTATAACTTGCTATACTATGAACACTTTTATACAGGTACATAAAAATATTAGAGACCTGATATTTAGATAATTCAACGTAATACAAATATGTAGAACAATATAACATTACAACACAACTAGTGGTATATGAAAAACACCACGACATGTTAGATCTTATAGTACGAATAAATAATGTCCGTCATCATAATAACTAGTTTAATAATATTAACTTGCTAATTCTGAGAGCTTGGTCCGCCTGAGACAGTCGAGTTTAATATTAGATAAGAAACGCGAACATACAATCCTAGTTAAATAAGTTATCAAGTTTAATATTACATGTTCAGTCCTGTACATTATATCTACTAGCTGTAAGTTTTACTAAAATTGTAAAATAAAATAATACCTTTATCAAATGCATTTATTTTATACAACATACATTTTCTTTTACTTAGTTTTTATTTTTTCCAAGCTCTAGTTAGAGAAAGTACAAATCTTTACAAGAGCTTAGACCTCGTATCGAGATATCGTGGATCAGACTTACCTATATAGAAACAAAATAACAGCATTACATTATATTAATTATAAGGTATTTATATTATTTAATTTAGAATAGTCACAATACTTTAATTTAGAATAGACGAAATTTATTAAGGGAAAACGTGGCAATATACAACAAACTAAAGAATTTGTATATAATGGTACAATTGTCGAAGGTAAGAGCGCAGTTGACGCATTTGCGGTTTATTTTGGCTCGGTCTTCCATAAAAGTCTACCCCGGCTAGACCCCGAAGTGGCGGAGCGTGACGCAGTCGACAACGGCTACCAATACAGAGTGTGTATGGAGGTTGTACAAGAGAGTGAATTTAGACGGGCAGTGCGTCGACTGAGAACATCGACAGCTTGCGGTCCTGACCATATACCTGCGTTCCTAGTTAGGGACTGTCTCGTGCCTCTGGAAAAGCCTCTTTTACACATATACAACACTGCATTAAAACAATGTGTATATCCAAGCAAGTGGAAGATCTCTAGGGTAACACCTATTCCTAAGGACGGTTCTTCCAGGGACGTGACAAATCATAGACCAATAGCGGTGCTCTCTGTGTTCGGTAAAGTCTTCGAGTCGATCATCAAACACTGCATATTTAACCAATTTAGCACATACCTTAGCGACTCCCAACATGGATTTCGTCCTTCCCGCTCAGCTCTAACAAATCACATAAAGTACGTCGATTACTTGAGTACTAAAGTAGTGGCGGGCTCTCAAGTAGACGCGGCGTACTTTGATTTCAAAAAAGCCTTCGACCTTGTGGATAATGATGTCCTCTTGATGAAGTTGGCATCTATGAATTTTAGCACACATCTTCTAACTCTAATGGCTAATTATCTTAGAGACCGGAGACAGTATGTGAAAATAGGCCAGCATCGATCAGACGAGTATTTTACTCGATCGGGAATAAGTCAAGGTAGTACCCTAGGACCTACTTTGTTCTTAATAATGATCAATGATTTGCCAAATATCCTGGGCGGTGCTGAATGCCTCATGTTCGCAGATGATATAAAACTCTACCTTTGTGTAACTAGCTCTATTGACTCTACCACATTACAACGTGATATCAACGCAGTCGACGCATGGAGTAGGCGAAACAAGCTACCACTTAACTTCACCAAGTGTAAAACGATCACGTTCACAAGATCTCGAACACCTATTACAACATTATATGAGCTGGGAGGCACGCAACTTGCACGCGTTGACAAAATACGCGATTTAGGAGTAACATTTGACAGCAAAGTTACGTTTCACGAGCACATAGTGCAGGTATGCAAAGATGCCAACAAATGTCTGGGGTTTATAATAAGGACAACCATTCAATTCCGTAACATAAACACGTTAAAGTTACTGTACAACGCATATGTGCGCAGTAGACTTGAGTATAACGCCATAGTCTGGAGCCCAAAAGAGCAAATATATACTCTCATGATTGAAAAAATTCAACGTAAATTCGGTCGATGCATATATAGACGTATATACGGATATTATCCATACTTATATCCTTCCTTATTTGTGTGCGGCATGGTTGGACTTGAAACTCTTGAGTTACGAAGAGAGTTTGCGCACATCATGCATTATTTTAATCTAATTAATGGTATGGTTGACAATCCGTCGGTGCTGGAGTGCATGCATCTTTATGTGCCTGACAATTTTTTGCGTGGATGTGGACGCTGACAGCATCAGTTTTTTGCCTATCCCGCTGCCTGGCGTTCTTCCCAGGCCCACAGTAGCCCTACCGCTAGAGGAGTTAATTTTTGTAACATTCTTTTACAAGCTAGTCAAGATACAGACATATTTTTTGATAAGCCCTGTGTTTTTAAGAGTAATTTATTAAAATCTATTAATAATAAGTAATTTTTCTTTCCGTAATTTTATTTGAAATGTAAATTTATATTGGTATCGAATAATGTATAATAAATGTATAATTAATTGTTATGTTTAATTTATAGTTTAATTATAGTCGTTGTTTAGCTTTAGCATGCAAGCGCTTTGGTGTTTACACTGTAAGTTTGTTATGCTTAATAATAATAAATAAATAAATAAATAAATAAATAAATAAATAATAGTCCTGTATATCTATTTGTTTTATGGAGCATACGCTACTTACAAGTACAGATTACAAAATTAAATATCGATTATACTGATATAAGTCAAAATCAACTAAGTTTAGTGAAACACTTAGCAAAAATGTTAGTATTAAGTACATTATAAACTAATATATTTAATTAATTTAGGTTTGTGCTGTGTATTGTTATAACAATATAAAATGTTTTGTAATTTAAATAAGTAGTTAAGTAAAGCTTGAAGGTTTTCAGGAGCGAGGTCCTGCCCTGTGTGTGTGTGTGTGTGTGTGTGTGTGTGCACTGAAGCTGTATATTGTTGAAGCAGTCTCAGTCGCTGTAATCAGCTTACAAGTGCGCTTTAGTGCAGTGCTTTGTGCGCACAATGCGAGCTAAATACTGTTGTAGGGGCACAATGAAGGTGCCGCGCACTCACTACGCTACTTTGTACTAGCGCCGCTCGCACCTCATTTTATATTAAAACCTCTCTAAAGCTTAGAAAACGTTTAACTAAGTACTTTAATATTTTTGTATTGTTGTTTTAAATCCTGTAGTTATACAAAAGTTGAATGGTTTTAAATATGAGTTAGTGTTGACTTTGTAATATTGTACTTTATGCGTTGGACAGGCTGCAAAGCAAAAATACGCAGTTTGTACCTATCATAGGTTGGTAACGAGTTACCAAAACTTCGCAGAGTCTGGCTACTAATACACCAAAGTTCTGTAGAGATATGATCTTGTCTCTCACGGCCTACCTCCCTCCCTCTTCTTTAAATAAAGAAAACATACGTATTAGTTTTGGTTCCCATGTTTATCCGTAGTTCATTCTCCCTTCGTCTTAACCGTTCTTGGACTGCCATCGTGGTTAACACGAGATGTGTTGTACTTAGGGGCACTTTCTGTGTGTATTAATATTTACCTAATATGGATTATTTAGCATAACCTCGCCACAAATATAAAGTGTTGTATTAACCAAATATGTATAACTAATATCATAATCTAGTGAGGCTGGCAGCAGTACGACGGCGCGGGCGTGTATGTCCCGGGAGGATGTTACTTAGTGACTGTTCTGTAAATACTTGTTATAATGTATCTAATATTAAGTCAGCAGCCGCCACACTCGCGGGACCTAACTCATCACTACTTGTCCTTCAAGTTTAATTACTACATTAACACACACACACTCACATATATATACACAACGATAGCGATTACTTCACTCGTAGTAGTGTTACAATAATTAATATAGGAATACAGGGCTAACTATTGTGTTAAAGACAAAGAAAAAAAAAGTATCAGGAAGGAAGTTACAATTAAACAAATGGAAAAATCCACTCCCATGTTCACAGGCTTATTAATAAATAACAAAAATATTTAAACAATATCCTCCTTACTCATAAACGCCACTTAAATTTTAGTCAATTGATTAGCTTAAATTCTTACAGTTTTTTTTGGCATAAGGTTGGTTTTGCTAATAAAAATCACGCTAAACAGTGATTAAATTTTAGAGACTTTTATGAGTAAGGGGGTATATGTTTTAAAAGAATGTAGAGTCTAAAGACTGCGCAGAAATAAAACGACAATTTCATAGATATATAGGCTATACATCTACTATATAAAAATAAGTCGGGTTTTCCTTCCTGACGCTATAACTCCAGAATGCACGAACCGATTTACACGATTTTGCATTCGTTGGAAAGGTCTTGGGCTCCGTAAGGTTTATAGCAAAAAAAATTGGAAAAATTTCAACGGAAAAGCGGAAAAATCGTTTTTCACATACACATAATACAGCGCCATCTCTGATACATAGCATGTACTACAAACGCCGGTGCGTGATACATTGTTTGACAGCTACTCATTTTTCTCTGCTCAGTTAATTTCATATTTATTGGTATTGTGTTCTCTGTGAATTGCAAAAACAAAAGGAAAAAAATAAGTTTTTCGTTTCCTTACATTTTAATTGAAAACCATCAACATTTAAATTTAAATCAATCACGTGTATTGTGCAAATTTTTATTCAATTTGACCCGTTAAATATGTTGAGTGTGTTAGAATAATTATGAAATAAATTTCACAAGTGCATGTACAATTATACTTAAAATATTATTACAATAATAATATCTGTGGCTACTAAAATTAAGTTGGGATGAACGGGTGTCTGAGTTGCAAAAAAATCTAATAGTGACAAGGAACCCCAGTTTCAGATTGGCCACAGGTGTTTTCCACTGATGCACTAGGTCGCATGTATACTGTTCATCCTAGAAATGATAAATGTTTTTATTTGCGACTGCTGTTGGTAAATGTACGTGGACCAAAATCATTTGCGCATTTGAAAAATGTGAATGACCACCAATGCTAAACATAATATTAAAAAGCATGTAAACTATTGGGTTTGCTGGAGAACGATTCTCATTAGGATTTAACACTTGCGGATTCAGTAGTTTCATCAAATGCGTTCCAAATACGAACGCTGTTCGCAATTATCATCACCACATGTTCTTTTTCACAACTAATTCAGTTATGGAACAAAGACGACATAATGTGTGAAGATATCTTGCATCTATGTAACCTTTCTCTTACCAATGGAAAGGTGGTAGCTTTTGCCGACGATACAGCCCTTGTATTTCATGGGAATAGTTGGGATGAAGCCTACAGTCTTGCTCAGTCAGGATTTAATCTTGTATCATCCTGGCTTAGAGATAATGGATTAAGACTAAATGCAGAAAAGACCAAATACATCCCTTTCTCTATTAAAACCTTACCATCAAAATTAAATAATAAATTTGGTATCACCTATCATACTTGTCTATCTAGACAACCTTGCTCCTGTGTTCAATTAAACGTTGCTTCCCATCTCAAATATTTGGGTGTTATTCTAGATAGCACACTTAACTTTAAGCATCACATAGACCTATTGTCATCAAGGACTCGAAAACTTATGTATATCTTCAAGAGTCTACGGCATACATCTGATGCACAAATTCGTAAACAAGTTTATTTAGCGCTTTGCCAATCTATTTTAAGTTATTGCATCACTGTATGGGGGGGAACATTTAAGAGTAGCCTAATACAAGTAGAGAGGGCACAAAGAGCGGTCCTAAAGGTCAGCTATTCTCTACCTTTTCTATATCCTACCAAAGACTTATACAAGCTATCAGACGTTTTGACTGTGCGACAGTTGTTTATCCTTAGAACCATACTTAAGCAGCATACCATACTCACCTATGATCCTGGGCAAATAATAAACAAGCGACGAAAACACCAAGTATGCGACACTTTTGAGCTTAAATGGACTTCTAAGTTCTCAGGTAGATTTTTTGGTTTCCTAGGAAAATTCCTATACAATAAAATTAATAAAGTAACAAATATCTATTCACAAACTAGTTTTAATTGCAAAAGATGTGTTTCCACTTAGCTGAAATGCCTCTCTTACGAAGAAACCGAAGCACTTCTCCAAATACTTGTCTAAAACACACATACTTACACATACACTACACACACACGCACTCACATACCTACTTAAAACATTCACACACACACACACACACATATACAACATACACACACAAGCATAAACACACTCTCTACAATCATACAAGCATTGCATAACAGAAATTGTAATCATTGTACCCTATCCAGAGCTGGGAGAGGCTGGTAAGCTGTAATACAGGTCTCCTAGTACAGCTGCCAGTCTCTTACATAGTTATAATTAAGCCTATATAATTTTGTTAAACTAAATTAATTGTAATGTCTATGTAAGAGAAAACAATAAACTTTATTATTTATTATTATAAACGATAAAAAAATAAACAATTAATTCAAACGAATAATCTTGACATCCAAATAACTGATGAAATCTACAATGAAGGATTGATTCTAATTGAGGATCAATGCTTTACTATTACTAACAAACAACTGATTGAAGTAGGAATGATTGCGTCAAATCGTTCCATGCACGATGCATTAAACCAAGAATTAAATTCAGAGCTGCAATACAATATTGATACATTGCAGGAGTTCGTTCGAAATAATGTGCCATTACTAAATGAATAGGAAAACAAGTATACGAAACATTAATGCAAGCGGTTGACAATAATACTGGTGGTCTATTCTTCCTGAACGCACCTGGAGGAACAGGGAAAACATTTGTTATATTCGATCAAGATGTGACACAGCTTTGGCATTAGCATCATCTGCAATTGCGGCTTCTCTTTCTCTCTTTTAGATGTCGGTCATACTGCACATTCGGGGCTTATGTTGCCACTCAATTTAAACACAATTGATAAACTCTAAAATGCAATATTTCCCGATCCAGTGCAATGGGAAAATTGTTGATGCAATGCAAGCTCATTGTTTGATATGAGTGCACAATGACACATGAGAAATCACTTGAAGTACTTAATTTCACACTAAAGGATCTTCGGCGAAATAACAATATCTTTGGCGGCTTGATGATATTGTTAGCAGACGATTTCAGTCAGACGTTGCCCGTGGAACGCCTGCAGATGAATTGAATACTTGCCTGAAGGCATCAACTTTATGAAATAACGTAAAAACATTATCGCTGACCACTTAAGTATATGAGAGTTCAACTTCAAAATTATCAAAGTGGTGCACAATTTTCCAAACAATAGTTAACTGTTGGAAATGGAAAAGTCCCAGTTGACACATTGCGACATGGTGGGAAGCCGATGGATGAGGCAGGCACAGGACCGTACAAGGTGGCAATACTTGGAGGAGGCCTATGTCTGGCCGTTCACAAATTAACAACTCTCATATAATAAATTTAAGGTACAAAGAGGCAGCTGCTAACTTACTTATAGCGACATATTTATGCCCCTTTATAAAAGGCTTATGTGAAGGGATTTATATCTATGATTTCAATGTACCTATCTGACGCAATGCTTTGAATCGACAATTGGGAGAGATTATAATTGTGTAACAACCGGTAGTCGATAGAAAAGGCATTTTAAATAGTTGCATAGCTACTAGGGATCGGTAAAAGCATTTCACGCTGTTTTAAGTCTAATATTGTGTAATGTTTGAGTGTAAGTCAGTAGTTATAAATATATCGTTACAGAACTTAGACTTTTTACCTATTTTAAGTATGTTAAGTATTTATATGATAAAAGTATTAAAAAGAGAACGTCCATCCATATTTATGTAAGTTATTTTCAGTTTTACGTTTTTTAATTTACTTGGCATAAGTAAGTACGGTAATATTTAATGCCATTTTCAAGGTACTAAACTGAACACAACCCCTTACAGGTTGTGAACTACATACAAATAAAAACGATGTACCTATTATATTGGAGGAGGCTGATATGATGACAATGATGATGCGACATCTGGATTAATTACTCTTACCAACGACTTTTGCCGATTTGTAGGCTTTCAATTAGCTCTTATTGAAAATGTTTTGCCAAACATTAGTGAGAATTTTCAGAATAATAATTATGCTTGGTTAAGTCAACAAGCAATTCTTGCCGCATATAATAATAATGTACAAGCACTGAATTTCACCATTCAATTAAAAATTGCTGGCGATTTGGTGACATACAAGTCCTTTGATTCCATACCAAATCTCGATGATGTAGTAAATTATCTAACGGAGTTTTTGAACTCTCTAGAATTATCAGGATTTCCACCACGAATTACTGTTGAAAAATTTTTCATCTTTTAATGACCAAACGTAATCTATACTTATAATAAAACTGTAGAGAGATCAATTCTGTACATTGAATATATGTTAAAAATTAATATTGGAGGATGAATGGTGATCGATACTAATGCCAAAAATGCAATCAATAAATTTTTTGTCTGTCTGTCTGTCTGTCTGTCTGTCTGTCTGTCTGTATGTGCACGTATGGGTCAAAAACTACTGAAGGGATTTTAACCAAACTTGGTACGATTGTAGTCCATACTCCTGGGCAGGTTATAGGCTGTATAACATAACGCTAAGACACATAGGAGCTGAGCAGTGACGAAAAATTTGAAGTGAGTCGGTTGAAAAAACGCGCGTTCGAGCTCTTATCATCGCATACGTTGATCATACGCCAAAAATAAGTATTACAAAAATAATGGTCTTCAAAAGATGTACAAAAAAGTCCTGAATAGTATATATCTATCTTTTATGTATTAGCCACAATAACGTGTTTAATCGTTAGGGTTTTCTTCACAGTGTATTAAATACATAAATATATTGTAATTTGCATAGACATATCATTTTCAAACTCCCATATTTCAAAAGTACACTTTAATACCATAATCATATTTTTTTTTTATAGAAATCGGTTTATAAACACACAAGATATAGCTATGAAAGAAATTTCAAATTCAAATTTCAAATTTCAAAATACTTTATTTCATAAAATTTATTACAAATTGTTTGAAATCGTCGTTTACTTAAAATTGAAGCTACAATTAAAATTATAGATCGACACAGACAAACGCTACAGCACTAAAAACGCCGCGTTGTATTGTCAAATGTAAATTAAAGGAGAAAAATAAAACCAATCTACTACTCGAATCTACTTGTCTGTCTGTGTTGATCTATAAATTCCAGTTTCCAAATGGTAGGGCCAATGAGAAGAAATCTGGCAAAGAAACTCATGGCAACTCTTTTAAAATTCAGTTGTTGTACGGTTTCATCACCGTACATTATTCTGCTGATTCGGTGACATCATTTCACCCTACTCACACATAGACATTACTAACATACAACACGTAATTACTAACCAAATAATTGTGTATAAATAAGATAATAATAAACATTTTAATTGTAGACCATTTATAGCCGTGGTTCTATCCACGTTACTTAATAAACTTTACTGAAGTTTGTGACGTGTTTCAACTTATCAACATCCCAGATGTACGGTTCCTTACAAGTCCGTACATTTTGGTCCTTCGAGCATCTGTGTGTGTCTGTGTCTCTTGGTAAGGTACCGAATCGGTCAACTGGTCTCCCACAAGCGGGTCGCCCCAGTTGTATTGAGAAGGTGCCATACCTATAAAGAGTATAGGCATACATTACCAGCAACTTTACCAGAAGAGCTATACGAAGACTTTCTAACAATATGAAGACTTCAATAACAATAACTAGGTGAACACTTACAACAAGAAGTGTTTACTTGTGGAAGAGTCCTGCAACAAGAAGGGGTTCAACCACTACAACATTAACTAGGTGAACACTTACAACAAGAAGTGTTTACTTGTGGAAGAGTCCTGCAACAAGAAGGGGTTCAACCACTACAACATTAACTAGGTGAACACTTACAACAAGAAGTGTTTACTTGTGGAAGAGTCCTGCAACAAGAAGGGGTTCAACCACTACAACATTAACTAGGTGAACACTTACAACAAGAAGTGTTTACTTGTGGAAGAGTCCTGCAACAAGAAGGGGTTCAACCACTACAACATTAACTAGGTGAACACTTACAACAAGAAGTGTTTACTTGTGGAAGAGTCCTGCAACAAGAAGGGGTTCAACCACTACAACATTAACTAGGTGAACACTTACAACAAGAAGTGTTTACTTGTGGAAGAGTCCTGCAACAAGAAGGGGTTCAACCACTACAAAAACTATGAAGCATTAAACTATAGAAAAACTTCAAACTACTATTCGAAGACTTCAAATGACTACAAGAAGTCTTCAAACTACTATAAACTTATATTATATGAAGAATTCAAGTTACTACAAGAAGACTTTGATTATCTTCAAATTGAATATAATATTAAAACAACGATACTTGTTACAGTAACTAGGTTAAACCTAATCTGCAATTCCGCAAATACTTCACACACTTTTACAATAACAACGCAAGCATAAATACATAATATGTCTCAACGGGTCAACGGTCAACGCTTTGGTCAACAACAAGTGAATTAGAGCTACCAAGTTTGATGTCGATCCTTGTCTCCATCATTGCGAAGGAAGTTCTACTCCATTTACTTCCATTCAACTACAACTCATGAATCTCCGAGCGTAAAGAAGCAGTTATATTCAGATTACACAGAGCCAACATTCAACCAATGCAGTTGTTATTTGAATCCATTGCGATGAAGTTCAAGATTATCTTCTTCTTTTCACTAACAAATGAACATAAGCAAGGTATAAACAAATAAAAATATATTATATTTTATGTAACATGAAGAAACAAGTATTTACAACTAAAGGATGCACCTTGAACAGCAAAACTGCAGAGTCAACAAACTTATACGTCGTCGCCTTGTGACGTATTAAACGGGTCATGCTGGATCAAGTTACAAGCATCGAACAGCTGACTTGTTGTGTGCTGTGGAAGGTGCGAGCTACGTAACTACTGTTTACAACAACGACGTAACTTCGACAACGACTCCATCATCAACTACACTTCTCAAGGCAACGAGGATAAGCCAGCTGTACAAGGACATCGGACCACAACAACAACAACAGGATATGGCGGCTAAGGAAGACGTCCATCATCAAACAACTTGTCCATCATCACCCTTGACATGCTGCTAACTTTCTCTTTCGTTTAAGTTTATATAATTAATTCCCTTTTAATAATGTCAGTTACTATCTACATTTTTACATTTAACTTTACATTAACATATACACATTAACATAACATAACTTCTACATTCTTATTTTACACATCACACTCTTTTTGGGGTTGCCAATATGTACGGTTTCATCACCGTACATTATTCTGCTGATTCGGTGACATCATTTCACCCTACTCACACATAGACATTACTAACATACAACACGTAATTACTAACCAAATAATTGTGTATAAATAAGATAATAATAAACATTTTAATTGTAGACCATTTATAGCCGTGGTTCTATCCACGTTACTTAATAAACTTTACTGAAGTTTGTGACGTGTTTCTACTTAACATCATCCTACATGTACGGTTCCTTACAAGTCCGTACAGTTGTGTTTACATTTTTTTTTACATAAATCATATACCCAATGAAAATATTTGACAGTACCAGACAGGATAATACACCATTTATACATCATAAAAAATAATAATCAAAGAAAAGAAAAATAGAAGACAAGCATGAGAACAAGGAAGACAGAAAAAAAGATAGAAAGGATACAATAATACAATAAGAACTTAGAGATAAAACAATTAGCACAAGTAGCACACATAAATAAAAAAAAGTGCATAAACTTGCATTATTTGAGACAGCCTGGGGAACAGAAGCAGTTAATCCCAAGCCTTTTTGTCTTTCGTGTAGTCTAGCTAAATTTCCAAATGTCGCCGCGCCATTATGAGTACGGCTGTACGGTTGATTTTTGTTTAACGTCCGAAACGGCCAACCGGTGCGTCTATATAATTTCATTCACATTGACTCTTAATGCGAACGGACGTGGTTCTTATTGACTCTTCTCGGAATAAGTGCGCTTTAGATATTAAAATAAATAGATACGTAGTTTTTAGGTATTAAGTTTAAAGTAGGTAATCTATCTATCTATACTATAATAAAACAATCGGAATCGGATAAGTGTGACGTGCCTCACGCGTCCATCTTCGCGCGCTCCACTTCGCTACACGTCAATGGCGCGAGCGCGTCGTGGAGGGGCCTACACAGCGGCCATTATATAAGAAGACGCGGGGCGCGGCCGCTTCCCTTTTGTTCCGGCTTGCTGACTGAAGCTAAGTGTTTGCCTTTCTATAGGGCAGCCTTCGAACCTCGTGCTTTGTAATCGAATCCTCTCAAAATCCTTCTGATTAGACCGGCTTGCTTAAACTATATTTGTGTTAACGTAGTGATTTCTAAATATATACTTAGTGACAAACTAATAACATTGTATGTACTAAACTTTTAACTGAATAATACTACATTGTCGTACTGAGTTGTTTGCATTTATCTCCCTAAACTACCCACTACGTCACAGTGGCGTCCAACGTATTAAGGCAAAAGCACGAGGTTTGGTGAGCACGCCCATTTTTTTTTTTCTTTTCTGTGTGTCGTGAAAAAAAAAAAAAGTGTTCCGTTCAAGGTTGGTACTGTTCTTGTTCTTTCTTTTGTGTTAAAAAGAGTTTAAACTTTCCTTTCGTTTCTGCAAGCGAATTATCTACTTTTTTTATTTAATTTAACTACCTTGTACGTTAAATAAACAACCGGTCAGCGCACGTGGCGTGACCGCGTTGTCCTTTTAAAAAATATCATAACAAGATATTTAATTGACTTCGTAGACGATACCTACTGAACGGAACACATAATTCACATTTAATTCTATTGTTCGTTGTTTACATTGATTGCTTCTGCAGTTTTGCCGTGTATTATTTTTTCTTTTCTTAAATAAAATGTCGTACGCGATTAACTACCACCATTTAAACAAGACTGAACTACAATATGAGGTCCTTGTACGAAAGGGCGATAAGTCAGATACGGTAGACGAGTTGCGGAAGCAATTAGTAAAATTATTTCCTCTTTATCCGTCGGAGGACATTTCAGAGTCGTGTTACGAGCCCGCCGCGGATATATCGCAAAGTGAATTGTCCTTGTCGCGAGCTAATAATAATTTAAAACTATTGCAAGTAGACTTTAATAGTAGGATGTTCGCTAGGACGGAATCCATCTTGCACCACGTGTATCATAGGTTACAGCGTGTTGAATTTAGTGACAGGGAAAGTTATGAATCCATTTGGCAGGAGTTCAACTCCATCTTTAACTTATTTAAAGCCTTGTCACCTTCCTCTATTAGTGGCACGAGCGTCGCAAAGACAGCAGTACAGCAACCAGGCGGTGTTGCACCTACCTCCGAGTCATTAAATTATGACCGTAAACTTTTTTCGGAGTTAGGCAAGTTTAAGTACTCGGGTAAAACGTGTGTGCGCGGTTTCATAGAGAGAATGAATGAATTTATTTCGTCTAGGGGCATTCCTGACTCGAAGATCTTATCCTTCGCGTATGAGATATTTTCGGACGATGCCCTTCATTGGTATCGTTCCGTTAGGAACAATGTAAATTCATGGAGTGAGTTGTGTGGGTCATTGAAGCAGGATTTTAGCCCACATAACTATGATTTCAAATTAATGTCTGAAATAAGATTGCGCTCTCAAGGTCGAGGTGAGAACATAGCACTGTATGTGGCAAAAATGCAGGGGTTGTTTTCTCGCCTTGACAATCCAATTCCAGATGGTGAGAAACTGGAAATTTTACTAAACAATATTAGGCCTTGTTATACCAACTGTCTCTTGACTACAACTATTACTGATATTCCTTCGTTGGTTAGTGTCTGTCGTAATTTTGAAAAATATAATAGTCGTAGTAAAGATTTCTCTGAGCCTCCTACGGTTACTTCTAACACTTTAGCTCCTGAATTCGCTTATAACTATAATAATAATAATAGTAATAAAAAGTATACTGGTTCTTACCAACCTAATAGGTTTAAAAACTTTCATAAAAATTTTAAAATTGAGCCTTCAACTTCTCTTGACTTATCTGCGGAACCCCAAGTTAGTGCGGTATCCAATACTCCCAGGCAGCATTGTCCTCGGTGTCGTTCTGATTCGCATTCCTTGAAAACTTGCCGGCAGCCGCGTTACTTGATTTGTTTTAAATGTGGCCTAAAGGGCTACCGCGCAATAGACTGTCCGAAGTGCAATGGTCCAATTATTAATAATTCAAAAAACTAATTAGTAACGGTTGGGGAAAGAAAAATAAAATTTTTAATAATACAATAAAGAGTAAATTGTATAATAATAATAAATGGCAAGACTTGTTGCATTCCAATTCATTATACTTCTGCAACAGTAACAAACTTTCCTCAATCGATATTTCAAAACAAACTATTACGCCATATATTTCTGTAACAGTGAACGGTAAAAGTACAGTGGGTCTTCTTGATACTGGTTCGTGTTTTACAATTCTAGGTAACAACTGTCATAATTATTTTTTAAACAAGTTAAATATTGATTCAAAAAAATCATTAGAATTTACCACCGCTGGTGGTGATAGATATTCTTCTCTTGGCAGTGTGGTACTTCCTTTTGAATTTGGTAATAAAATTAATTATATTGTCACTCACATAGTGCCAGGCATAAAGATTTCCTTGATACTTGGTATAGACTTTTGGAGGAGTTTTGATTTGTTTCCTGTCGAATTAGAATCTGTGTTGGTTGATAGAAAAATTGTGGACGTCACGGAACTACATTCCGATGACACGACTCAGTTAATTTCCCTTGATAATCTTTCAAGTGACCAAAGAGAGAACGCTAATAAAATAATCTCCCAGTTTAAGGATATTTCTTATGAAAGACGAGGTCTGGGTCGCACTTCCCTTATTACTCATTCGATTGATACTGGGGACAGTCCCCCTATTCGCCAGCGTTACTATCGCATGTCTCCCGAAAAGCAGCGTATTTTAATACAGCAGGTCGACGGAATGCTTAAGGACGATGTGATTGAGAAGTCCGAAAGCCCTTGGTCGAACCCTGTAATATTGATTAAAAAAAAAACGGGTGACATGCGCTTTTGTCTTGATAGTCGTAAATTGAATTCTGTCACAAAAAAGGATGCCTATAGCTTGCCCTATATAGCCGAAATATTGGATAATTTGTCAGACGCGAAATACTTATCTAGCATCGATATTTCTAAGTGTTTTTGGCAAACTTTAATAAAAGAGGAGGATCGTTGTAAGACGGCCTTTTATATTCCCTCTCGCGGAACGTATCAATTTAAATGTATGCCTTTTGGTCTTACCAATGCACCCGCTACTCAGCAGCGCTTAGCGGACAGCCTATTCTGCGGTCCTGAGTTCGAAAATAGGGTATTCTGTTTTGTAGACGACATCGTCTGCATTACGCAAAATTATAAAATGCATATTAAATTATTGTCCTTAATATTAAAAAAATTAAAGGACGCTAATTTAACAATAAATTTTGAAAAATGTAAATTTTTTAGAGAAAAAATTAAATATTTAGGTTATGTTGTCGATTCTAAGGGCCTTCATCCCGATCCCGATAAGGTTGATTCTATTGCAAATTATCCTGTGCCCGCTAATAGAAAGGAGGTGCGTCGTTTCTTGGGAGCGGCGTCGTGGTATAGGAGGTTCATTCCTAACTTTAGTACCTTGGCTACTCCTCTTAATAAATTAACTTCTAGTGGAAAGAAGTCTCCCCCTTTTTCTTGGTCACCAGAGGCCGATCAGGCCTTCGTTAATTTGAAAAATCATTTGATTTCCCCTTCTGTCTTATCTTGTCCAGATTATACTCAACCATTTGAGATACACGCCGATGCCAGTGACTATGGCATAGGCGCGGTACTTTGCCAGATCTTGAATGGGGAGGAAAGGGTCATTGCTTACTATAGCAAGTCGCTATCGGACCAAGAGAGAAATTATAGTGCTACCGAGCGCGAGGCGCTCGCAGTGCTTTCAGCCATTGAGCATTGGCGTTGCTATGTAGATAACGGTAAACCCCTCATAGTATATAGTGACCACGCAGCGCTCCAATGGTTCCTAAAGCTTAATAACCCAACCGGCCGGTTGGCTAGGTGGGGTGTTCGTCTTTCTGCTTATAATTTCGAAATAAGGCACCGTCGTGGTTCTGACAATGTTGTGCCGGATTTGTTGTCTCGTTCTAAAAATATTATGTGTATAGAAACGCAAAATAAATCTAATAACGTTTCTACTAACGATCCGTGGTATTTAAAAATATATAACGGTTGTTTAAAAACTCCTACTTCCTTTGTTGATTATCAGGTAATTGATAACAAACTTTATCGTTTTAAGAGAAGTCTCAATCCTCTCACTAGAGAATTTCAATGGAAGGAGATCGTACCGTCCGAGGAGAGAGCGTTGGTTATATCTCAGAATCATTCGTTGCCCACGGCTGGTCATCTTGGCATTTTTAAAACTTATAAACGTCTAGATCTTAATTATTATTGGCCAGGTATGTATAGTGACGTGGTCAAGGCGGTAAATTCTTGCGAAGCTTGCATTGCCCATAAACACCAGACACATTTAAACTTGGGTCACATGGGCGGTCCTAAGTCGGTTTCCAAACCCTTCCAGGTAATTAGCATCGATTTAGTCGGTCCATTGCCTCCAACGAGGAAGCAAAATACTTTCATTTTTGTCGTTTCTTGTTGTTTCTCGAAATATTGTTTACTTTTTCCCATTAAACGTGTAACAGCCGAGGTTATTACCAGAATACTGGAGGAAAACGTTTTCTTAGTTCATGGTATTCCTTCTACGGTCATACTCGATAACGGCAAGCAATTCATTAGTTCAACTTTTAAAAACTTATTAACTAAATATAAAATTCCAAACTTGCACTACACGCCTTTATATACTCCTCATGTAAATTCTGTGGAACGTTATAATAAAACTATAATCACGGCCGTTTCAACCTTCATAGATAATGATCACCGTGTCTGGGACACACTTATACCAAAGATTCAATTTGCAATTAATTCTGCGGTGAACGAAGTGACAGGTTTCTCGCCGTCGTTTCTTGTTTACGGTCGGGAGCTTGTAAATTGCGGCTCACGCCATATTGACTCTGACCCCAATATGGTCCATGAGCCGCGAGACTCTTACGCTGAATCACTCGGCTACTTATCTTCAATCTTTGAGAAGGTACAGGCAGCCTTGCTGTCGGCTCACCAGCGTAATTGTCAATCTTATAATCTCCGTCGTAAGCCGGTGGAATTCCAGGTGGGCGATGTTGTATGGAGACGTACTTTTTATCTTAGCGATAAGGATAAATATTTTTGTAAGAAGTTGGCCCCTAAGTTTATAAAGTGTAAAATCACATCTAAAAAGTCGCCTTTGGTCTATAAACTATCCGATATGTCAGGTAAACCGCTGGGTGAATGGCATATCAAAGATATTAAAAATATAAATTATAAAGAATGATATCTGAAATAAACATAAATAGATTTTACCTACATATAGTTGTTATTATTTTGTTTAGGCATCGTCGTATTACTCGCACTCTCGTGCATGTCGCTTATCGACTTTTATCCTTCACACCTCGGTGTAATAATATTATAGATTTGTATTTTTATCTACAAATTACGCAAGGTTTCGGATTCGAGCCCGAGACTGCGCTGTGGCGTGTTGTATTTTAACTTGTTGTTTTTGTTACTCGGTGTTCATCGAGCTGATTAAAAGAAAATATTTTTTTTTACCCCATGGTACAGTGGTAGAAAGAGAGGTTTTTCGAACTTGATCACAGGTTCGATGCCTGAAACTCTTTATTTCATTAAGTAATTGACGGCGAAACTGCTCACTAAGTTGATATGTTTTATTGAATTATATTAAGGTTGTTTACGTTCTAAAATAAACATTTTAATTAAAATATTAGGTATAAGTTGAACCATTGGAATGCGGCCTGGCTCGAACGATCTTTTGTTCGAAGGTTGTTAACCTGTTCCTTGTGATTTAATTGACTATATTTTTTTTCTATAACACGGCGACAGCCTACAGCTGTTCTTTTGTTTGCAATATGGGTTCCGTATTTCAATGAATCTGATCTTCATAGTATACTTGAAAACTATCATTTATCATTTTTTTTTTTATTACAATATCCGTACAGCGCTGGCTCGTCACGAGATAATACTAACTACTAACCCTAATTTTTTTTTAAAAATAGTTTGTAATGCCTTTTCTTTTGGCTGTTTCAGGTACCTCCCGCGGAGCTGATCTCATCTACCGCTCCTGCAGGGTGTTGGTGCCTGAACAGCCTGTCGCCCCCTGCTAGCAGCCGAATTTTCCCTAGGAAAAATTCTGGTCTAGCGGGGGGGGTATGTGACGTGCCTCACGCGTCCATCTTCGCGCGCTCCACTTCGCTACACGTCAATGGCGCGAGCGCGTCGTGGAGGGGCCTACACAGCGGCCATTATATAAGAAGACGCGGGGCGCGGCCGCTTCCCTTTTGTTCCGGCTTGCTGACTGAAGCTAAGTGTTTGCCTTTCTATAGGGCAGCCTTCGAACCTCGTGCTTTGTAATCGAATCCTCTCAAAATCCTTCTGATTAGACCGGCTTGCTTAAACTATATTTGTGTTAACGTAGTGATTTCTAAATATATAGTGACAAACTAATAACATTGTATGTACTAAACTTTTAACTGAATAATACTACATTGTCGTACTGAGTTGTTTGCATTTATCTCCCTAAACTACCCACTACGTCACATAAGTAATACTCGAGATATCGCTAGATCTCTTTATTAGAACAGTCCAATACAAATCAGGGGTAATGAAAAATGGATTTGGTTCATGTTGAATGAATTTAAATTTCGTTTCTTTTGTTCACGAGATGGCGTTACCAGTAGTAATCATAAAATAAATGAGTTTTTAAATAATCTATAACTATTTTATTATTAAGTGATATTAATAAGTTATTCCTTTTAAATGTTAATAAAATTAACCATGAATCGTATGTGTAATATCAATTATAAGTCTTCACACTAGCCTTTAAATATATCAATTTAACGGACACAAAGAACATCCAGACTAATGAAATGAAATGAAATGAAATGAAATGAAATGAAATGAATTTTTATTGTGTGATCTTGGGTATAACATACAATGCAGATCTTAAAATTAAAAACACGTTCTCCAAAATCTGCCATTAGGCGTACACATTATAAAAAAAGAGCATGTAGATTTAGTAAAACAATAATTACACACAAACAAAAAACATCAGACATTAATAGTTACAATAAAATTACACTTAATTAAAATTACAAAATTACATACATAATAGAAATGTCCACTCAATATTTATAGTAAATTAATTTAAATAAAATAGATAAATAAAACTTCCAAAAACAATAATTATTAATTTAAGATTTTTTTTTTTAATTTATAAGTCTATGTCATGCCAACAAAATAGACAATAGTTACATTTTATTACAATATTTTAATAATTAGTGTAACTTGTACAAATTATGTCACTTTAGGTCTTTATCATTTAAGAAATCATTCACATTATAGTAGCATTTGATCGCCAACAAACTATTTAGCTTCTTTTTGAAAAGTTGTACGTCTAAATCCTTAAAAGAGTTGGGTATTTTGTTGTAGATTTTAGGAGCCATACAAAAAAAACTCTTTGAGAGTAAAGCCGTCCTAGCAGAATACATACACAGCCTTTTATTATCCCTTCGGTTTCGTATTATCACATCAGAGAGACGTGGGAACATGAGTGGATTGGACTTTACAAAGACAGCTGTTTCCAAGATATATAGCGAAGGTAGCGTTAATATGCTATATTTGGTGAAGCATGGAACGCAGCTGTCAGTTACATGCAAACCAAACATTGCTCTAATGCAGCGCTTTTGCTGTTTAAAAACTACTTCTTTGTCCGTTGAATTGCCCCAAAAAATTATCCCATATCTCAACACCGAAGCAACCATGCCATAGTAAGCTGTAAGCAATGTATGGGTGTCCACTGTAGGTGCAAGTTTATGAAGTGCATACGCGCTACTACTGATCCTACTACACAACTGATCGATGTGAGCCTTCCAGTTAAGTTGCCAATCTATAACTAAACCAAGAAACCTAGTATGTTCAGAGTCATTAATTTTCTGCTCTCCATATTTAACGACCAACTCTTTAGAAGGAGAACTTCTTTGGGCAAAGTGCATAATCTGAGTTTTACTAAGATTGATTTTTAAATTATTATTATTAAGCCAGCTTACAATCTGATTCAAAGAATTATTAATATCGACCTCATAGGTCTCAGGATTAGAACAAGGAACAATTATCGTACTATCATCGGCAAATAGAGTTATAGGTTGGTTGATTGCTCTCGGTAGGTCATTTATGTATACAATAAATAGCAATGGTCCGAGCACACTACCTTGTGGCACGCCAAATGTCACTTTACGCTCGTTTGAAGCGTAAGTGACATCTAACTTTAATTTCTCATCTATTCGAGATATTTTTGTTATCTGCTTCCTATTTGACAGGTAGGACGATATTAAGTCAAGTACATTTCCCCTGATGCCATACATCTCTAGTTTCTTTTTTAATATGTTATGATCAACGTGGTCAAAGGCCTGTGACATATCGCAGTAAATGGCACATACCGGGATTCGTTTATCCACGTTCTCCATCGTTATCTTTAAGAAATCATAGATAGCCATGTTTATAGATTTATTTTTCCGAAAGCCCTTTTGCTCATCGCATATTAAGTTATTAGATTCTAAATAATTATTTAATTGTCCGTATATGTACTTTTCAAAAATTTTCGAGAAAATCGGAATGAGAGCAATTGGTCTGTAATTTTCCATTAAATGCCTACTTCCCTTTTTGTGTAATGGTTTTATTATTGTTGTTTTTAAGCTATCTGGGAATATTCCTGTACTGATGCATAGATTTAGCAACCAGCTTAAATGCTTGCAGATTTGCTCACCGACTGATTTTATTATTTTAGTAGCTACATCATCATTGCCAACGCTATTTGAGTTGTTTAATTTTTTAATAATGTTTAGGATGTCTTGTGGTACACAGGGTGCCAAAAACATTGAATCTCTTCTACTATTCATATTTGAAACTATTAAATTGTTACTTCTACTGCATTCCGGAATTGGCACTACCTTATCAACAAAGTAGTTATTAAAATGTTCAACAATTAACTTAGGATCTGTAATAGTGTGGTTATCTATATTTACTGATTGTATTGAATTTATCACTGTATTAAATTTATTGTTGTTAATTATTTGCCACGTTGATTTTGATTTATTGTCAGAGGTGTTTACTTTATGGATATTTTGTGCTCGTTTAGTTAGATTAATGACTTTACGGAACAATTTAGAATACCGAATATACTGTTTCTTTGAGGCAACAGATGGTTTTTCTCTATAAGCCCACAACAACTGTCTTTTTCTCTTGCTACAAATCTTGATACCTTTAGAGACCCACATAACCTTTCTATCACTTCTAATAGTTATACGTTTCAACGGGAAACACAAACGATATAGCAGACCAAATGTTTCAAAAAATAAATCACAAGCAATATTAGGATCGCTAGTGGTATATATTTCAGAAAATGTTAAATTTTGTATACTGTCACGGAATTTTGAAATATTTTCAGCGGAATAGTCACTATGTTCTTTTTTCCAGAGTTTTAAAGAACACGTTATTTTTACTGGACACTTTATGATTTGTGCCGTGTGGTCAGATAGAGCTAATTCTAATATATAAGTCTTACACGTTTTTCGGAAAGAGTGTGCAATGTTATCAATACATGTCTGACTTGTCAATCTTGTTGGACTTTTTATCCCCAAAGTTAAATTAAACCTATTTAATAAATATGTAAATTCTCTCGTAATATTATTTTTTTGCATCATGTCGATGTTAAAATCGCCGGCTAATATTATATTAGAGTATTTTGATTTATTAATTTTCTCTAGCAACTGCTCTATTTTTTGAAAAAATACATTTAGAAGTTTCGATTTAGGCACCCTGTAAACACATATAATAATTAGCTTATACTCTACCAATTCAACGGCACAACATTCAAAAATACCGCACACCGACATCTGTGAAATATTAATTAAATCCCTACATTTAAGCCCAGTCTTCACCAAAATACAGGCACCTCCTCTCTTAATATTAGTTCTGCTATAACACGATGCTAAATAATAATTAGGAATATGTAGCTGAGTTTCCTGTCCCGCTGTAATAAAGTGTTCGGTAACACAAATTACATCTATATTTTTATCCTCATCTCGTAATGTTTCTAGTGAGACACATAACGCGTCAGCTTTATTTATTAAACCAGCTATATTTTGGTGCAGGATATGGAGAAATTTAGGGACGAAAAAACCGGTTACCCACTGTCTCACTCAATTCTCCGCTACAATCTGATAATTCAGGAAGGTCGCGAAACTCTGATTCAGCTGTAATGGGGAACCGAAGAAAGTCGACTTTAATCTCGTTCATAATCATTTTATACACTGTTTGTATCCCATATTTATTTAATTTACCAGTTCCAAGAGCAAGCATATCTAAAGTGAGACACTGGTTTGTATCGTGTATGTATGCATATCTATAAGTCATATTGTCAAGGTATAGAAGTTTGTTAAAAGTTTCTATTTTATAATTATAAATAGGGGCCCCCTGTATATATGTTGGCAAACAAATGATAATATTTGTGTTAGTTACCCGTTGCAAACTGACCCTTATATCATTCAACAATTCTGTAAAATTAGGTACATATTTGAAATCAGTTTCCCCCATCATTATTAAACAGTAATCATTCAAAGTAAATTTTTCAAGTTTCCTATCTATATTACGCAAGATATATTTAATTGGACAGTTATGGGTATTGTAACGACAATAGTCAAATACCTCAGAAAATGATTCTTCTATATACTGCGATTCATATTTGTTATTACTATTTGTAAGTATACACAATTTTCTTTCCTTCTTGATGCAGTTTTTATCTCCTGTATAGCTAGGGTTGACTGTTAACTTCTTCTCAAATAACTTCGTGTTCGTCTTATTGGTACGTATATAACCGTCAGGACTGCTAGCTGTAATGCAACCACTTTTATTCTCTGTTGGTTTTTTTTCTAATGATTTGGCCGGGCTGCCTGGTATAGACGAGAGTATTTACTTTTATGCCGACTTTCCCGTTTTGTCGACTTTAAGCAAACATGATACATCGATTACTCTTATGCCGAATTTTCAAATTTCATTATTTTTAGTCCTTTTATGCCGACTTTTTAATTATTTCAAACAAAGTTACCGTTTTGACAACTTCTAAAAATTATAGTATATTTGTTTCGGTTTGCCGATTTTTGTACAGTCACGTACCTACGTAACGCAATATTAATCTATACTAAATATGTACTTTATAACAAATAATTAAATGCGACGCCTACAAGGGTAAAAAATATGATTCATTCTTTTTACTTAATTGTGATACGAACTCATTTGTTAAATGTCATTTTATAGATAAAAAGAAATTGTGAAATGTCATTTATTTTCTTGGCTAGTGGCATGCTAATAAAATATAAATACGTTTATTTTTAAAATGAGTAAAACTTCAGGTGATATAACTTTCTTTCACAATAAAAAGGTAAGCCAAATTAATTTACTGCCCGTGGTCACACAAAGCTTTTTTGTTTTTTTTATTTTTGTGTGGTGAATATTGTACCTATTCTTTGAAGGGTCGAATATAACTATGTACTATATTTTTTTAGGGTGGCTGGACTCTATGGCGGTACGGGTTCAGTTTTACATTAGAAAAAAAAAATAAGGATAATTCGCAAATATGGAGATGCTCCAATCGAAAATGTTCTGGATCTATTACGTGGATGGAAGAGGATGGTACTGTAATGCGGGAGTCCATTCACGTATGTAAACCTGATTGGAGCAAGTTCGAAATCGAAAAATTTTTATTTGGACTAAAAAAACTTGTGTGCGACGATTTGGGACCAATACCACTACTCTATGATGGATTTGTAAGGGATTACAAAGAAAATCACCAATATGATGGTGTTATTCCATTATTTAAATCCATTAAAAATTGCTTGTATAGGGCTAGGAGGCAATATTTACAAGTTTATTCTACAGTTTTCAAAACTGTGGCCGATGTGAAAATGAGTTCAAAACTGGGAGAAAATTTTCTACTATTTGAAGATGGGATAGACAATAAAATAATTGTATTTTGCAGCATGGAAAGTCGTGAAACATTAAAATATGTTAAGCATTATTTTGGAGACGGCAACTTTAAATGTGCGCCTCGCCCTTTTAAGCAAATATACACCATACACGGAGATGTTGGGAGCGATAGCGATGCAACAGTTATTGTTCCGCTTGTGTTTGCTCTTCTGCCTAATAAACAACAACATACGTATGAAAGATTATTTAGGTTATTAAAAAATCATTTGCCTCAATTTCAACCATTATTGTATCAAACAGATTATGAATTTCCTGCAATGAACGCATTTAAAAGTGAATTTCCTGATGCTTTAAATAAAGGTTGTTTTTTCCACTTTTCACAAGCACTCCAGAGAAATGCTAAAAAATATAATTTAAACGAAGATGGTGATAGAAAAATTATATCTTTATATACTGCCTTAGCCCATTTACCCGTTCAACATATTCCAGAAGGATTTAATAGTATAAACTTCGAAATTACCCGTAACAACACGAATTGGAATCAATTTATAGATTATTTTGTAAAAAACTGGATGAACCGTGAAGTGCTGCCTGTAGTTAGCTGTTACGCTAACCCACATCGCACTACTAATGCCGTTGAAAGTTGGCATGCCCGGTTAAATAAAATAGTTAAAGTTAAAAAGATATCAGTATTTGCTCTAATCAAAATATTGAAGGATGAGAGCGTCCACAGTGACCACGCTGCTCGAAGTAAATTGACATACTTGCCAATCTCTAAAAAAAAACTTGATAAATACAAATTAAGAGACAGGCGCTACCATAAAATAGTTGATGACTATTTAACCAGCAACATTAAAATAGACACATGTTTGATAAGACTCGCAAATGTTCATTATTAATGTATATATGGTATAAAATTTTTTTTTTTTCGTAAGATATGATTTTAGTTTTTGTTATTTTAATTAAATAATATTCAAGAATAATATTTTTTGTTTCAATCAATATTTACTAGACAGTCTTTCACACGACTGTACAAATAGTCGGCATTGTGGTTCTAAAAACGAAGATAATTTATCTTGTTGGCATTCTAAGCCTATTAAGGGATTACTTATAAAAGTCGGCATAAAGGGAAAGCCGGTATAAAAGAACTGAAATCAATGAAATTTGAAAATTCGGCATAAGGGTAATCGATGTATCATATTTTCCATAAAGTCGACAAAACGGGAAAGTCGGCATAAAAGTAAATACTCATAGACGACGCTGCTGGTTTCCTACTATTGTTCTTTTTTTGTTTTCGAGATTGTGGTGTCAGCAAACTTGTATCGTGTTGCTTATTTAGTTTTTTGTATAATTGAATTATTTTATTCCTCTTTTCTAAGTCCTGTCTAAGTTGTGCATTTTCGCATAGTAAATTATCAACTTCCTGATGTGCAGATCTTAATTCATCAGAGACTTTTTGCAATGTCTGGTTCAATTCAATTACAGATTCACTGTCGAAAGACGTATGCGGTAAACTGTAAGTAGTACATTCAAATATTGATTTGTTCAATTCGTCAGATGATAGAGATTTTCGTATTAAATATTTGTTTTGTTTCTTTGAGTAATGTTACTATCAGAATCTGAGAAATACTGTGCCATTTTTGTTCTTTTATTGTTTACAAATTTTGACCTTTTTGTAGACTCAAATAATTCTCGATCTTTTATTCTAATGATATTATAAGTGTTACATACTCTTACTACTTATTAGATATAACACCAATCAAATTTAAATATTTCCAAAAAGTGAATATGTTGTCTGGGGATCGATCCACGGATCTTTTCTTGCAAAGCGAGTGCTCTTCCGCTTCTACTAACCACCTTATTAATTACTTGGCAAAATGTTCAAATACTTCCTGTCAGTTAAGTAAGTAATACATTCACAGATGGCGTTACTGCAACTTATGCTATTTATGAGCAATAGATGGCGATATGGTTGAAAATAATATGGATAGATTCCTCTTTTTATTTTTTAAAGTTGGCAACACTAGCAATGACTGCTTATGATAATTACCGCTTGGGGGCGTAATTATCTCAATATTTGAATAAAAAACGAATTCACTACTACGAAAAAACACAAAATTTATCCAAAAGCGAGAAATATACAGATAAAAGTTTAGTTTTATTGTTTGGTTATTCACTGGATACGATATTGCTACACAATGTCACTTTATTTAGTCGAGAACAGTATTTAAACACCTTATTAAAGTTTGTTTACATTCACAAAATAACACATATTGTACTGCATGCAGACAGTCACTAACACAGTCACAGATTAATTAAGTGTCCTTTATCACATTTATTTACAATTAGCAGAATTTTGATGACTTTAACTATTTTTAAAAATTAAATAAATAGGAGCTCAATATGAAGTTGTGTTTACTTAAAGACGCCACCTAGCGGATTTTATATGGACTAAGGACAATAGTTTGTGTATCACAATTGTCCTCCATGGGAATCAAACCCGCGACCTCATGCACGCCAGCCATGTAATGCGACCGCCGCGCCACCGAGGCAGGTAATTCTGCCGCACCATAACGTGGCGTGCAAAATGTATTCATTCATAATTAATTAGCGATTATCCGTGTGGTGACGGAGTAAGAATACAATTTGTCACCTCCCCATCTCATCCCATGGGTGGCGTAAAACCGACTAAGGGACTATCGGTGAATATTATCTTTACGAAATAAAAATGAAGGAAAACTTGAAATTAAACCCTGTACCAATCCGACTGGCCAACGTGGTATTAGTAGGCCAAGTATCCCTCCGTCACGGTAGGAGGCGCGTCCTTGCAGTGGGAAATTAATGGGCTGTTATGATGAAATAAGCGATGTCATTTATTTTAACTTACCAATTTGACAACAGATGGCATTGTGCCTGTGACCTCATTTTCAGTATCGGTATTAAGATTTTCCTTGAAAGAATGACGTTCGCTCATGTCTTTCAGTATAAGTTTAGACACAGTCTTCATAGATCTGTCTTTGTAAAGGTCTGTTTTTGAAAAGGTTTTGGTTCGTTCGTTAATTTTACAATTCGTGTGTAGGTATATATGTTTGTTATAAGGTTTCAAAAACCATTTTTCAGTATTAAATCGAATTGCGAAGTAGAACCCCGCACTACCAGAGCCCTCTACCGTAACTGTAACATAAGAACATGTTCTCACGTCGCACGCACCACTCATCTAATACTACTGACACACTCTCACAGAACAGGGTTTTAGTGTTGATGACGAAGCAACAAAAGAGGGAGCTGTCATCACCTACTCGTATATAGTGGTAGTATGACGTGTGTAGCGATATTGTTCACTGTACTGGTATTTATTTACATTTGCGTCTTCCTAAAAGATTATCATTAAATTGGAACTAGACCACATTATGTACCAGATGTCTCGTTTAAATTGTCAGTATCTGTATGTAACTTGTTGATTGTCAAAGTCAGACATTCTATTTAGTAAGTAATAATACTGTCATGAGTTTAAATCCTATAAGAAAAGTCTAAGTACCGCGTAATAAAGTAGAGACGGTGCGGGGCACGAGCGCGCTGGACATTAATAAAACTATTTATGATAGAAGATGTTTTACTATTTTAACAAACATACAAATATTTACTTCAGTATTTTGAAATTACTTTTTGAATTGATAAATTCAGACATTCGTCCAAAAGATATTATTTTATAACCTTTCACATAAAATATAACAAACGTTACTATCACGTTATAAAGAAACACAGTTCTACTACAAAGACCTAGTCAGGGACTCTAGTTAAATATACTCGTAAATAATGTATGATTGTACTGCAACAAACGAAGCCTTTTGTCGTCTACATGACACAATAATACTCTACTTTGACTTATGTTTCCCGATAATCAAAATTAAACGTTCAAATAAACATGTAAAAAATAGAGGTTTGACTAAAAGTATAAAGCGATGTTGCATTAAAAAGAGAATATTATATCTGAAATACCACAAAAATAATCACAACAAAAAATATAAAAAAATGAAATACAAAAATTATAGCAAAATATTAAAAAAATGTATTTATAAAGCTCAACAAATTAATAACTTAAATTTTATACGTAATTCAAAAAATCCCAGTAAAGCTGCATGGCAAGTTATTAAAGGAAATTCCCAAAATGTGACGTCAACTAGAGAAATTGATTTAATTGAATACAAAAATAAAGCCTATAGTAGTCCCACTCAAATATGCAATCTATTTAATGAATATTATATATCTCTAACTAATAACAACAGTAGTAACAACACTTCAATAACACTACCACAGAACGATAAAAGCATCTTCCTTACACCAGTATCTGAAATTGATATATATAAAATAATTCGCAACTTAAATAATAGTAATTCCACAGGTTATGACAACATATGTACTAAAGTATTAAAAGAATGCGCAACGGTGTTAGCACCCCCTTTAACTTATATAATTAATATGTCTCTAACCGAGGGAATATTTCCAGAGCGCCTGAAAATGTCGATTGTCACTACAAAAAGGGTAAATTAACAGACTTGAATAACTACCGTCCTATAACTCTGGTCCCGGTAATTTCAAAAATCTTTGAAAGAGTCATGTACAATAAGATAGAGCATTTCTTAACAGCGTGTAACGTGTTAAAACGTGAACAATATGGCTTCAGGAAAAATAGCTCTACAAGCCTTGCATGCTTTTCACTAATTAAGCAGATCACTGAAAGTCTAAATACTAAGACAAACATAGCTTGCATCTTTATAGACATGACGAAGGCTTTCGATTTTGTTTGTCATAAAACCTTGCTGTCAAAGCTCTCGTGCTATGGAATACGTGGAAATGCGAACAACTGGATAAAAAGTTATCTTGAGAATAGAGTTCAGTGCGTGGAAATAACGAAAACTGTTAAACGAGAACAAAAAACTTATAGGTCTGCTCTCCAACACAACAACTTTGGTACCCCTCAAGGTGGAATAATCTCTCCTCTTCTTTTCCTAACATATATCAACGATCTACCTGATGTTATTGACAGTGAATGTATATTATTTGCAGATGACACAACCTTAATTGTAAAAAATAAGAATACGGATAGCTTAAAGGTCAATATTTGCGAGGCTCTAGATGCTACCGTCAAATGGCTAGACAAAAACAATTTGCAAATAAATATGGTAAAAACTAAAATAGTCCAATTTCAAACACCTAAAACGCATACACCTAAACTTGACATTTGCCATAGAAACCACCACCTTACAGATTCAGACGACTGTGTATTTTTGGGTATAACATTAGACAAATACTGCAGCTGGAAACCTCACATTACCAAGTTACTAAACAAAATAGACCGTTATATTTATGTATTGCATAGAATTAGGCAAACAGTAAATCTAGAGACCGCTAAGGTCACCTACCATGCCTATGTATCTTCCGTGCTGAGATACGGCCTAATAATGTGGGGCAACTCAGTGGAAGTTGATAGTGTGTTCAAAGCCCAAAAAAAGTGTATTCGAGCGATGTGTGGTGCTCATTTTTTAGATAGCTGCAAACCACTATTTAAAGAACACAAGATATTACCACTTCCCTGTCTGTACATTTACGAATTGTGTAGTTTTGTCAAGAAATATTTAAAGGTATTTTTCGAAAAATTGGGGGATTATGATAACAGTAGAACTAGGCATAAAGATAAGTTACGTATACCACTTTTAAAACTTGAAATTCTAAAAAGAAACGCCTATGGTATGTCAATCAAAATATTTAATCATCTACCTAACTATATCACACAACTACCATTGACATTATTTAAAAAAGAACTATTTAAATTATTAAATTTTAAAAATTATTATAGCATTAAGGAATATCTTGACGACAAAGAATTGTATATACCGTAATTTAAATTAATTGAATTGAATTGTATTGTATTATAAATTATGTGTCGGTTTTATTGTTATGATTTATTTGAATGTAATTTATAAACTAGTTATTAATGATATTTAACATTTGCACGCCATATATGGCAGAATATGCAGGAAAAAAAATCTATTTGTAACACCTTTGTAATGCACCATATTTATGCAAATAAATAATTCTTATTCTTATTCTTATTCTTATAATGTATGTTTGTCAAGAGTGTGCGTATCTGTATGCTACGTGACATCTACATAGTGCTACGGGGCTGCTACGCGCGTAGCAATGTCTACGACGAGTGCTCTTTATAATCTCTAATTAGATTGTTTAACCTGTAGGGACACAACGTGTAACTTGAGCGACTGCTGACAAATCACCTTTACAGGCGCGCCATTGTATTAGCGTCGCCCAGCAGTCGTCTCCCCGCAACCATGTAGTTAGGTCGTCGTAAATATATATTGTTATTATATTATATTTAATATTATAAATCTGGTACCAGTAAAGGAAATATAGCAGTCAACGCATTTTTATTATGGACCACTTATTATTAACCCCCACAAACCGGTTGTACTGTGAGTAAGCGACAAACAGATATGTCCACACTCTTGTACACTGTGAGGTGATCTTAGCGCGGCTCAGTTTAGTACTTCTTTTAGGAACACTGTAACAGTCTACAGAAGGGCACATGTTTTAACAATTAAACGTACGCCACGTCGTCTGCTACTAGTCTATGCAAACATTCGGCTATGACTACACAATGGCACAGTGCAGACGTTAAGTTTACATGTACAGTGTACCGCTTATATTCAAGAAGAAGGTATCTGGCTGTACTGGGTCGGGTGTTGCTCCTACGTATCTTACATTAAAATACAATTCACGTCGATACTGAGTCAGTAGAACGTCACAGAATCTTATTACGTAGTAAGACATCTCCGGTACGTTTAGTTAAAGTGCACATTACTGCCGATCTACAACAGTCGAGCGATGCAGCGCTCGAAGCGCTCGCTCGCTTATCTAGCAGATACTTTATTGTCTGAATACAATCAGCGCGACAGACGTACTAAAGTTATTCAAGGCTGAGCGAGGACGGTTACTCTTCTCTAACTCGAGATTGAATTTAAATGTTTGTGGAAACGAATTTATATTAGAGTCGGCATCTTGTTTATAGCTCCGAGCTGCTCTACTGCATCACCGTGGTGTAGATGTGGGTGTTGGTACAGGTGAGCTGTACCGGCGCAGACACATAGCGACGTAGTCTCGTGTTATGCTAGACCTGCACAGGACGAGGTAACATACAAAATGCTTACGTGTCATAAATATGTTTTGTTGGACTTTTATATTGCAGGTATTACTCATACATTTATTTTTTCTCAACATGATTAATTTGTTATACATATTTAAATGCCACCAGCACTAAAATACATTACATATTATATATTATCGTGCTGGAATAGCTTGATTAGATCACAGATCAACATGTACTGTGTTGATTAACTAATTATAATTGAACAAGTAAAAGTAACGTTATGTTAGCAGTTATGTAGCGACAGTAAGTACCTATAGCAATATAGCACAGCGTGTGTCTGAGGAGTGCTCTCGTGCGAGGAGGCTGAGTGGACCACTCTACACTCACACGTCAGCTGTATGAGCTATGAGATGTATTACTGCACATACACCTGTCTACACAACACACATTACTTAATTATAAATAATTACTAATCTTTTGTGTAATCATGAAAAAAAAGTAAAACTAAAGGATCATGGGGGATTTTGTATGAACCCCGTCCCTACCCTATAACAGACATGGGATACATGTCAATTTGTTCATTGGGCACCCAAGAGGCCTAGTGTACCTGTGTTAGTAGCAAAAATTATGGGGATTATTTATGATAATAAAAAAACTTTTCAGTGTAAATGTATTTATTTGTTAACAAAAATATTTTTTTCAGAAACAAAAGCATCTTTTACGTAAACAAATGACCATTCTACATTTATAAAAAATACTCGGTACTGTAACTGAAAATCATTGAGTAATAATGACAGTGTTCAGGTTAATTAATATACCTATTAACTCATTAGTACCTACAGTCTAAAGCATGTCAAACGATACACTACTAGCAGTTAAGTTCTGATTTATCCTGCGTGCCACAAAAACACGGGGCTTGGCCAAAGTGTCAAGCTTGACGTGCTCTTGACAGTACTAACAATTATTACATTATAGATCTATGACAATAATATCAAGCATTTGTGCTGGTGCATTAAAGTCAATATGACGCCCTAACCCCATATACCATACAACGGATATTATGTGCGCACAACTTCCCACGGTGCGATTGCCTGTAAGACAAGTGCAGTACCAATAAGCAATAGCATGTCTTCCAGCCAAATCCCGATCTATTAAAATATAACTATAATAAATACGTGAACGGACATGGCGCGACTGAATCCGTACTCTGACTAGCCAAACGTTAGTTTGCAGGATATTTCATCGTGGTAAATCGTTTAACTGGTTATCACGATATACTTCTATATTATAAAGGCCATCGCGAAGGTGCTCGGCACAGTAAGACTTGGCAAGCTTAATATGATAGCTCCCTAGTGCAAAAACAAACACTTCATCTTCGGATAAACGTGGGAAGTCTTCGAAGTTAAGAATATTTGCTTGCATGGCTTGAAAAGGGATTCTCTGTCTGTTAAGGTTTTTCATAAGGACATAATCATGCAAAAGATTGGCCATGTTCATTCTAGAATGAATTATATTTATGATCTCGGTTACTCCTGCACCTTCATAAGCGTCGCTATTCTTATCTTTTTTTTATTGTACACTAAGTAAATGTATTAGTAAAATGAAAAAAAATAAATAAATAAAACCTAACCCCCACATATTTGAAGAACGTCGAAAAAATATCTATTTTACTAGACCTTTCAAATGACACCTATTTCAAATCTGGTTCATGGTGGGGACGTTTTTTCCCATTGTCCTTTGCCTTTAATTGATAATATATTAGCATTTAAGTTTTAACTGACCTGATGAAATGTAATAAACATATGCGTGTGTATTGATAGGTACATAACTAGATGTAATACAAGTTGCTTTGCAAGATCGACAACGAGCGCAGGTGTGTCGAGATGTAGGGACAAACGCAATATGCAGACGAGTCAATAATGTTATGCATTGCGAGAGACGTGAGCGTACCAATACAACGTTACTATATACGTACGTTACTAATATAGAACCGACTATATATGTCATGTCATGACCCATCTTAAGCTCATATTCTTATTATATTCAAATGTAATAAAATCTGTATTTATTTAATTTTATTTCGTCACTTGTTTCCCTGAAAACACACTTGCTGTCTATTATTTTGTGTTGACGTATTGCTGTAATTATATATTTAAAAAAAAGGTAATGTAAAAGAACTATATGATATAGAGCTTGCGAGTATGAAAGATTTAAACTAATTGTCAGTAAGGTGGGCAAAGATTAGGCTGGTTCGATAGTACCTTGTGTACATTATCTAGAGAAGGTATCAATCTGCGTCTCAGATATAACCACTGTGCAGCAGTATCTATGTCACACGCAGCACTCGATATAAACACATGTTATACGAAGTGCATTATACTTAGTACTCATTGTTACAGCTCATTCTAGATACTAAGTTCTCAGTTATTGGGGGTTGGTTTCCGCACTTAGTCCCTGAGGTGGACCATTGTACATGCACTCTAGATACTACGTACGTTCAATTGATGTGGTGAAGGACTACGAAATGTCTACAACTACATACGTCACATGAGTGTCGTAAAGGACAGCTTAGAAGCTAAATATCTCGTGACATATACATATATACATTATGTTTGACCTGATTAATGTAATATACTAGGCCAAGTTCGAAGTATCAGGGTTAAGGTTAAGAGATCCATAGAGTTAGTTTTGTGGACGGTGCACTTTACTTGTCATTACATATCCCTCATTTGCAAAGAAAACCTACCCATATGACCTGTTGACCTAATCCGTATTTTCCATCGCGCGTACAACTAATAGCATATGAAGCATATGCTATTAGTTGTACGCGCGCACACGATATGAGCCTATCTTCTTTGCTTTTTTAAGTAGTTAATCAAAGGATGATTTCCCCCGGGAGTGAGTACCGCAGCTCGGTGCGAGGTGAGTACGTATTACGTCAAGTAGCTTTCTCATTTGTTCCGCAGAACGTGCGTCGCGCGCACTACTCGTACATCCTCGTCGTGCGGAACTTGTGGAAAACTACCACTTTGTAAGAGCCGTGTCAGCTCGCACAATAACAACAGGAGACTCCACTCTGCTTATCTTCGTACAGAGTAATGTGTCAGCGTTGTGTAGTGTAATGTGCATGTAATAAATGTCATTGTTTAGTTGTTAGGTTTATACTCTGAGATACGTAATGGAGTGGAGACGATAACTTTATGGTCAACTTAACGATCTGTGAAATAGACAATTTAATGTGAGATGCGAGGTGCCATAATATCTTTAATGTAATCTGTATTATTAATACACGGCTTTATTGCTAATAAATTATACTCTATACTCAACTGTTACTTATGGTGATTATTGAATATGTGATTATATAATGTATATGTGACTACATACAACGTCTATCCAACAACAGTCAAGCATGTATCAAAATGTTATAAAACATAAGTTGTTACAGAACGTCTCGGCGCGGCGCGGCGCGGCACAGTGAGCGAGCGAGCGCATGAATATTCAACGCGCTAGCCTGAGTCTGAGAGAGCTTTTTTCATTCGTCTGAGCGACGACGTTGTAATGTCGTAAAACGTTACTCGTACTAATGGGTGCAGGTGGTCGTCTGCGAGGACAGACTCACTCGCCTGATTGATTACGAGTAACGGACCTGCAAGGGAGACAAGAACTTGTTTGGTTTGTTAGAGTGTCCTAATCTTAAGATCAGTATTACAAATAATATTATTGATCTTTTATAAACATTGTTCAATTCAAACTGGTAGCAGTTTCATACTTTGGTCGAGTCATATATTTACATAGCGCGAAGTTTCTGGTGAACTCTCAAGTTGGACAGCGGCGGCGCGTCGCCCGGTCACACTCTAACACTCTTGTGACAATTTGTTGAATGTCTACTGTAGAGCAGACAGGACGGAACTGTCGTGTTACTTACTACTGGGACGAGCTGAGACACATTGTGCCCAAAGTTAAATAAGACTCCTCGTGAGGCATCAACGAAAACAATAGGATTTGTGCCTTTGACCAAGTTTACTCAAAATATATTAGTTAAGTGAAATATGTGGTGATTCTCTGAGCCCTACATTTTCGAAGTCTGGAGGTTTTTCTTTGTAACTAACAGACCAACCAAACTGCAATTATTTTTAAAACATAGTTTAGACAGTTGCCTATCTTGCACACGTTATTTATTTTTAATGATAGTATTTTATATATTTGAAAAAAAGAATTAAAAAGCGTTCTTCTGATTAATATGGTGTGTCCGTAACCCAGTTTCTTGAACATTAGTAACAGTATCATTTTTTCTTATGTACAAATCGATGTGCGTTATAAATATTACGATAGAATATTAGTTGTAACTTTACACAAAAAAAAATGGTACAGTCACGAGCAATAATATGTACACATTTTCAAATTTTCTAAACTATCTGCACGTTTATCTAGACATTACAATATCAAAATGAATTCGTAATTTAGAAGAGGTTCCGTACAGTTTTGAATTAATCTTCGAATTTTCAATTTTGGATTGGCAGAACTTTAGATAACTGGTTTACAAAATGCGAAAATGTGTACATATTATTGCTCGTGACTGTACTAATATTTACGATAGTTTTTTAATGAAAAAATAAATTGTGAATGTCCGGCACAAAAGTCTGATTCATATTCGCGCGCTTTACTCGAACGTACCTAGCTAAGTACGAAACATCAGGAGATCCCTTCTAGTGCTGGCGGTAGCCAGGGGCTCTGCTGACGTGGTCACGACGTTACATGGGGGTGGTTCATGTTGTTGCGAAAATATAAATGTAAATATCTGATTCACATTACTTTGGATCACCTATGTTTCTGATTACTATGTTGGCTGTTATAATTAACTTAAATGGTTTTCAAACTTGAATCTGCTGAAAATATAAGTCAATTGGGGACTAAAAACCTATGTATAAATAGCAATCCTTAATTGTATACGTGTAGTGATTTAACGATGTTAAGAGGCAAAATTTTGATTTATATGTGCCTGATTCATACGGTAAAAATACTATATTAATTAAAAGAATTCCACACATAGAATTTCACACATATTGTTAATAAAACGATGCATTGGCGGCACGGATAATGATTAATATTGTAAGTTGTCAATGCTCTTAATAATTAGATTTAGGTGAGGTGATAATCATTGTGAAATAATCACAATGATTATCACCTCACTGACACTCACAACTGTGATTTTAATAAAAAAAATGACTGATTTTTATAACTAGAATTTCATTTTTGTTCCTAATTCTGATTTATATGACCTCAAAAAATTAAGTTAATTATCTCAAAACCATTTCATAAAAAAGTGTGCCTTTTTCAGACATTGTATATTAGGTTATCATCTTTACAAAAACATGTTTTATAAGCCAAAATGTGAAAAATAAATTAGCCCATATGAATCAGACAAAGAATCGAATTTCGGAGAAACACCCATGTATAATAATTACTTTTGATGAATTCTTCTTACTTAAATACACTTGTCGAGTATAATTTTAATCAATACCTAACTTTGTTATTAATATTACTGGGCTTTGTGTATTTAATAATTTCATGAGAGTGCTGGTTCTGCAATTGTTCCTTTACACCGCAATTAGCAGGATACTATACACAAGTACATACTCAGATTATACTTACACTACAAACCGATGAGGTGTCGACAACCATATTTATGAGATATCGGATCACAGTGTCATTCAACATGACAACATTCAAGAGCACCCACTTGTTCCGTCCGCCGTTGTGTTGACAGTTGGTTAAGTTTCTGCAACTGAGACAGCATGCGTTCACGATACCTACACAATGTGAGCAAATGCGTTAGTTAGGTTAGACAAGTAACGTTTGTACTTATTGAATTTATCTGTTACAGTGTATAGAACGTAAACAAACTGCCAAGTCTCCACAGCGCCGGCCACGGCTCAGTGAAGTTAGACGAGGATCGCCACTGTGCACACAGAGGACAGGGAGTAGATCAACAACACTGGTGTTTCAACTATACAATTTAACAGCTAATGAAAAGATTTGAATATATAATGAGTTAGTGTTGCTGCTTCGTAAGATTCAGTCCGACCTTCTGGTCAGAACTTGCTTCAATTTGTACTTATCTACAAGTAATAATACTATAATAACCTAAAATAAATGTAAATGTTAACACACGCATTCAATATTATTTATGACAAATCAATCTGGATTAAGTAGTTATGCAAACCATTTTGTTATGTTATACCTCCCTGTCCTGTCATGGAAGGTACGATGAACATGACTATTTTTCACCTACTTAAGGTGAACTAAACTATATGGTTCGCTTGTTTCTGTTATAGAGGGATCATCAACACCTTCAAGTGTATCTACCGCATGATGAGACCATGAGCTGATGCGGCAATTTTTTTTTAAACCATAAACGAGTCGCGTAACCTTACCGATACAATACATAAACGTGAAAGCTTAATGTTTACAAAACATTCTCTTATAAAGTATCGATCGTGTGACAAGTTCATTAACAATATTAACTAGTACGCTAACAGATTTAAGAGCTCCTAGATGTTGAATGCGTAGTAAAGTTATATTAACTAACTCTGAACACAAATACTGTCGCCAAAAGCCGCCTCTAACTCCCTCCGCCATATTCAACATTCTAGGTATAACTATAGAACCAGATAACTAGACCTATGAATATGCATGTTACAATCAATATGCTAAATTATTATTTTTATTCCAACCTTTGGAGGAAAAAAAAATTTTTTCATTTGAATATCTAACGTTATTCAATGGATCTTAGTGGACATAGGGTTTGCCGTGTGGTGCCGGCGGAGTAGAATAGCACCAACCCATATCTTTCCTGTGGGTGTAGTAAAAGGCTACTAAAGGAGTGTGTGAAAAAAAAAAAAAAAAAGTACCGATCCCCTGTACCTTTTTCACACATAATGCTGCAAACAACTGCGAGGGCAGAACGTAGGTGACGGGAAACACCAACGACAGCATTCCCAAGGAGGGTTGACGTCAGGCAGGCGGCCGGTTATAAAAAAATAAATTGCCAAATCTATATTTGTAACATGAATGCTATGGACAATGAGTGCGACAGGACTAGGGCGTACCCCCGAGGCGACGCGCAGGGGCAGCACCCGGTCTCTGCGAGAAATGGACAAGGGTTGTTGCACCAAGAAGGGCGGGTGCAACGTAAGAGGATAGTCCAGAAAGCAGGAGAGGTGTGTTTAAGGTTTGGAAGTTGGAATATTGGCACAATGACTGGATGGGGAAGAGAGTTGGCAGATGTGTTGGAAAGGCGACGAATAAGGGTAGCTTGTTTGCAGGAAACTAAATGGAGAGGAGCAAAGGCTAAAGAGATTGGTGAGGGTTATAAATTATTCTACAGTGGAGGCGACGGAAAAACAAATGGGGTAGGAATTGTACTGGATGATGAATTGAAAAAATGCGTGATGGATGTAAAACGACCGAGTGATAGGATAATAGCTGTGAAAATTGTGCTTGAAAACCGTTTATGGAATGTGAACCCCAAACAGGTCAGGATGAAGCTGTGAAAGAAGATTTTTGGAAGAAATTTGATGCCTTAATGATGGATATTCCAGGTAGTGAGGAGGTATATGTCGGAGGTGATTTTAATGGACACGTCGGAGAAAGAGTAAATTATGAAAGGGTTCATGGTGGATGCCCATCCACCATGAACCTCTCCGACATGGAAGTCGAAATGAGGATGGGGAAGCCTTACTCCAAGCTGCTTCTACTTTTGATCTGGCAATTGTGAACACATGGTTCGAAAAGAAAAAAGAACACCTCATCACGTTTAAAAGTGGCCTACATGAGACACAGATAGATTTTTTCTTGACTAGGAGAGATAAACTCGGTAGTGTCAAAGACTGTAAGGTTGTGCCAGGGGAAGATCTAACGACGCAACACAGATTGCTACTGATACAAGCAAAGATTAAAATTGAGCCAAATAAAAAGAAGCAAAAGCCCCCACCTCGGATTAGATGGCGTAGGATAGAAGATAAGAAGTATGCAAGCCAATTTAGGAAAGAGATAGTAGAAAAGATGAAAACTATGAAGAGTATGGAAGATAAAACAGTAAATGAGTGTTGGGAAGAAATGGCGCATTGCATAAGAGCTAGGGCAAAAGATATCTTTGGTGAAACAAAGGGAAAGGGTGTGATAGAGAGGGATACATGGTGGTGGAATGTAGAGGTGCAGGAGATTCTGAAAGAAAAGAAAAATGCTTTTAAAGAATGGCAAAAAGTTGACGTTGAAAATGTGAGTATGAGAGAAGAAAAAAAGATGATTTACAAGGAATTTAAAAATAGAGCGAAAAAGGCGGTGGCAATATCTAAGGCAACCGCACAAGACCATCTGTACGGTAGGCTTGATGAACCATGAGGCCAAAAAGAAATCTTTCGGATTGCAAAGATGAGAGAAGAAAGAACGAAAGACACTAAACATGTTAAGTGTATAAAAGACCAAAGAGGAAATATCCTATTGCAGGAGAATGATATAAAAGAACGATGGAAGACATATTTTGAAAGACTATTGAACGAGGAGAATACGTGGCATGGAATGCTAGAAGATAGAGCTGAAAATATTGGTTTAGTAAAGGAGATTGGTATGGATGAAGTAAGGAGAGCGATAAGAAGTATGAAAAATGGGAAAGCGGTGGGACCAGATGGAATACCTGTAGAAGTGTGGAAGTTATTGGGAGAGGACGGATGGCAGTGGCTGACTCTATTCTTCAATAAGTTGTTGCAAGAAGTGACGATCCCAAGCGAATGGTGCAGTAGTGAACTAGTGCCCATTTTTAAAAACAAGGGTGATGTTCAGGACTGCAATAACTATCGGGGAATAAAGCTCATGTCACATAGTATGAAAGTGTGGGAGAAAGTAATTGAGAAACGAATGCGTGAGGAAAGTGAGATCACCCAAAACCAGTTCGGTTTTATGCCAGGGCGGGGTACCACAGATGCAATATTCGCATTGCGCCAACTATGCGAAAAATATAGACGCGTGCACAAGAACCTGCACATGGTGTTTGTGGACCTCGAAAAGGCGTACGATAAAGTTCCTCGATCGGTTTTGTGGTGGGCCCTGAAAGAGAAAGGTGTGCCAGGGAAGTATGTAGAGTTAATCCGTGCCATGTACAGGCAATCCCACACGCATGTTCGCTCGGCCGCCGGTAACACCGAAGAGTTCAGTGTAGCTGTAGGCTTACACCAAGGGTCAGCTTTAAGCCCATATCTCTTCCTGTTAATAATGGATGCACTAACATCGGATATCCAGGAACAGGCACCCTGGTGCATGTTATTTGCCGACGACATCGTCCTTGTGGGTGAGGATGGAACCGAGGTCCAGAGTAGGTTGGGGAAATGGCAACAAAGGTTAGAGAGTGTGGGCTTGAAAATTAGCAGAACCAAAACTGAATACATGTTCTGCGATTTCGGCGGTCTCTCTAACCCCACGGCCATAGCGCTTGATAGCTCCCTTATACCAACCTGCTCCGACTTTAGGTATCTCGGTTCACTATTACAGAGCGATGGAGCATTAGACCGAGCTGTGAAGCACCGGATTAACGCTGGCTGGATGAAATGGCGGCAGGTTACGGCAACTACATGCGATTCGCGTATGCCCCTTCGGCTGAAGGGAAAAATCTACAAGAGCATGATCCGGCCTGCCGTCCTGTATGGATCGGAAAGCTGGCCCGTAAAAGTGACGGACGAAAGACGACTGCACGTAGCCGAGATGCGAATGTTGAGATGGATGAGTGGTGTGAAAAGGACAGATAAGATTAGAAATGAGTACATTAGAGGACGTTTGAAAGTTGCACCAATTACTGAAAGGCTACGAGGAAATCGTTTGTCCTGGTTCGGACATGTAATGCGTAGGGATGAAAGTAATATAGTAAGGAAGGCATTGGCTATGGAAGTGGACGGGTACAAGGGGAGGGGTAGACCGAAGAAGAGATGGATGAATTGTGTGAGGGATGATAATGGCTAGGAAAGGAGTGAATGTTGAGATGACGGGAAACAGATATGAATGGAAAAAGCATACATGTTGCGCCGACCCCAAGTCAAAAATGGGATAAGGGCAGGAGGATGATGAATGATTAGTGGACATAGGGTTAGTGACTCGCAGCGATCGAATAACAAAACTGAAAGCTTCGCAACAATGACAAACATTTTGATTTTCTTTTATATATTTAATTGCATTGTATAATACGTAGCTTTAGGTACGAAGTATACTGCATAAAGTTGATATAAGTAAATATACTTATTATTCACATCATCTTCAAGAAAGAGCGAAACAGTTGTATTGATTAACATAAGCGCCAATGCAGTCATTATTATTAGATAAAACCCGCACAAGTTAGGCCTCCTTCAATTTTATTACCTTCTGCCCCAACGGCAATCCGTAATGCGTACAACGTACTCTGCCCATTGTCACTTTCTTCAGAGTTGCCATCCTATACGGCATGTAATGCAATCTGGCAACAATAATACTAGCAGACCTCTCCCCGCAACCCCCTGCGTCATAAATGAGATAACAAAGTAGTTCGATATAAAGTACTATGGACAATAAAATAATGTATAATAACGATAAGTAACACAACTCACGTTTGCCGAACTTATCTGGTGTATAATTTATGAGCCAATCTCTCGGGACCAATAACAAGTTACCCCGTACTAGTCCACCATTTTATTACATATAATATTTTATGTCTCAATCAATACAAGAACGACATAACTTTACGATGTCCGTCTACCATAAGTGATTGCTCCGTGTTTACATACCGTTACAAAAGGGTTAGGCCACGAACAAATAACACTGATATAGACAACAATCTGACCCGTGCCCACTTCGTTGGACGGCGAAAAAAACGCGTACGGTTTTTAAACATATTTCATTACTGCTCCACTCCTTTTAGTCATAGTGTCATACTATATAGCCTATGACACTCCCCGATAAATGGACTATTCAACCCAGAAAGAATTTTTTAAATCGGTTCAGTAGATCCAGAGATTACCCCCTACAACCTCACAAACACACAAACGTACAAACACACAAACTTTACCTCTTTATAATATTGGTATGGTATAGATAACGGTTACACGCCACGTATCAAACAAGAGGAATCCTTTCACATTTTTATGATACACATTACGAGTAGCCAGTATACAAATAACAACATCTATGCGAAGATCAAAACGTTAAATGAAAAACGGAAGTGTAGCTACTCGCGAATGTCGCTAACTTATGAGTCAACAGATATTAAATTTCAGATTGAACGAGTATAAGTACTAAGAATTATGAATGATCAAGCTTGTACCAGCAAAAATAATAATAATTTGTATACTCATCAAAAGAATGTCATTTTAAATTAAACAGGCAACCTAAAGTCTAATTTAACTCTTCGTATATTTTTTCATTCAATCAGTTCATAATGTTGAAGTAACGCTGCTTTTTATTGTAAATTGTTTAAATTATATTTAGGTGATTCGTGAATCGTGACATAGAGTTTTATTAATTTTGTTGTGTAAGTATATGAAAAATATAAAATGTATTTGTTAATATTGATGATTTCTGATAATTATATTGATGTGTGGTTAAGACTCTTATATCTTCTACCACCTACCTATTTATTAATAAGTAATTATAATTTATAGTTGTTTTATGTTGTATGTATTTATGTATAACTACATATTTTAATCCAATAAATTATTTTGAACAGTATCTATACCAAATAGGAGTTTTGTCCATTATCTTACATTGTTGTTATAGTTGGACAAACCCTCCTCAGTTACATACTTTCAGCGCTAAATGTTTTGAAATAAGATACTAAACATTTTTTTATAAATAATGTTTATTATATAAATATTTCAACATAACAATGTAAAAACACTAAATAAAATCAAAAATAAAGAAAATAAAAAAGTACACAATAGATAAACACATTACCTATTTGTATAACTGCAGTGAGTCACCCTGCCACCACCGTCGCTTACAAGTGCCACCTTTAAAATATGTTTTATAATATATCCACTATACATTGATTAGTCTACTCGTATTATCAGATATGAACGATTTCTTTTTTTATATACATAAACGTGGGATTCAGAGATCATGCCCTGTATGTGGGACTTTAACAAACATCAATTTAACGGACACAAAGACCATACAGACTCAGGACAATAATTTATGGGTCTCACAAATAATTATCCTTCGTGCGCATCGCACCCGCGACCTTGCACCACTCAGGCAGTTAAATTCATGGCACATTATGTTTAATATAACGGCAAGCTACTCAAGCTGAGACAAGGAACTGCAGCACCACGTGCCTACTTCATGGCCTAGTATGTAAATTTCAGAAGCTCCCCACACTCCCCATTCGTACACAGACGCTCTTGGAAAATGCACTCAACTGTACAACAGAATGTACAAGAAGTATTTCTCATTAAATAGTAAAACTTTGAACTTTGCTGAGACAAAATTGTTACATTTTTAATGTAACTGCGCTCGGTAGTATCCAAAACGTTTCAGCTTAGTGATAGTTCGTATCAGAAAGCACGAAATAAAAGCGAGTCGCTGCTGACTCTTCTACCACCTGCTACAGATGTAAGTGATAAAATGATGTCAACAGTGCAGATTACTACAACCACTCAAAGAGAGTTAAGAACAAAACAAATCTCCGTCATTTATTGCAGTAGGGATGAGGGCTTCTTAAACAAGAGAGGATCCTGACACAACATGTGATCTCTCCTGTCGCTCCACCCACCGTTACCTCTAAGACGTGAACTTAGCGGTGAGTCTACTCTTCCATCGATGCTGTACAGCAAAACTGCTCTTACTTTATCAGGAAATAAGCGTGCGGCGCTCACGTCCCTGTATATGTGCTGGAAGGCGGCACCGCTGTACATCCTTGTGCTGAGGACGCGCGGCGCCACGCTCGCCACCATGTCGGTGTGTCCTTCTAGGAACTTGGAGAAAACATTCAGAAGGGAGTGCCTCCAACAGCTGTCATCGTAAGTGCAGAAATACAAAGATAGCGCCCAAATTTTATTCCATACTGTTTTATTAAATGCCATTCCCATACCAAAAGCGGGACGCCAAGTATCTACTATTAATAAACTGTAGTCCAAGTTCTTCTCTGAGGGTCTACCGAAAGCCATGACATTAGTCTCAGAAATGATTGACTGAGTTCGTTTAACATAACGAAGCATATGCAATAAATCTGGTAAAACATAGTTGTCTTCTTCTAAAAATATGACTGTACCTTCATACATCGGAGACCATTCTAGATGATTGAAAACGAAATGCGCTTGCCACCACCAGTGATGCTTGCGCTCGGCGCGCCAAGCGTCGCGCTTACCGCATTGGTTATCGCTAGTGTTCGGGTGTAAACATTTTGCGAGGTCGATACCAGGGAATGCAGTCGGATTTAACTGCACCGACTTAGGGTAAAATATTTGCAAATATCTACAGAAATCTATACTCATAATCAGTTTGTTGATGTTTTCATCAAAGAAGCTGTGGGAGAAGACGAGGAGCACGCTGTGTATGTGCTCGATTAGCGAGAGTGACGCGATCAGATACTGCAGCCTCTCGAGGTCGCGATGCACCAGCACCACCAGCATGTCTGTGTGCTCGCTCACCGCACCGAACAGCCGCACGTTGTGTACCACGCGCATCACATTCGTCGCCTCCACCCACTCTCTCAGTTTCTGCAGCTCATCTGTTGCGAACAAAGGGTCGTTCACCTCGTACTCCTCAGTGAATCTCAAGTACTTAGTTATATTACTAGGTAAGGCAGGTTCTCTCTCGCGAAAATACTTCACAGCTACAAAAATTGTAAGTATTACAACACTGTATAACAACAATATAAATAGAGATAATTTCTTTGGTATTAGTTTAAGATACATGTTTGTTCAAAATTCTGCAATAATTAATAATTGAGTTTAAAACCAACTTATAAAGGTACGTGTTGACAGAGGAAGCAGAAAAAAAACGACAGCAAAGCTCTCTGTGTCATTTTGTTATTATAAATATACCTACTCCACAGAACATTTATACTCAAAGGAGACCTACTCTATGCTCAGTGCGTGATGGTAGAGCAGAGCTAGAACTGTACCACAGAACACTAAGACTTATACTCAAAGGAGACTGTACTGTCTAATTAGTGTGTCTGTGGTATTAAACTGAGGTAAGTCCAAAAACATTTATAGAATGGGATAATTTTATGTTCAATATAATGTATCGATGCTGTATCTTTAGTAAATAAATTAAGTATGAAACTGATTTATAATGTCATTCGTCCTTTATTTTATACCTGTGAGCTCGTTATTTTGTTAGCATCGATCTTTTTTAGTTCATCGTACAGTCAGGTGAAAAACAAACCAATATAGTCAACGTCAAACTAATTAAAAAATATTTTTATGAGGAATCGAATGCTTAATGTACCAATATTGTTACTACCTCATTAAGGACCTCAGTAAAAGACTTCTACAATAATTTCGGTAAACAATGAATATTTACAAAATCCCTTCACCAACTAAAAATAAATAACTGTTGCTAAAAGAAACAATATTTAAACGTAGTTATGTATTAAGTAAAGCACGCACTGTAGGTACACCTACATTGTACGTAGCGGTAGCAGACACAGCGAGTCACTCCTAACAGATTCAGAACTTTACTTCGCTACACCGACACAACTTCGAGATCTTAATATTTGTCCGGGGGAAAAATTCAATTTGACTAAGTATATCACTTAAGTACATTTGCATTAGAAGCTTACGATTTCCTCTTGTTCTCTACCGTCTTAAATAAACTTAAATGTCGTTTGAAACGAGGATTCTGAAGATAAATAATATTTCGACGGATAATGGAGTTTATATTGACGCCATTTTATAAAATAACTCGACCTGCCCCGCTATTTAATTGAATACCGATGCGGTCGTAAATTAAGAAAGTGTCAGGGAGACAGCCGGCATTACCCTCGTGGACAAGCCTCCTGATTTCCCTTAAATAAACTTTTCTAATAAAATTCTAATTTCTGGAATAATAAACACTTTCTGCCTTTGACGGCGGGCGTAACAAATATTTGTGAAAGTCCCTCAATATACCTATCTAGCTTTACTATATTTATTTATACATAAACTTGTCAAAGTCGATCAATAACTGGATTAAAGTCAAGTATTCCTTAGAATTAAATGATAGAGAGAGAAGTAATGCCGTGAAGTTGACTGACAGATGTCGTCCCTTGGGTGTCGTAAAAGTCGACTAAGACTAACTTCGCGAATAATCATTACGAAAACAAAGGAATGGGTTCCCCTAGGAGGGGTTGGGCCGTACAAGGCCGGGCCCGCGTATGTGAGCCGCGACCTTATCTAAGTTTTGTAGATCGCAAGTTTGGCTCGCAGCGGTAGTTTTGAGGACAGCAGAGGGCGTAGCCTTGTCTTCGCCATCTGGGCCTTCTGTCAATAGTCACACCCAGGTATCGGACTTGAGGCCACCTCTTGTCTCTTGCCAGTTGATGTCATTAGTGTAGTGGCTGTACAGGGCTGGAGATAGGCAGCTTCCCTGTGGAGCCCCTGCCTGTATTGGTCTCTGGGTGGATGTTGCTCCCTCGATGGTCACGTGAAAGGTGCGTTCCTTTAAAAAAGACGCGACGACCATGACGGTTCTTCGAGGCAGTGTGGATGTCGACAGCTTGTGGATTAATTTCTTTGTCCTTACCTAACCTATTTATATGTACCTACAAAATTGGTCTGGCAAGTGTTGCCAGTGAACGGAGCAAGCGTCTAATGAATTACACTGAGGTACACAAAATTAGTCATACAAGTTGTTACAGTAAACAGAGCTAGTGCATTAGTACATTAAGTACAGTGGGTGACAGAAAACGTCCGCCAGTTTTCTTTTTCATTCGTTTGTGAAGCCTAAAACTCTTAGTACCTTTTGAAACTAAAGCATTGGATAGACAAAACACATAAAACTATACTCACACAGTATGATAATAAGGGTCAAATTCATTTTCACCTTTGGTCTACGTCTAGTTACATGTCAACATCAAACCTTTTTAATGAACTATTTAGTCTGTTCTGTTCTATTTTTTTATAATGGCTCCTAATCGATAATTCTACCAACATGCCTGTTTAGTCATTACAAACTTTTAATATGCTGTGATATCCTCTGTTTCATTGTCAATGTCTATTACTGTTTATTTATTACTTTTTAAATAATAATTTATTATACCTATAGCCACAGAATATAAAACTTGAATATTAAATAAGTAATATTAAATAATAATAAATATTATTTCCGATTCACGATCATTCACGAAGGACTAATTTTGTATCCTAGGTAACCGATATTGTATTGTCATTCCTACTAGTGACAGCCGATCATTGACTGCAATATTATGTCATATTCAATTGGTAAAGCAGAGTATCGCTCATACTGCATAAGCACACGAAAATAGGCCTTAAGGTGGCGGACCTTTAAATACCATGACTGTACAATTTATATTTTATGTATGGCAGCTATAACCTCATGCCGGTGCGCCATGGTACAAGTAGCTGTTGTGTTGATGATTGTGGTCAAGTCCCTATAATTAGTCTTTCTCTATATAATTTTATTCTGTATAAGTTGTATGCAGAAATTCTTTTACAATAAATTGATGTAAAGCAGGTATTTAGGTTGGCGGCGGTTGATCCTGGGCCTTTTGGTGTCACAGGTGGGAGCAAATTGTAGACCCTCGTCAACGGAGGGCAGATTAAACCCTCTTACATTATCCGTGCGGGACGCGACCACTATTATGTACGCACTTCATGCTACCTTTAATACCTCATCCGCTTTACATTTTTATTGATGGTGGTTATTTTCGCGACAGCAATCGAAAAACTAAAATAATAGACCTATCTACTAGCGTATGGGCGGTTGAGATTTTGTAATTTGTTTAGTCCTTTACTGAATGCTTAGACAAAGGCATCATTATCTTTGCTGGGCTACCAAATCTATATTGCGGTTTTGGCATAAAAAGTATAATAACCACTTGATTCTTTGTCACGCAGGAATGCAGCTAATTAAGTATATTATAAAATGTCTAACGTTTCCTAGAACACGTATACCTTATTATATTTAAATCCCCGGATGCAAATTCAATCCCTGCATAATAATTATAATTTTACAGACATGTATTTCTTCTTCATTCATTTATTAAACTTCTGCTCTAGGGATGATGCCCTGTGTCGCAGGGACTCTTATAAACTTATTTTACCGTACACAAAGAACATCCACAGTCAGGACAATAATTTATGGATCCCACAAAGAAGTGTCCTGCGTGGGAATCGAACCCGCGACCTCGTGTACTACAGCCGCTTCCGCCCCCACCGCGCCACCGAACCAGTTTTACTTGATACTAGCTTCCGCTCGCGGCTTCGCCCGCGTGAAATTAGTTTTTGTCAATCAGAATCAGAATTTGTTGTGAGTGAGAGAGAAGTGAATGTGAGTTTGGCTTTGTAGTTCCCGTTCCGAATCCGTACAGTTCGAATTTCGGGAATTCCGTTTGTAGAAAAAGCCTACGTACCAAGATTTATTGTATTATCTTCAATTCAACCCCTATTTCACTCCCACACTGGTAAAAATTTCAAAATGCTAGAACATACAATTTTTTTGTATGAAAAAAATTTTTTTTTCTTAATACAAAGTAGCCTATGTTCTTTCTCAGGGTCTAAAGATTGTCTGTACCAAATTTCATCAAATTCCGTTCAGCCGTTTAGGCGTGAAAGAGTAACAGACAGACAGACAGAGTTACTTTCGCATTTATAATATTAGTATGGATTGTATTGAATAATATTTTTTCTGTTAATATAATAAACTGCGATTTCATCATACGAAACTTGTAGGGAGATAAGTGATGATGCCGTAGAGGGATAGTTGCCATAAGGAGCATGTACGCAAGTATGTACACAAACAAGAGCACGTGGCTTTATTGGATAAACAAGTTCTCAATGGCAAAAGAATTGAGGCAAAATTAATTTTAAAATATCGCGTGGTTATTGTTTATACCTATCTATAATATGAAGGTAAATACGTATACTATCTATAATAATACTACACGTCATGTTAAAGGTGAGTCTACTTTTTATATAATAGATCCTCCTGCACATCCTTGGGCAGTTTTTTATTTAAATGGCTTTCTTTTACGGAACCTCTCCTTACATTCAACCCCATATAATATACAGGATGGCTCATTCAAATGGGTCAGTATGGGAAAGTCTTAAACTATAAGTCATACGAAGATTTGTTCTTAGGAACCATGTCACTGATTTTGATAAAAAGAAAAACTGCATTCTTACATTTGAAAAAGATACTGCACCCAGTCGGGAATCGAACCCGGTTGATTTGCAAAAATAAAATTTTACTTTTTTTATTTAAATATCGATTCTGTAGGTCTTATAAAGCAGTAAATGTCTTTAAGAAACATTATGTCTAAAATTAATAAAATACATTGTTTTCATATACTTTAATTTATCATAGTAGGTTTTTTTCGATACAATATTCAACACGTTTAGGTAACGATCTTGTTAAATTGCATTTTGTATCTTTTGTGGCGAGTTTGCGTTAAAATTGACTTTATGGCTGACCTAAAAGGTGTTCAACGTTATCATAGTTTGTTTTGCACACTTCATCTTTAACGTAACCCAACAAGAAATAGTCTAGAGGCGTTAAGTGGGCCGACCTCGAACAACGGTGGCCACATCGAACACCTACTATGATAAATTAAAGTATATGAAAACAATGCATTTTATTCATTTTAGACATAATGTTTCATAGAGATTCCCCAGCTGGGTACGGTATCTTTTTCAAATGTATGAATGCAGTTTTTCTTTTTATCAAAAATCGGTGACATGGTTCCTAAGAACAAATCTTCGTATGACTTATAGTTTATAGACTTTCCCATACTGCCACTTTGAATGAGCCACTCTGTATAATGTACTCTGTGCATACCAGCACAGAGTTCCTATAAATGTAATCAATGAAGCATTATATTCGTACTTTTATACTTCATTAAGACAAGTAGCACCACCTAGTGCGTTTGCCCGTAAGTAATTTCGCTGTGAAAACATAATCTATTTGAAAACTTCCAGTTTCAACCTCATTAAATATTGCAATGTCAACTACAATGAAATCGCTTCAAATAAACAGTTAAAAGTTACCAAATGTACAAATAACTTTATAATAACAACAATAAAAATGAATTGAAATTGTAATTTACTAATACTAAAAGACTCATAGCTAAAATTTAATGAACAAAAAAAATTACTTACTTACGTGCGGAAATTAAGAAAATAATTTATAATATCTGTTCAGGATTATTTAGGCAGCATTTAAAGAATTATTTCTAACGTAGTATATTTTAAATAGGAAATGTTGATCAATTTCATATTATATATTTCGAATTTCATCAAAATGAGATATAAAATTTCGTTCAGAATCGTTGTATCGAATGGCCGCCTGTCAGCTGTACAAGTACTTTGGTTGAGAAGCTGTCAAATGGTGAATAGCAAAGCAGGAGCGGTAGTGAAAATATTTTTTATTAAATATGTCTTTTTATCCGCGATATCAAAGTGATAGGTAATCGCCGAGCCTAGATGTAAGCCATAGTGTAAATAGGAACGTATAGTAATACTGGTATTGTTGTAAAATGGGTTCGAGAGATAGGGACACAAAGTCGTTTCAAGACAAGTTAAAAGTATTCTTCAAAAAAGGTCCCTCTGGTAAGTTCTGTGATTAACAATAGCTACTGTGAGTATATGCGTGTATCTATGGTCGATTGTCGTAAGTGTATTGTGACCGGTGTATGTATGTACAGCGCCGATACCGCCGCGGAATGAGCTGGTGGTGACGGCGGAGCTCGAGCGCGAGCTCAGCGCTGAGACTCCGCTGCACCGCAGGCTGCGTGTGCTCAAAGAAGTAGGAGAGAAGGCTATACATCTTCGCGTGCAGGAGGTAATGTTCCTTCACACTTATATTATAATACCCACATTCAATCTATTTAGACAACTCATTCTTATCTTTCTATCTATTCAAAATCCTGTCCTTACTTCTTTGGAACTGTTTCAGTAAAATGTTTGAAATATTTAAATTGTTTCCTTAATGTTAACCAATAATTTTGATTGTTTATATGTATAATTATTAGTTATATATATTATTAGTTATATGTATAACTTTTATCTTTTGTTTAGGACTGATTTGATAACAATTTTGTCTATTTGTTTTGAAATACAGATGGTATTTGTCAACAATACAGATGATCGTCAGTTGCTAGGCCAAGTTAGGTTTCAATAACTCATACTCAATTATGCACTAGTTTTTATTATACTGTTTTATTATGCATTAAATAAATTATTTTATTTTTTGCTTATAATGTCCTAACAAAGGACTAGATTTGATATCTTTGGTTTATTAGCAAACAGCATACCAATTGGAAAAAAATAGTTACCAGTTGATGAAAATTTTGTTTAAAAAGTGATGTACAAACATCACAATATCCATTTATTTCTTACGGTTACCACTGAAGTAGTATTAATAACTATATTCTGTAAAGCACTACAGTTAATAAACCTAAGAGGTACCATTTGATGTTTCATATTTTTCAAACTGAAACAACTTTATTCATGCGTACATTGTTCAGTTTCAATAACTAATAGAAATAGAAAAATCATTTATTTGCTGCAAAACCTACAAAAATAAAACACTTAGTAGTTACAAGAACTTATATCTAATTTGCCACAAATAAGTCTTAAATAATCTATACTAATATTATAAAGAGGTAAAGTTTGTGTATTTGTTTGTTTGTGACGTTGTAGGGGGTAATCTCTGGATCTGCTGAACCGATTTTAAAAATTCTTTCTGCGTTGAAACTCCTATTAGTCATAGTGTGATACTTTATAGCTTATGACACGCCCTAATAAATAAACTAATTAACACAGAAATAATTTTTAAAATCGGTTACAACGTCACAAACACACAAACTTTACCTCTTTACAATATTAGTATAGATATTGAATTTATTCTAAATAGTTAATACACAATATATTAATAAATAAAAAACAGTTTTGGGAGATATTGCAAATAAAAATACATTTTCAAATTCAATATTGATGATTTAATTTTGTCTACTTCACTTAAAAACATATAAATGTTATCACTTCAGGGTGGAGTAGAGAGGCTGTGGTCATGTACGAGAGATCTACTGGAAGAAACAAATGTAGAAGCGAGGCAGGCAGCTCTGTGGTTTCTTCAGAAAATAGCAGAGGGCCAAGCAGACTACCTACAAATAATGCGTACCATATTGTTCCAATATTTGAGAAACACACATGCCTCGCACCCTCCTGAAGATTCACAACTTAGGTTCAAGCTACTCCACACTCTCACTAACTCTGGCAAAAATATAGACTGCTTTGAAGAAGAGGTAATTTAAATATTATTTAATAACATTTTACATAATTATCTTATCAGCCAAGACACATCTATACTGCTAGATGTATGCCTCCTCTAAACAGTTTCACAAAGTTAGGTCGTGCAGTTCCATCATCAGATGGTTCTAATAACTTCGCATCTTTATGTAATCACAATTTTGAAAAACAATTCACCTATTGTAGTAGTTCATATTTTTGTATGTACTCTTTAAATAATAAATAAATAGCAGTAAATAATGAGTTGTAACAAATGTTTCAGATTGGTCCATTTCTGCTGGAATGGCTGCCACAAGTGCAGCCTCCGTCACAGCTCGTGGAGTTCTTGCAGCTGATCATGAATGTAGTCAAATACAATGCCACCTACCTAGATGAAGAGATTGTACATGGAATTGTCAAGTATGTTCATATTACATTACTCTAGTATTGTGTTCATTCTCTGTCTAACTTCATATAACCTCAATATGTGACAATTTAGTGACCTAGTTCTTCTTCTGGCATAGTACGGAGATTCTTAACATCCCTTACCATCTTTTGGCCCAACGCTAAAACACGGCACGCTCGAGATTAAAATGATATATGTGTCGAGTAGACAAGCCCGCTCACGAGTGCCCGCCGCGCCGTGTGGCGCAGTCCGTCGCCCGCCCGCGCGAGTTTTAGCCTTGGGCCCTTATCTCTACTGCTATCTTAGCTATGGGCTATCGGAAATTTGGGGACTCATTGACTCATTTGAAGTTATTGATGGCTAAACTAATAGAAATCCTATAAACACCCTTGCTATTGGTGGCTTAACTAATAGAATTGCGATCTGGTGTAGGAGTTTAGTTTGTGGGAGTAGTGTTAAGTGCTGTGTAGTAGTGAGTACAGTGAGTATGTATGTACAGCGCGGCGTGCGAGGTGTGCACGTGCCTGAGCGAGGCGGGCGCGGTGCAGGCGGGGCTGGCGCTGCTGGACGCCGTGGTGTCGTACTCGCTGCTGCCGCGCGCTGCGCTGCGCACGTTCGTGCTGGCGCTGTGCCGCACGGTGAACCTGGAGCACTACTGCCAGAACAGCTGGAAGCTCATGCGCAACGTGGTGGGCGCCGACACGGGCTACGCGGCGCTGCAGCACATGGTGCAGCTGCTGCGCGGTAGTGAGCACGACGCGGGGCTGCTGCGCGGCGCCGTGTTCTACATCAACATGGCGCTGTGGGGGCCGCGCCGCGTGCCCACGCTCAAGGTCTCCTTCCTCGCCGTGCTGCCCGCCTTCCTCAAGGTCACCACTCGACTTATTACTATGCTTACGTTTATTTTAAACGAATCGTCTCTGCTAGGCACATTACTGGGAAAATATAAATATTCCTCACACATTCACACGACGCCTTCTACTCCCGAACTAAGCAACGCTTCTACTATGGGTACTAGACAACGGATAAACTCATATTATACATAGAAAAATCCCAGGCCAATGCAAGCAATCATATGTTCAAGAACACGAAGATTCATTCAGATTCAGATTCATTGTGTACAGTTTCATCACCCAATTTGCATTAAACGGAAATCGAACCCGAGACCTCTGCGTAGCAGTCATGTTATATAACCACTACGCCACAGAGGTCGTCAAAAAAGGGACATCGCTGTATTGTTTTTGCTCTTGAAGTTCTTAGACAAAATTCCAATTATATAAAATTCTTGACTAAAACTATTTTTACCACTCCCAATATTGGAATTCTTCAATAAGTGGGCATAAAAGGAACATGTCTAAATATATTTTATCTCATGTTATCTACGATGCAAATGCTATTTACTGTGTTCCCCAAGGAAGTTCCATGGATTAAATTCCTCGCCACTGTATTTATGTGTCAACGACTTTGTGTCTTCAAACAGTTTTGAAAAACACAATATTTGAATGTACGTACAGGCGCTGGAGCGCAACCAGCCGGTGGTGACGTACGAGGTGGTGGTGAGCGTGGCCAGCGTGGTGTCGCGCGTGCCCCACGAGCTCAGCGAGCCCGCCTGGGACGTGCTGCTGCCCATCCTGCGCCTCATCCTGGAGCAGGACAGTGAGTGTACCTACTACACACGTTGTGACTCAGCACGTAGCCGACACTACTAAGTATGTACTACGCGTGTTTGTGCAGAGAGCTACGAGCCGCCCAACGAGCTGATCCACAGCCGCGTGCACGGCGTCATCACCAGCATCGAGCAGCTGCACGACGCGGGCCAGTACTGCGGCGACGTCGACCAGCTCATGGACCTCATCGACTTCTGCGGACACGACAGACCGGTCACTATACCTACCTACATTATATATTACTACTAGCTGACCCGTCGAACTTTGTTCCGCCTTAATCGCAATAAATAAGCAGACGTTTTCTTTAATTGTAAAAAAAAAACAAAAATAAATTAAATACTATAGGTATCATTCATATTACATATACATTAAATTAATTAACATTCAGATACATTAAATTAACCATTCATAAATTATTTCTGTATTTTAGTACATATGTTGCTCTTCATTTAAGTACCTTGTGATACACGACATTTTTTGTTTTATTATCAGGCGCAAAAGCAAACAACGCAGATGGTCTTCCGTCCGACCCGTGAACATGCCACGTTTAATTGACCATGGAAAAAACATAAATGTTCTACATTTAAACCATAAACTTTTAAGGATTGGCCTTGTGATTTGTTGATAGTCATGGCAAATGCAAGACGTATCGGAAATTGAAGTCTTTTAAATTCAAACGGCATATCGGTTAGGATTATCGGTATCCTCGGAATGAGAACTTCCTCACCTTTGAATTTTCCTATCATTATCATAGCGTAAATTACATTGTTCATAAATTTTCTAATCACCAAACGCGTACCGTTGCACAGTTTTGGTTGGTTTATGTTTCGAAGCATTATTACTATGGAGCCGACCTTTAGGCGTAAATTGTGCGGTGGTAAGCCAGGCACGTCCAAAGAGTTTAAAAATTCAATTGGATAGTTGGTGGCTTCATCTTCATTTGTGACGCAGTCAATAGATTTGAATGAATGCATTGTTCCAATGATCTTATTTTGAATTATGTAGTTTAGGTCATCTACATCTTTATTCTTAGCCGCTAAAATTGCTCGCTCACTAAACCATTCATTGTTTTTGTAGTTTGAAATAATTTCTAGCTTCATCTTCATTTGTGACGCAGTCAATAGATTTGAATGAATGCATTGTTCCAATGATCTTATTTTGAATTATGTAGTTTAGGTCATCTACATCTTTATTCTTAGCCGCTAAAATTGCTCGCTCACTAAACCATTCATTGTTTTTGTAGTTTGAAATAATTTCTAGCTTCATCTTCATTTGTGACGCAGTCAATAGATTTGAATGAATGCATTGTTCCAATGATCTTATTTTGAATTATGTAGTTTAGGTCATCTACATCTTTATTCTTAGCCGCTAAAATTGCTCGCTCACTAAACCATTCATTGTTTTTGTAGTTTGAAATAATTTCTAGCTTCATCTTCATTTGTGACGCAGTCAATAGATTTGAATGAATGCATTGTTCCAATGATCTTATTTTGAATTATGTAGTTTAGGTCATCTACATCTTTATTCTTAGCCGCTAAAATTGCTCGCTCACTAAACCATTCATTGTTTTTGTAGTTTGAAATAATTTCTGGAAATACATTGTTGATAAGTTCGTCTTTTGATGAGACAAAATTACAGAAATTATTTGGAAATGATATTAAGCCGCTCGATTCATCGACAGGTACTTGACCATTACCGATAGTCAGCAATTGCTCTGAGAAATATTTAGCAGATGTATCATTAAGCAATGTAACTTTCATGTTTGTTGTCAGTTGCAGTTTCTTCACATAGCGCCAATGACGGCACGACTCCGCTGTCAAAAAATATTTTCCCGCCAAAATTACTATTACGTCACAACTCATTTGTTAAAAATTATGTGACGTCACGACTCATCTGTCAAAAATTCTATGACGTCACGACTCAATTCCTTTTTTTTCAAAATCGTTACGGAACCCTAAAAAGTATCCTATGTCCTTCTCCTGGCTCTAAGCTACCTCCCTACCAATGTTTAGCTAAATCGGTTCAGCCGTTCTTGAGTTATAAGTGGTGTAACTAACACGACTTTCTTTTATATATATACCTAGTCGGGTCGTAAGTTCTGTCAAAAACTTTTAATGTGATTAATGATACAGTTTTTGATAATTGTTTAAAAATTATATATGAAATGAAAGGTAATTAAATGCACAATCCAAATTTATTTACATTATTCAAAATGCCCTCCCCCATTTTGAATACATGCCCGTAATCGACGCGGCCAGTCGTCGATCGCAGCACGCACCACATTCATGTCTATTTCTGCCGCTGCTTTAACCAGAGATGCTCGGAGAGACTCCAAATTCTGATGAGGTTTAGCACAGACAATCTCCTCCAAATGTTGCCATATCTTGTAGTCCAGTGGATTTAGATCTGGACTAGAAGAGGGCCAGTCTTCATGACCAATGAAGTTAATTCCTCGGGCGGTCAGCCAGTCTTGCGTGCTTCGTGCCCTATGAGCTGGCGCAGAATCCTGCTGGAATATCCAGTGTCTGTTTTCGAACATTGTTTGGGAAAGAGGTTCCACTATGTTCGTTAGGACGGTATTTTGGTATACAACGGCACTGGTTTTTACACCTTTTTCACAAAAAAACACCTCAGTTAATCCTGTATAGGAGACTCCAAGCCAAACCATGATTGACGAAGGATAATGCCCACGCTGCACCCTTGGAATACGCGCGCTTGCTTCTTCACTGCTATGGGCATACACTTTGTCATTTTGTTTGTTGTAGCTTTCTTCGATGTTAAAAATTTTTTCGTCGGAAAACAAAATTTCGCGGTATTTTTTTCCCGCGTACCGCCTTAACAAAGCTCGGGATCTTTCCAGCCTAATTTTTTTCAAACGCTCATTCAAAAAATGTCCGGTCTTTTTACGATAAGCTCGTAGTCCTAGGTCTTCATTTAACACTCTTTTAATCGTGGTTCTGCTTAGGCCCATCTGAAGAGCTAAGATTTTTTGCTTCCGGACGGGATTTCGTTGAATTCGCGCCTTCACGGCTTTGATGACCGCTGGTGTCCTAACTGTGCGAGGTCGGCCGCTCCTCTTACGATCTTCGAAGCTTGAATCTTCAGTGTACCGTTTGATAGTGCGATAAACAAACCGTAGTGTTATTTTCAATTTTTTCAGAAAGTTGAAAATCTCTGTTGGCGCGTAACCACAGCGGTGCAACGCGATAACCGCGACTCTATCTTCCTTTTGCGACCACTCCATATTTGAAAATGAATAAAAATGATTACTTTCTTTATATTTGAAAAGGGCGAATGTTCTATTTTTAAAATTAGTCGAAGCATATGTGGCCAGTATTCGAAGATAAAAAAAATATGGATGTGACAGAACTTACGACCCGACTAGGTAGATATAGACTATCGGTGCTCAGCGTTCATCGGATATAACCAATCCTAAGACTATTTTCTCTCCCTATCCCGACATGAATTATGAAAGCTTTAGCATCGTATTGTAATATTGGAGGTGTTATTTAACTGTTGTAGTAAGTCAGCAACAATGTATGTACGTACGCAGGAGGCGTCGACCATGCGGCTGGTGTCGTGGCGGTGCGCGGCGCTGGTGGGGGGCGGGGCGGCGCTGGCGCTGGGCGAGCGCTACGTGCGGCTGGAGCGGCGGCGCGCGGTGCGGCTGCACGCGCTGGGCGAGCTGCTGCGCGGCGTGCGGGCGCGGCGCGCGCTGGACGGCGACGAGCTGCTGGACGCGCTGGCGGCGCCGCTGCTGGCGCACGTGGCGCTGGACGCCGACACCGCGCTGCGCGCCGCCGCCGCCCGGGAGCTCACCGCGCTGGCGCAGGGCACGGGCGCCGACGCCTGCACGGACCTCATCGACCTGCTCGAGAAGGTATCGAAGCTCGACGTTCATTGTAGAGAGTTCATTGTAATGTTGTAACAAGAAGTGACTCAAAGAGAGGTGTTTGTGTGCAGATCCTGAACCGTCCGTTCGAGATGTTCGTGACGGACGTGCCGATCCCTGCCGAGGCGGACGTGTCGGACCTGGCGCTGGCGGCGGCGGGGCTGCTGGAGCTGCTGCACGACAAGCTGCTGGCGCCGCCCGCCGCGCACGCCGCCAGGTGCTTCCTCGTGCTGCTCGACCATCTCGACAACCACTACCGGCGGCAGGCCATCTTCCAACACCATCCTGATATACGGATCAAGGTACTAAACATTTTCACTTCAACCCTTCCGCAATGCTTGATGACAAAAGTCTTCCTACAATTTGTCCTACCCAACCGATGACCTACGGAACCGAAATGTCGAAAACTGACGGCGGGCTTGATCCACAAATTTAGAATCGCTCAGCAGGCAATGAGCGAGATATGCTTGAACTCTCCTAGATAACATTCTTAACCCGGAAATCTGTTAGCTGAAGTGGCAGCGGGCTGATTACGTCTTTCGAAGAATTAATCGAGACCATGTATTGACAAACATAAAGTTTAGCGTCCTCCAGCCCGATGGTCTGACAGACTGAGAACGGTAGAAATGGCTGGTTGGGACGGGCAGGGGACCAAAAAGAGTGGCGCAAACTGGTAGAGACCTACAGTCATGTTGACTATTCCCTTTAATTATCCACGATAAGCATTCGAAATTCTTGCGGGAAGGTCAAACGGTAAAATAGAATAAAGGTAAGAAAGCATTATTTGTCAAAACGGGCAGTTTTGTGGAAAGTAAATTAATTTAGATGAATAACAAACCGATTTTCAAATTCATTCACATTTCATCATTGAATTATATTATGATGAAAATAATAAATTGAAATATAAAAAAAAATCTTTAAATAAACATATTAAAAAATCATTATCAGTCTAGTCTCTATATATTATATACAGTAATTTCTCCCAGATTTTTGGAAGGGAACATCTTTCCCAGCTTTGGAGCAAGTTGTTCCGTGGACGGGGCTAAATGTTTCGTTCCGAAAATAGTAAAATTATTGTGTGCTAATGCAATGCTATAAACTATCAATTTAACAACAACAAAACAACTGGTTACAATATAAACACGTTGTACGTGTTTACTAAGATGAAGATCTATATTAGCTTTAAAATGTTACTAACTACATGCTTAAGTATGATTTATGACACAAAAATCGCTTTTTTATAACTTACTAGTATCTTAGCACTTCCATAACGGAACTAATAAAATTATAATATAACTAACTACATAATGTACTAAGAATATAAGAGAACTTGTATAATCCGACCCGATGTTGAAATACGGTTAAAAATTAATAAAAATAGACCGAAAAGATTAAATACGAAATTTTTTACTTTAGTAGTTGTTAAATAGCACGGTGCTACAGCTAGTCGTCCGACGGCCTACGTAGCACCTTACCTAATGCTCAAACGACGCACTTCACCTGTAGTGTTCTCATATCTTTAAAAAGTTATAACGTTTGGAACAACTAACCCCGCGGGAACTTCCAGCCCCGGCCTTCCCTAAATATTTTTGCTTCGAGTATACTAGGCATCCATTACGTACGGCACTCTATATACGTGGCACTTTCGTCAGATATTCGAGATGCTGTTCGCTCTGCGCGCCAACCAGTTCAACTGCGTGGGGTTCTGCTACGACAGCAGCGGCGCGTGCGTGTACGGGGCGGCGGCGCTGCGCCTGCGCCCCGTGTGCTCGCCCTTCCTCGTGGCGGAGCCCTGCGCGGCGCGGGGGCAGGCGGCGGGGGCGCGCGACCTGCCGCCCGGCGCCTGCGTGCTGCCCGTGGGGCGCGCCGCGCGCCTGCTGGCCGCCGCGCTCACCCGCGAGCGAGACTGGCCCGTGCTGGCGAGACTGCTGCGCGCCACGCCGCACCTGCTGCAGGCGCGCGCGCTCGCCGTCGGCCGCCGCGCGCAGGACCTCGACATGCTCGCCTCCACGCTCTGCTCCATGGTAACACTCTGCCCCGCTCACTATGCTCTCACTATGACTGGCCCGTGCTGGCGCCACAGACTGCTGCGCGCCACGCCGCACCAATGGTAACACTCTGCCCCGCTCCACGCCGCACAATGGTAACACTCTGCCCCGCTCACTATGCTCTCACTATGACTGGCCCGTGCTGGCGCCACAGACTGCTGCGCGCCACGCCGCACCAATGGTAACACTCTGCCCCGCTCCACGCCGCACAATGGTAACACTCTGCCCCGCTCACTATGCTCTTACGATGTTATTATTTATAACTTGTTACTAACGCCTCAATTGAAAATTTTCGAGGATTTTTTCTGCGGAACCTTATATATTTAAAAAAATGTAAAGTAAGCTAAGTTACGCGCCGTAAAATTTGCAATGCAACAGTAAGAACCCCATCTGAATCGGCCCAGCGGTCATGGAGTATACCAGGAAAAAACGGACAGACAAAACATTTTGTTGAAACGATTTTGAGCCCTTCAATTTTATAGACATGGTTAGATTTAGTCGTTAACATTGAACCGTTCAATTGTAGATCTCAGACCGCAGTCTCAACTTCCCGGAGTGCCTGCGCTCGACGACAGGACAGAAGGTGCTGATGTCGGAGTTCCACAGCGCGGCGCTGCCCGGCCTGGCCGCGCTGGCGCCCTACCACGCCTACCTCGAGCCGCAGACGCAGCAGCGCATAGTGCGCTGTCTGCTCAAGTATGGGATGGGTGAGTTACTCTTCTACTTTCTGAGGAACACTACGCGAAGTAAATAATAACAAATTGTAAACTACTATAAATATATGTACAGTTCTAAGAACGCCGCAGCCGTACATCAACGCGCTCACAATCTTCACGCTGGAGACGCGAGAGACGATGGTCAAGATGCTCCCGGAAGTGCTGCTCGACCTCTCCAAGATATCTGATACCAAAGCTATAGCGAGCCCTATGCTGGAGTTCTTATCTAGTAAGTTATTATCATTAGTAAGGGTCTGCTTAAGAGTTTATTACTCAGTCTTGTCAATCATCTGCTAATGTATTTGTCATTCTCTGTCAGCTCTGACGCGGTTGCCGAAGGTGTTCGCGTCGTTCGTGGAGGACCAGTACATGTCGGTTTTCGCCATCCTGCTCCCCTACACGAACCCCTCGCGCTACAACCACTACGTGGTCTCGCTCGCACACCACGTCATCGCCGCCTGGTTCCTCAAGTGCCGCCTCTCCTACAGGCGGAACTTTGTTAGGTTTATTATACACGTTAGTATCATTATACCTTTACTAGTCTACTTTGTATACAACGAACAGAAGTGACTTACGTAGCGGTAATGTGTTCCAGGGTCTACATAATTACATAATAATGCCGTTCGAAGAGCAGCTGCAGTACAAGACGAATCACTTCCAAAACGCAGCCACCAACGAGGACTCCTCCAACAGGCAGAGATCATCTAGTTTGGTGAGTGCAGTGTACATCACGTTTTTGTTAATACATGTTTAATAGTCTAGCTAATAAAATAGTAGCGAATTCAGGACAAAGTTCCAAAAATTAGGCGTACAAAGTATCATTGGATGCGTCCAATTGATTGGTTTATCCCTTACTGGTTTCCCTCTCGTGTGTAGCACCGACGTAGTTGTCGTTTTCGCTGCGATTGTCAAGGTATAAGCATACATGTTGTATAGGTTTCTGGGACACTTTTTTATTACCAGCTGTTGTTTTATGGCTATGGTCTTTAGGGCTGACCACCAGGCGTTATGGAACGCTCCTTCTATGTAAAGTGATATACACTCGAGAGCAAAAGTTCCGGATCACTAGCATTTACTTCAATATCTTGAAAACAAATAAAGCTATCGTATTGAAATAAATTGAACTTTATAGACTGTAGGAGTTAAGGTTCAGTTTTGCTTGTGCGACTGGGTGTAAATAAAAACGACGTGTTGTTTGTTCTAATATCTATTGAACACTAAAAGTGAATGAGACAAATGAATGTATGATGCGACAACATAACTAATATGGCCGAACATGCCGCCCACCAAAAGGACTGTAAGCCCTTTTATAATAAGTAATTAATAACAATCTTTATAAACTTTGGAACTTAAAAAATTTAAACAATAATAAATGCGTGTTATATGCAAAACACTAAACTAGTAAAATTTACACAAAAATACATTTATGGGTGACATAGCCACTATCCAGCCAAACTCTCAAAAAGACAAAAAAAACATATTTAAAGGAATTAAATTACTTTGAAGTTAAAACTAACCTATCCTACAAACAAATACAATTTAAATCTTTAGGTAGTACTAATATGTACTGAAAGGTTTGCTATACTTAATAACATAATATTTGAGATTTAAGTACAAAATTAAGTAAGTAAAATAAGTCTTTGATTTGAACTACACTAATATAATAATTTAATCTGCAGTACTAATAGGCAAAGGACATAAGTTTGTAATGGATCGCTTAGTATTTTTACCATTACTACGGACTGTATACACTCTCGTTATATTGTCATTTCCAGGATGCTTGTCCACAATACGTGCCAGTGGCCACTTGCTAGGGGGTAGGTTTTCTCCTCTTAATAATACAATATCTCCAAGTTGGAATTCTGGCGTTTTCTTTAACCATTTTGGTCGTTGATTGAGACGTGTCAAATATTCAGTCTGCCAACGTTTCCAGAAATGTTGTACTAATCTCTGTGTATGTTGCCATCTCGTTAACAAACCAACGTTGACTGTTTCGTAGGTTCGATCTGGAACGTTAATCAAAGCTTCTCCAATGAGAAAATGACCAGGCGTAATTACTTGTATGTCATCAATTACATCAACATCTGTAGATATAGGTGTCAACGGTCTGGAGTTAAGACACGCTTCTATTTGTGTAAGTACTGTCGCAAATTCTTCAAAGGTCAAATTAGATGTAAGTATTTTTCTTAAGTGTTGTTTTACTGACTTGACTCCGGCTTCCCAAAGCCCACCGAAGTTTGGACTGTATGGCGGAATGAAGTGCCACTGCGTACCATCATTGGTTAGTTGATTAGATATTTGATCAGGTATCTCAAGTCTAGCTTCTTTCCACATTGCAAATAATTCTTTGTTAGCTGCTATAAAATTTGTACCATTATCACTCCATATTTCATTACATTTGCCTCTTCTTGACACGAAGCGTTTGAATGCAGCGATAAAGGCGTCAGCTGTCAGATCGCTCACTAGTTCTAGATGTATGGCCTTTACTGCCATACAGATGAATATGCAAATGTATGCTTTACTTGTTTTAGCTCCTCTTCCTTTAGACTTCAACACGTACACTGGGCCAGCGTAGTCGATACCACAGCGAGAAAATGGTCGCGCCGGGGTGACTCGAGGTTTAGGTAAATCTCCCATCATCTGTTGTCTTCTCGAAGAGCGCTGCCGAGCACAGGTAAGACATTTGTGTGTATGTTGCTTTACTAAACTCTTACAGCCAACTATCCAGTATTTATTCATCAGGTAAGTAAGCATTAATTTTATTCCACCATGTAGTGTTTTATGGTGTGCATCAGCTATCAGTAAAGGTACTAATTTATTCTTTTTTCCCAATATCACGGGATGTTTCAGGTTCTCATCAACGTCAGCGTGTCGCAGCCTGCCGCCCACCCTGAGGATATTTTGCTTATCAATGAATGGATTCAAGGTTTTTAGCGTGCTTGAAACCTTTATGGTCTGTCCGTTTCTTAGTCTAATAATTTCTTCTGCAAATTCTTCTTCTTGTACTTGTCTTATGCATATGTCTAGAGCATCTTGTATTTCTTCTGTTGTAATTTTACATTCTAACTTCTTTTGATTCTTTTTCAGGTTGAGAAACTTCTTACAGTAAACTATTACATTTAATAATTCAATAAGAGTGTCATAGTTTTCAAATTTGATACACTTATCTTCACCTTCTGTCACATGAACATGAGTAAGTATAGTTTCATTCTTTTTTCTTTCTATATCTGTATGTAGCGATGTAGGTCTTATAAATTCTATTGGCTCGTTCATTAGCCAGGTAGGTCCATTCCACCACAAGGATTTGTGAATTAATTCTGATATGGAGGAACCTCTTGAAGCTATGTCTGCTGGATTATGAGATGACTGCACGTGAAACCACTGGCTATTGCTCGTGTACTCTAATATCTCCACAACGCGGTTTGCAACAAATGGCTTCCAGCGGTATGGTTCTCCTAGAAGCCATGCCAAGACTATGGTGGAATCTGTCCAGGCAAATACGTTTTCAACTGGTATCCTCATTGATTGACTTGCCATAAATAGTAGTTTTGATAGTAGTACTGCTCCGCTTAGTTCGAGTCGTGGTAAAGAAATAGTTTTTACAGGTGCTACTTTAGTTCTCGCAGCAATAATGTTTGTCTTTATTTCTCCATTTTCTAACTGTACACGGCAATATACGACAGCTCCGTATGCTCTTTCAGAAGCATCGCAAAAGCCATGAAGTGTAACTTGATTCTTTTCTGTGCTTAATGTGTTTAACCAGCGATTTATTTTTATTAGATTGACGTTATTTAAATCTTCTCGAATGTATTTCCACTGATCTTCTACTATTATCTGATGATGCATGACGAGGATTGAATCTGATTGTTGTGGGTTCTCTTCTATATTACCAAATAAAATCCAACCCAGGCTTGTTTTATGAGCACACGGAGAGCCTGGTGGACCTTTGAGGAGTTCATTTTGTATTATTTGTGTGTATACATGTACTCCTAGAAGTAGGTCAATAGAACCTGGCTTGTAGTAATTAGGGTCAGCCAGAGTTAGCCCTTCTAAGTGAGGCCAATTGTTTGTCTTGATGGTTTGAGATGGTAATTTGGTTGTTAGTTGTTTAGACATAACATATGTTTTAATTCTTTGACTAAAAGTTTTACATGTAGACTCTAAATTGAGAAGAACTGCATGTTTGATGTGTTCTTTAGTAGATCCCACGCCAATAACTGTGCCTTTGATTGGATAACGTTTAGCCTTTAATGATTGGGCTGCACGCTCAGTTATGAAGCTCGCTTGTGAGCCTTGGTCAATCAAAGCACGTAGTGTAATTGCATGCTTATCCTCGCTTCTTATTGTGACAATTGCTGTAGCTAATAATGCTGTACTTTGTTTGGTAGAAATGTGTGATGCCATCATTGTTATATCTTCTTGTTCTTCTTCTACTTCTTCTTCCTTCTTTAAACTTGTACATAATGCCACTCCAGGTTGTTCGTTTGTTGTGTTCTGTATGTTGCCTTTTGTGGTTGTATTATTGTCTGTGTTTTCGTGAAGAAGAGTATGATGACGTCTTCTGCATAGTCGACAGCAGGTTGGTATGCGACATTGCCTTACAGAGTGTCCGGATGCAAGGCAATTGAAGCACAAGTTGTTTGTTTTTATAAACTGACTTCTTTCTAATGGTGTGTATTTTCCAAATGCTTTACAGTGGCTAAGTGTGTGTGGTTCATTACACATTTTGCATACCTTTGTATTTTCAGTTGTTGTTGTGGTGTGAAATGTCCTTTCACGTACAGGAGCAGTTGTTGTCTTTGGTTTAACAGCTTCAGTGAGCTCCAATGTACGAAAACGGCTTTCTAGAAACTTTTGAAGCATCTTCAAGGACGGCAGAGTATCCAGCTCGTTATTATTGCTTACATAATCTTCCCATAGTGTGTGCGTCTCACTGTCTAATTTCTGTACTATCACAAATATTATAATAGGATCCCAATTGTCTGTACTCACGCTCATGTTATTAAGGTGATGCAAGCACTCAAATGAAGTATCTAATAAGTTCTTTATGTTATTTGCATTATTCACAGAAATCTTTTTTTGCGAAAAGAATCTACGCATAACTGCATTGATATTTAAGCGTTTGTTACCGTACCTTAATTTTAATATTTCCCATGCCTTTTCGTAATTGCAATCTTCTATTTTAATGTTTTTCAACTTAGATTCAGCTTCTCCCTTAACGCTCAGTTTCAAATAATGCAATCTTTGTACATTACTCAGTGATTTGTTTGTATGCACAAGTGAATAAAAAAGGTCATGGAAGGACATCCATTCTTCATACTGTCCGCTAAATATTGGTATTTGTATTTTAGGTAACATCACGCGAGTTTGTTGTGAATCACTATTATTTGTAGTTAAAGCACTGTTTGTTGAACTTATGGGTCCCATCAAGTCCATAATATCCGATTTTAAACTAATAAATATTTCTTCATGTTCATATAATTCATTATTCTCAATGTAGGGTATTTTAGTTCCTTTCTCTTGCGGTATATGGCGTATTATGTCGTCGTAAGAATGTAAATACTTCTCCCAATACTCTTCTACACATTTGAGACGCGTTTCAAGGTAATTACGTGTTAATCTAGCCTTAGGACACTTTTTTAAATTAACTTGTGTATTCTTCAAAGTCTTGGCAATATGTTCCACCACATTAAACGATTCTTGCACTTCCTCAGCCATTGTAATCACGAAAAAAGTTTATATTGATCTTCACTCGTAATAAGTTATAATAACAACTTGTATATAATTAGTTAAAACTTGTTTATAGATGTTTATAATCTTCTATTGTTCTCGACGGCGGGTCGGCCGGGCGGTCGTTCTCAGGTAGTCGCCACAGTGTCCGGCTCGTTTGGACCATAACATGTAGGAGTTAAGGTTCAGTTTTGCTAGTGCGACTGGGTGTAAATAAAAACGACGTGTTGTTTGTTCTAATATCTATTGAACACTAAAAGTGAATGAGACAAATGAATGTATGATGCGACAACATAACTAATATGGCCGAACATAGACAATTTAATAATCTTTCATTAAACATATAAAAACTTATTGATTGGCGGTAAGTAATGGCATTAAAAAAGTTATAAAAAAAAAGATCCATTTTTTTTAAATCAGAACTTCTAATTTTCACTACTGTTTTTGCTTTTGTTTTTGTTCTGTCATAAAATGTATTTATAAGGAGTCATCCAGGTATCCAATAGTCATTATTAAAGTGGTAATTATGTCACTCACACCTGAGGAATGTACGAGAATCCTCACGATCCTGGAAAATGGGAGCAGTCAGCGAGAAACAGCAAGAATAGTCGGTGTATCGTTGTCTACAGTTCAGCGTGTTCGCCAGCGGTTTCTAGAAACTGGTTTGAACCTACGCAGACCAACAACAGGCAGACCCAGGTGTACGACGGCACGGGAAGATCGATATTTAGTGAACTCTATGCTACGAAATCGGTTTCTTACGGGAACAGCACTGACTCATCATTTTTTAGGACTTGGTGGAAGCAGCCCTTCTGCTTGGACTGTAAGACGGCGACTTGCTGAAGGTAATTTGAAACCATTTAGACCCGCAAATGGTCCGAAACTCGAGAGACACCATCGTATAGCAAGACGAATTTATGCACGCGAACACTCGAATTGGACGATTGAAAATTGGTCAAATGTCATATTCTCGGACGAATCAAAATTTATGCTGTATACACACGACGGAAGGGCAAAGGTGTACAGAAGACCAGGAGAAAGATTTATGCAAGCCTGTATTGAAGAAAAGGTGTCATACGGTGGTGGTTTGGTACTCGTGTGGGCTGGAATTTCTGTGGAAAGCCGAACAGAGCTTGTACTGATCGAAAACGGTACTCTTAATGGCGTAAGATACGTGGATGAAATCCTCAACGAGCACGTCGGTCCATTTATGGCAAGACTTGGTGAGAATGCCATCTTTATGCAGGATAACGCCCGTCCCCACACTGCTCGTGTAGTGCAAGACTACCTTGATGAGGTGAATATTCGTCCCATGGTGTGGCCAGCACGTAGCCCCGACCTCAACCCAATCGAGCACGCCTGGGACGAGCTCGGACGACGGGTAAGACAACAAGATCCTCCTTTAATTACGCTTAGTGACTTGAAACATGCATTGGTAGAGGAATGGGAGAACATTCCCCAACAGTGTTTCAGAAACTTGGTGTACAGCATGCCAAATCGCATTGCAGCAGTCCAGACAGCACGTGGGGGTAATACCAAGTACTAAACCGTGTTAAAACTACTTGTAAATATAAAAAATTCAATATTTTCAGTTTTGGTTTTACAAGCAAAATGACGCCATTTTTAATTTGTCCTTTTAAACATAATAAAATAAATGGTCAGTAGTAAATGTAATGCATTTTATTTTAGTAACATTAAATTGTCTATAAAGTTCAATTTATTTCAATACGATAGCTTTATTCGTTTTCAAGATATTGAAGTAAATGCTAGTGACCCGGAACTTTTGCTCTCGAGTGTATATGACCAGCACCATCTAGGCTGGTAGGCATGTGGTAGAAGGTGTCCTGTGTTCCTCGCTGCGGTGTAAGCCATACTGTGTTATATTTAGTGTTAGAAGAATATGATGTTGAATACGGCCTATCATTATTTTCTCGGTCCCAGTGCTTGCTTGGTATTTATTTATAGTCAGTAACACCTTCTTGATTTCTGATGTAAATGGAGGATCATTTGCTTTCCGTCCTACTTACACGGGGTATAAAGTTGAGGTCAGGGGTTCTACTAATGTTATGTGACTCCATTTGGTCCTATGCGTAGTTTTCGATATGCAGAAGTATTTTGCTGCTGTGAAAAATGAGAGCCAGAGAGTCTTGTAGTTTCCACTTTTTTGTTTAGCGGTAGAATGACTGATTCTGGATCATATGTAAGTTTGCCAAATGCATTTGCAGATGATGATGAAGATGGTCAATAACCAAACTCTCTTATAACACCTCTGCTGTTATTTGGTCTGGTGCAGGGGCTTTTCTGCATTTTAAATGCGATGACTGCTGATAGTTTAGACCACAGTATTGAAAGCTCCAATTGCTGACTGTTCCATCTGGGACATCATGCTTCATCGATGTGCTTGGTAGTTGGTGATTGTAAAACTTTTCGCAGTATCCGCGCCACCTCTTTTCCATTGCCCCTAGATCGTAGATTGCATTGCCATCCTCGTCATTAATCACCCATGTCTTGGGTTTGAACTGCCTGGATATGAGAGGGACTTTGAAAAGGTCTGGCGTATAAAAGTTGTTCTTGTTGCCACGACATTTCTACTTGACCTCTTTTCAGAGTCTAAAGTATTTTTCCCTGACCTCATCGCATTGCAATCCCTTCGTGTTAAAGTGTCACAATTTAACAAAAGGTTTTCTGTCGCACAGGGTTCGAAAGCGGTGTCCCGCGCGCCGCTGGGCGGCCGGTCTGGGGGGACGTCAGCGTCTGCATCAGCCTCGGCCGCCTTCCACGTGGAGCTCACCGAGACCTGCCTCGACCTGCTCGCGCGCTACACCTCCACGCCCTGCAGCGTCAAGCCGCACAGGTACTAGCCGCTGACCGTCCACCGACTCACTACTCGCAACGTGGGCGAGCTCAGGAGTCGCGGCTCTCTGCGCTTCGTGTGACGCAGGTGCTCTCGAGGACGGATGCTTCGGCAGGGAGCCGCACGCTCTGTGCCGCATTGTGTCAAGAGTGGGGAGGACACGTCGTAGCATTCGCTCGCAGAATGTGTAGCTTATTTGTATGAGAATTTCCCCCGTCATAACAAAAAACTTTGTTAACCTCCTGGCGCGGGACATGTGGCTTGTATTCCCATGTTAGTCGAAGAGTCACAATAAAGCGTGTAGGTGTTTATATCGTCGTAACTTTACTTATTCTTATAGCTAATAACATGATGAATTGTGTACAGGAGCGACACAGCAGAGTTCCTGTTCAACGGTGGTCAGTCGATGACGTGGTTAGTGGGACACAAACTCGTCACAATCACCACGTCAGGCTGTCTACAAAATTCTATCAAACAAGGACCTTGCGACAGGTGAGCCTTCATACTTACATTACGCGATTGTGATTATGATATCGGTAGTAACAGTTCATACCAACAGTTATGTTCACACCTTGTACTTAGTCCTACAGCGGTGAGGTCAGAAGCGCCGTGGACACACAATATTGTTCTTACACATCAAAAAAATTAAAGTGAAGAAGTCTGCGGATTACTTTTTTTTTTTTTAAATTTAATTTAATTAGTCATGATATTGATATCAATGCACCTGATTTGGCACTTATATTCAATTAATGCATAGATAATATCTAAAATGTAATAACAAAAAGTGTATTATATTGGTGAAAGCTTGTTATTAGCCTTAACTTAAACATGTTTTTGTCACACATTGATAATTAGCTGTAAGCTTTCTAAACATGAAAATAAAATAATGGTACATTTTGAAGACATGCTCAATTAAATGCAACTTCTGAAGAAAATCAATAATCTTTTCCATACCCAACAATATGGCTATTTACTGGTGAAAAGTCTATCAATGATGCGCAGGATGCTATTGGGGTATTCTGTGATCTTTCTAAGGCATTTGATTGTGTTGACCATCAAACACTTATGCTTAAGCTACGACGTAGCTATGGTTTTGACCAAAAATACATAAAACTATTACAATTTTACTTAACAAATAGGTATACTTAACTTTGAACGGTAGCTGTGAACAACGTTGAATCGAATGGATCAAACGCGAAAATAGGCGTACCCCAAGGAGCAATTCTAGGACCTTTCCTTTTCCTAGTTCTTTTTCTTATGATTATTTACCTTGAATCTTTTTGCTTATATACATTATTTTAAATTAGATACAAAATTTAACACTTAAATAAAATATTTGGGTTTGTATGATATAAAAACTTTGGCAATGAGAGCTAATGAAGTGTATGTTCCGTCGCGTGCAGGTGCGCAGTGCTGTGCAGGCAGCACGCAGACAGCGTGGCGAGTCCGCTGCCGCCGCTGCACGCGCAGGACGCGCCCGCGCCGCAGGTATACATACTGCTCGTGCACCATACTGTGCGACCAGACATTCCCTCGCCAACAAACAACTAACTAGTTATATAAATGTTGAACAGGTACAAGTGAACGACTCTTCTAGTGAACACAGTAACGGCAACCAGCTACAAGTACAATCCTCCCAGACTCCGAGCAACCCGCCTGAAGTTAAACGGTATGTACACAACTACATGTTTACTTATACTAGGTGCGTGTACTAGTCCAGTAACTGTGACGTTTGATCGTGTTGCTTATTGTCACTATTACTATAAACATTTAGCTACTCGAGCATTATAGAGATAGTTTTAAACACTAGTTGTGCAAAGCACTAACAGATTAGAGTGCAATACAACACATTCAAACGTCCTGCTTTATACCCCTCGCGGTGGTGGTCACGCTTGAACATAGTGCCACTGCCGACACATTGGCTTGTACTACTAACTGCCGAATGTTTGGCTTTACTTCCAAATTGTGAACGATATCTACAGTACACGTACTACTACTGTGACTAACGCTTCGCTCTTACTAAATACAATACTTATATTCGAATAACACGCATCTTTATCACATGTGGAATAACAGTTAAATTAATGCTCAACAATGAGAAGGTTGCGATCTTAAAGTGGTTGTGATGACGACGGCGTCGATCAAGGAAGTATGTTGAGGTGGTTTGGTTTCTTTGAATGAATGGAAGATAGATAACACTGGCCTACAACGATTTTGGTGCCGAGGGTTTTAGACCTGATTATAAGTATATCTTACATGGCGATATCAAAATACTATTGGGTTTTTTTCTATCAGCTCTAGTACTCGAGATAAAGGAAAAATACACTTTTCACAAAAAAAATATTTTACAAAAAGTATTTTATTGACATTAAACCTCAAAAAATTGCGTTTTGAGTGATTTTCTGGAATAAAACTGACTTGGGCAATCTCGCATGATTCCCCAACAATAGTCTGCCATCATATGAGTGTCCCACCACCCTTTGTATATATTCTACATCGTTTTTAAGTCTTGATGGAAACGTTTTCCTTGTTCTTCGCTTAGATCACCTAAGTCGTATTGAAATTTAACTCGATGGCTATTGTGATAGTATAACTTTATAGGTACTCATATTACAAGCCTAAATCTCTAAAGTGAGCAAGCATTTCTTCCACTAATTCTAAATAGTTGTCTGCCGTATGATTTCCTAGAAAATTTTGTGCAACTGCTACAAAACTTTTTCAAGCAGGACTATTCCGATCAGTCATAGAAGTCTCAAAATTAGTGGTGTCTTTCATTAATTGACGTATTTGAAGAACATCAAAGATATCTTCTTTTAGTTTTTCGGTACTTAAACCACAAAATTTTCGTGAAATAAACTGAAAATATTAACCATTTTTATTCTTCTCGCCATATCATAGGCACTCCAAACTTCAAAGACTTAACGTGTCCCCTTCTCCCATTGTCGTAAATGATCAAGGCATAGTTTACATATACTTTGGGGAACCTACACTTTATCGTGGTGTCGAATTTCAATACCAAAGTAAGCAAAATCCTGACGACTTACAGTGTTTGTAATCGATTTGGGATGATCTTTCATTGAATATTCACCACAAACATAACAAAATACATCTGGATAGTTAGCACAACATCTGGAAGTACTAACCATAATAAAATAATAACATGAACTTTTTCGATGTTATTGTAATGACGACTATTTACGAACAAGACGGAAAAAAATTTAAATGAAGATATTTCGTAAACTAGAGCTGATGATTTAAAATTATTTATGGCAATGTAATATACATTACCAGAGAGAGTTACTTCATCGACCAGAGAGAAAAAAATTGCTGCACCAAAAAAAAATTTCTTTTTTGTAGGCCTGTGTAATAGACAAAGGAAATTTCAATCAAAGCAAATCAGAACTATAGTTACTAGAATTGGTGACATCCTTCAGAAAGAGCAGGTACATGGCAAACCTACTTTTGTAAGCGGACATATTTATCTCTCATCATATCCTTCGCGAATATTATTTTAATGAACAAGTATTACTTGGCGTATTGCTCCAGCGCTGCAATATTGACACCATGGATAAGTGCATATACTCAGAGATGAGTGGTGTATATTCGAGTATACAGTGTTGTGGGTAGTGTGTGTCTGCATGAGTGTGGTGTGGGACAGGTACAGCAAGTACTCGCTGCAGCACAGCCGCAGCACGGAGACGTCTTCGTGCTCCTCGCTGTCCGTGTCGGACGCGCCGCCGCTGCTCGCCTCCTCCTTGCCCGCCTCCAGGTGCGGCTTGAAACACTCACTCACACAGACAATACATACTCACTCACACACACATGAGACAGACATACTCACTCACTCAGAGCGACACACACACCAGACAGACACACTTACACATAGACAACAACACTCAAATACACACTTGTATACGCAAACTGGCGCACTCACAAAGGCTGCTCGCTCGCGTAACGCTACTTGCGTTTTAGTTGCGTTTGTTTTAATCATTTCGTAGGCTATTTACGCTTCTTACATGAAGGCTTCTTTATTTTATGGCTTTATTAGATCCACAGGAAATAATATAAACTTAAATAATTCTATGTTCCTTATACAGCTGCTGTGTTATATATTTTTTAAATACTCGAGTATACGTATTGTAAATATGTGCAACTGTCATCCATTTTTTTTCAGTGTTTCATTTTAGAACATTGTAGTAGGTCCTTATTGGCAATCAATTGTATCACACATTAATGTGCTGTTATATATTTGTACTCCATCTTGTTTAAATAACCCCTGCCAGGATCACCAGCATCAACATCACCTTGTTCATAAATCATTTTGTCTTCAACTCGTCGACATCCATTTTATCATCGACCTCACTTTTTATCTGTTATCTTTTGCATGTTTCGAAAATAGGAATAAATGAGGCATGCAATTTATCTTTTTGTTTGATTTTTAAGCGCAGGTTAGTTTAGCTGTACTCTGAAGCCACGATGGAATGGCTTTACCTTTCCAATTACTCGCTAAAATTTCTTTTTGTTTCTTTACTTTTCCATTTCTTAAAATGTTCATTATTTTTGTTACCATTGGTCGCTCGTTCATAATATATAAGAATCAATTTGGTCTTCCACGTATAATTCTCACGATTAAATGACCGCTTTTTATCTTTGTTTTATTTTAGTAAATGTTTATTTTAGTTTAAATACTTTTGAGATACGTTTTTGAGTAACAAGCGCGTACTTATTATCGATACATGTACTTCCGCAGGCAAAATTCGTCGGAGAACAACAAGACGAACGACCCTCTGGTGGCCGTTCTGAACCAGTTCTCACAGCACTTTGAGAAAATATCTAAAGAGGTGGTGAGTAACAATAGCGGCCAACAGTATGAGCATTATGTACGGTGTGCATGACATGACGTAACGTGTGTACGTGTGCAGGACACGGACGACGCGTCGTGGTCGCGCGCGGGCGAGCTGGCGTCGGGCGCGTGTCCGTGCTGGTGCGCCAACTGGGCCGAGGTGCACGTGCGCTCCGCCACCGGCGACGTCAGCTGGGTCATGCGCGTGCAGAACCAGGTACGTAGCAGAGTATACGTGTTTTACAGAAGGAGACCAAGCGTTTACCCTCATCTTCGTTTACCAACATAGCAGCTACTATTGCTGACGGGAAGTGATCGCTCCCAATTTAGGCGACCTCGACTCTTTGCTCAGACTTCCATGCTGGCCAATCTTCGAAAGTGTGTTGGACGATGTATCTATCGCTGAGAGTAATGACATTTCACCATCTCGTACATCTCTTATTCGGGACAGACACTCACAGCTACTATTCGAAACAGCCATGCCCTGTTAGTACTTGTGTCAACTTGATGGTCACTGTTCTTGGTTTCTGAAAGTGATCAAGGTTTATCTCGTCGGCAGCTAAGACGACAAAGACATGCTTAGAACAAACCCACCACCCCATGGTCCTTCCTACCATCTTGGCTCCACCGGGTACTTGCAAGTACCGCTTTTCCCCGATGGTGTTTTCCTGACTCCTACAAGTTATCTCTTTGTCCTTGTCCCTTATCTTTGTCACTTCTCCCCGTTCTGGGGTGTGACATAGCGACGCAATAACGAACTTCGCATTCAGTCAGTTCTTCTTATGTCTCCAGTTTCTTTCGCTTCTTGTACCATTTGTACGCGAATGCTCTCAGCCTATCACAGCCGTCGTTGGTTGATACCAGCTCGTTGTGGTATACTGGCCTGATTTCATTCCTACTCCAGTCCTTCAGCATCTCTTCTCTCTCTTCTGCGTATAGTTTGCATTCCCACAGAACATGATCCCGGGTTTCTTCCGCGCTTTCGCAGTAACACGTAGGCGTGTCACGAAGCGACATAGCGTGTAGCCGACTTCGAAAGTTCTCATGTCCCGTTAGCAGTTGCGACGTCACGTAGTCCGGTTCCTCCCAGTCGAACGTTATTCGAGCCGATACATCTGGAAAAAAGCTGTAAAGTCTAAACTATGGTTCCACCGTACCTGCCACAGAGCCAAGTCCCTAATGCTAGTTCTGAGCTGCCAGCGCTCCCTATCTTCTAATAGAGAACCTTTTTGAGCTAAACGACCTGCACGAGCAACCTCTAAATCTGCTGGCCGAACCCCTGCAAGCACCGGAAGTGCAGCAGTACTAACCGCCCTGTGAGCCTTTGTAAGCAGAACTAGAGCCGGGCGTTGTGTGCGGAGCAGAGCGCTCCGCACTGCGTAGTTGGACGAGTTTCTCCACCATACTGCAGCAGCATAGGTCAGCACGGCTACGTAGGTTCCTGCAGACAGAACCCTAAGAGCGCGGTATTAGATGCCCTAAGTCGATGCCGATACTCTCGACATTTTCCCGAAGCAGTTCGCGGCCATGAACATGCTTAGAACAATTTATCTATGCTTGTATGGTAGAATTAAATATGATTGTGTGCAGGTGTGACATAATAAGTTATACCACGATACATGCACACGCCGCCAAAAATCAAGCTTAGTAATAAATTGTACACAGTTTTTCATCGCACTAACTCATATCGTAATGTATATACAGATGAACTGGGACTACCTGCTGGAGTCCCCGCTGCAAGACGTGGCGGCGCTGCTGTCCCCGCTAGGTGGCAGCACGGCCAACCTGGCGGCGCCTGCCAACCCGCCCTCCGCTCCGCCCTCCTCGGCCTCCAGCGGCCTGGGAGACTCCAGGCAGGATATGGTAAGCAACTGAAGTTAAACATTTTTATCGCTGACCGAGTGCTTATTCCACCATGTTTGATGTAATATCGTTTGTGCTTCAGGGTTCCGATAGCGATCCTCGGTCGCGGAGCGGTTCCTCGTCGTCGCAGAGTCGTCCACAACCCGTCTCACAAGATCTCCACAAGTCCAGGTACAACACTCAACACAAACAACCATTACAAAATGACACTTGATGTATCATCATTCTAATATGATTTACTTTGTGAATGCTAGTTCTGACTCGGTGGTCGGCGGCGAGAGGAAAACGCAACATGCAGCATCACATTGTATAGCGCAGCCACAGAGGTACGCTACTAACTTTTATTATATACTTGTGAATATTTATTTATTACATCTGTGTACCAAAAAATCCAAAAAAACCGCAGCATTTTTATGATGAATAGAGGTTAAATAATAGAAAATAGATATAGTCATAACTCTTGAACGGATTGTTACTATTCGAGGATTTTTTGTTTTTGCTAAGTATAATTATGATGCCTATGAGCATGTTTATATTCAAAGCGCCATTCACACATATACTTTATATCTATACTAGCTGTGTTAATTGTTTCAATGACTATTATAAGACTCTTTGTGTATATAATATTATAATATGTTACTACAGCGTGTCTGCGAGTAGGATATGCACGCAACCGATCAACATCCCGGGCTCCCCGCAGCGACAGAGCTCCTCCAGCACTACGGATGACGACGACATGCTACTCATTGTACCTGAGGTAATAATAATATACTTACATAAATCGACCATGGTCTCGGCCATGACCACGACAACGTCAGCTAATAGTCGCCCAAGGCGTGATATACTCGCCATTAATGTTGATGCAAAGTCCGTCCGTTGATGCAAAGTCAGTCTAAGAGCCTAAAGGATCTGCCAGTGCAGCAATAAACAGTCTGGTCTTACTCTTCGCTGCAGTCAGATAGGAGAAGGTTCTCTGATGGCTACCACGTGCCGATGTGTAGGCGCAAGCTGGAGTGACGATCTGTTAACATTTGGTCTTATCATTAATTTGACATTTAGTACACAATTTTTTTATATACATAAGACATAAGCAATATCCATAAAGGTCCCTAAAAGTCAAGATATTAGATGGATATTGTAGTATGTACATATGTGTGTGTGTGTGTGTGTGTAACGCTCTAACTCGTCCCCGGAGATGTCGTCCTCGTGCAAGTGTAGTATGTGTGTATGTGTGTGTGCAGGGCAAGTCTCGTCACCCGGTGCGTCGCTCTAACTCGTCCCCGGAGATGTCGTCGTCGTGCAAGTGTAGTATGTGTGTATGTGTGTGTGCAGGGCAAGTCTCGTCACCCGGTGCGTCGCTCTAACTCGTCCCCGGAGATGTCGTCCTCGTGCAAGTGTAGTATGTGTGTATGTGTGTGTGCAGGGCAAGTCTCGTCACCCGGTGCGTCGCTCTAACTCGTCCCCGGAGATGTCGTCGTCGTGCAAGTGTAGTATGTGTGTATGTGTGTGTGCAGGGCAAGTCTCGTCACCCGGTGCGTCGCTCTAACTCGTCCCCGGAGATGTCGTCGTCGTGGAAGTGTAGTATGTGTGTATGTGTGTGTGCAGGGCAAGTCTCGTCACCCGGTGCGTCGCTCTAACTCGTCCCCGGAGATGTCGTCGTCGTGGAAGTGTAGTATGTGTGTGTGTGTGTGTGCAGGGCAAGTCTCGTCACCCGGTGCGTCGCTCTAACTCGTCCCCGGAGATGTCGTCGTCGTGCAAGTGTAGTATGTGTGTATGTGTGTGTGCAGGGCAAGTCTCGTCACCCGGTGCGTCGCTCTAACTCGTCCCCGGAGATGTCGTCGTCGTGCAAGTGTAGTATGTGTGTATGTGTGTGTGCAGGGCAAGTCTCGTCACCCGGTGCGTCGCTCTAACTCGTCCCCGGAGATGTCGTCCTCGTGCAAGTGTAGTATGTGTGTATGTGTGTGTGCAGGGCAAGTCTCGTCACCCGGTGCGTCGCTCTAACTCGTCCCCGGAGATGTCGTCGTCGTGCAAGTGTAGTATGTGTGTATGTGTGTGTGCAGGGCAAGTCTCGTCACCCGGTGCGTCGCTCTAACTCGTCCCCGGAGATGTCGTCGTCGTGGAAGTGTAGTATGTGTGTATGTGTGTGTGCAGGGCAAGTCTCGTCACCCGGTGCGTCGCTCTAACTCGTCCCCGGAGATGTCGTCGTCGTGGAAGTGTAGTATGTGTGTATGTGTGTGTGCAGGGCAAGTCTCGTCACCCGGTGCGTCGCTCTAACTCGTCCCCGGAGATGTCGTCGTCGTGCAAGTGTAGTATGTGTGTATGTGTGTGTGCAGGGCAAGTCTCGTCACCCGGTGCGTCGCTCTAACTCGTCCCCGGAGATGTCGTCGTCGTGCAAGTGTAGTATGTGTGTATGTGTGTGTGCAGGGCAAGTCTCGTCACCCGGTGCGTCGCTCTAACTCGTCCCCGGAGATGTCGTCCTCGTGCAAGTGTAGTATGTGTGTATGTGTGTGTGCAGGGCAAGTCTCGTCACCCGGTGCGTCGCTCTAACTCGTCCCCGGAGATGTCGTCCTCGTGCAAGTGTAGTATGTGTGTATGTGTGTGTGCAGGGCAAGTCTCGTCACCCGGTGCGTCGCTCTAACTCGTCCCCGGAGATGTCGTCGTCGTGGAAGTGTAGTATGTGTGTATGTGTGTGTGCAGGGCAAGTCTCGTCACCCGGTGCGTCGCTCTAACTCGTCCCCGGAGATGTCGTCGTCGTGCAAGTGTAGTATGTGTGTATGTGTGTGTGCAGGGCAAGTCTCGTCACCCGGTGCGTCGCTCTAACTCGTCCCCGGAGATGTCGTCGTCGTGCAAGTGTAGTATGTGTGTATGTGTGTGTGCAGGGCAAGTCTCGTCACCCGGTGCGTCGCTCTAACTCGTCCCCGGAGATGTCGTCCTCGTGCAAGTGTAGTATGTGTGTATGTGTGTGTGCAGGGCAAGTCTCGTCACCCGGTGCGTCGCTCTAACTCGTCCCCGGAGATGTCGTCGTCGTGGAAGTGTAGTATGTGTGCAGGGCAAGTCTCGTCACCCGGTGCGTCGCTCTAACTCGTCCCCGGAGATGTCGTCGTCGTGGAAGTGTAGTATGTGTGTATGTGTGTGTGCAGGGCAAGTCTCGTCACCCGGTGCGTCGCTCTAACTCGTCCCCGGAGATGTCGTCCTCGTGCAAGTGTAGTATGTGTGTATGTGTGTGTGCAGGGCAAGTCTCGTCACCCGGTGCGTCGCTCTAACTCGTCCCCGGAGATGTCGTCGTCGTGGAAGTGTAGTATGTGTGTATGTGTGTGTGCAGGGCAAGTCTCGTCACCCGGTGCGTCGCTCTAACTCGTCCCCGGAGATGTCGTCGTCGTGGAAGTGTAGTATGTGTGTATGTGTGTGTGTGCAGGGCAAGTCTCGTCACCCGGTGCGTCGCTCTAACTCGTCCCCGGAGATGTCGTCGTCGTGGAAGTGTAGTATGTGTGTATGTGTGTGTGCAGGGCAAGTCTCGTCACCCGGTGCGTCGCTCTAACTCGTCCCCGGAGATGTCGTCCTCGTGCAAGTGTAGTATGTGTGTATGTGTGTGTGCAGGGCAAGTCTCGTCACCCGGTGCGTCGCTCTAACTCGTCCCCGGAGATGTCGTCGTCGTGGAAGTGTAGTATGTGTGTGTGCAGGGCAAGTCTCGTCACCCGGTGCGTCGCTCTAACTCGTCCCCGGAGATGTCGTCCTCGTGCAAGTGTAGTATGTGTGTATGTGTGTGTGCAGGGCAAGTCTCGTCACCCGGTGCGTCGCTCTAACTCGTCCCCGGAGATGTCGTCGTCGTGGAAGTGTAGTATGTGTGCAGGTCAAGTCTCGTCACCCGGTGCGTCGCTCTAACTCGTCCCCGGAGATGTCGTCGTCGTGGAAGTGTAGTATGTGTGTATGTGTGTGTGCAGGGCAAGTCTCGTCACCCGGTGCGTCGCTCTAACTCGTCCCCGGAGATGTCGTCCTCGTGCAAGTGTAGTATGTGTGTATGTGTGTGTGCAGGGCAAGTCTCGTCACCCGGTGCGTCGCTCTAACTCGTCCCCGGAGATGTCGTCGTCGTGGAAGTGTAGTATGTGTGTATGTGTGTGTGCAGGGCAAGTCTCGTCACCCGGTGCGTCGCTCTAACTCGTCCCCGGAGATGTCGTCGTCGTGGAAGTGTAGTATGTGTGTGTGTGCAGGGCAAGTCTCGTCACCCGGTGCGTCGCTCTAACTCGTCCCCGGAGATGTCGTCGTCGTGGAAGTGTAGTATGTGTGTATGTGTGTGTGCAGGGCAAGTCTCGTCACCCGGTGCGTCGCTCTAACTCGTCCCCGGAGATGTCGTCCTCGTGCAAGTGTAGTATGTGTGTATGTGTGTGTGCAGGGCAAGTCTCGTCACCCGGTGCGTCGCTCTAACTCGTCCCCGGAGATGTCGTCGTCGTGGAAGTGTAGTATGTGTGTATGTGTGTGTGCAGGGCAAGTCTCGTCACCCGGTGCGTCGCTCTAACTCGTCCCCGGAGATGTCGTCGTCGTGGAAGTGTAGTATGTGTGTATGTGTGTGTGCAGGGCAAGTCTCGTCACCCGGTGCGTCGCTCTAACTCGTCCCCGGAGATGTCGTCCTCGTGCAAGTGTAGTATGTGTGTATGTGTGTGTGCAGGGCAAGTCTCGTCACCCGGTGCGTCGCTCTAACTCGTCCCCGGAGATGTCGTCGTCGTGGAAGTGTAGTATGTGTGTATGTGTGTGTGCAGGGCAAGTCTCGTCACCCGGTGCGTCGCTCTAACTCGTCCCCGGAGATGTCGTCGTCGTGGAAGTGTAGTATGTGTGTATGTGTGTGTGCAGGGCAAGTCTCGTCACCCGGTGCGTCGCTCTAACTCGTCCCCGGAGATGTCGTCGTCGTGGAAGTGTAGTATGTGTGTATGTGTGTGTGCAGGGCAAGTCTCGTCACCCGGTGCGTCGCTCTAACTCGTCCCCGGAGATGTCGTCGTCGTGGAAGTGTAGTATGTGTGTATGTGTGTGTGCAGGGCAAGTCTCGTCACCCGGTGCGTCGCTCTAACTCGTCCCCGGAGATGTCGTCGTCGTGCAAGTGTAGTATGTGTGTATGTGTGTGTGCAGGGCAAGTCTCGTCACCCGGTGCGTCGCTCTAACTCGTCCCCGGAGATGTCGTCGTCGTGGAAGTGTAGTATGTGTGTATGTGTGTGTGCAGGGCAAGTCTCGTCACCCGGTGCGTCGCTCTAACTCGTCCCCGGAGATGTCGTCGTCGTGGAAGTGTAGTATGTGTGTATGTGTGTGTGCAGGGCAAGTCTCGTCACCCGGTGCGTCGCTCTAACTCGTCCCCGGAGATGTCGTCGTCGTGGAAGTGTAGTATGTGTGTGTGCAGGGCAAGTCTCGTCACCCGGTGCGTCGCTCTAACTCGTCCCCGGAGATGTCGTCGTCGTGGAAGTGTAGTATGTGTGTATGTGTGTGTGCAGGGCAAGTCTCGTCACCCGGTGCGTCGCTCTAACTCGTCCCCGGAGATGTCGTCGTCGTGGAAGTGTAGTATGTGTGTATGTGTGTGTGCAGGGCAAGTCTCGTCACCCGGTGCGTCGCTCTAACTCGTCCCCGGAGATGTCGTCGTCGTGGAAGTGTAGTATGTGTGTGTGCAGGGCAAGTCTCGTCACCCGGTGCGTCGCTCTAACTCGTCCCCGGAGATGTCGTCGTCGTGCAAGTGTAGTATGTGTGTATGTGTGTGTGCAGGGCAAGTCTCGTCACCCGGTGCGTCGCTCTAACTCGTCCCCGGAGATGTCGTCGTCGTGGAAGTGTAGTATGTGTGTATGTGTGTGTGCAGGGCAAGTCTCGTCACCCGGTGCGTCGCTCTAACTCGTCCCCGGAGATGTCGTCGTCGTGGAAGTGTAGTATGTGTGTATGTGTGTGTGTGCAGGGCAAGTCTCGTCACCCGGTGCGTCGCTCTAACTCGTCCCCGGAGATGTCGTCGTCGTGGAAGTGTAGTATGTGTGTATGTGTGTGTGCAGGGCAAGTCTCGTCACCCGGTGCGTCGCTCTAACTCGTCCCCGGAGATGTCGTCCTCGTGCAAGTGTAGTATGTGTGTATGTGTGTGTGCAGGGCAAGTCTCGTCACCCGGTGCGTCGCTCTAACTCGTCCCCGGAGATGTCGTCGTCGTGGAAGTGTAGTATGTGTGTGTGCAGGGCAAGTCTCGTCACCCGGTGCGTCGCTCTAACTCGTCCCCGGAGATGTCGTCCTCGTGCAAGTGTAGTATGTGTGTATGTGTGTGTGCAGGGCAAGTCTCGTCACCCGGTGCGTCGCTCTAACTCGTCCCCGGAGATGTCGTCGTCGTGGAAGTGTAGTATGTGTGCAGGGCAAGTCTCGTCACCCGGTGCGTCGCTCTAACTCGTCCCCGGAGATGTCGTCGTCGTGGAAGTGTAGTATGTGTGTATGTGTGTGTGCAGGGCAAGTCTCGTCACCCGGTGCGTCGCTCTAACTCGTCCCCGGAGATGTCGTCCTCGTGCAAGTGTAGTATGTGTGTATGTGTGTGTGCAGGGCAAGTCTCGTCACCCGGTGCGTCGCTCTAACTCGTCCCCGGAGATGTCGTCGTCGTGGAAGTGTAGTATGTGTGTATGTGTGTGTGCAGGGCAAGTCTCGTCACCCGGTGCGTCGCTCTAACTCGTCCCCGGAGATGTCGTCGTCGTGGAAGTGTAGTATGTGTGTATGTGTGTGTGTGCAGGGCAAGTCTCGTCACCCGGTGCGTCGCTCTAACTCGTCCCCGGAGATGTCGTCGTCGTGGAAGTGTAGTATGTGTGTATGTGTGTGTGCAGGGCAAGTCTCGTCACCCGGTGCGTCGCTCTAACTCGTCCCCGGAGATGTCGTCCTCGTGCAAGTGTAGTATGTGTGTATGTGTGTGTGCAGGGCAAGTCTCGTCACCCGGTGCGTCGCTCTAACTCGTCCCCGGAGATGTCGTCGTCGTGGAAGTGTAGTATGTGTGTATGTGTGTGTGCAGGGCAAGTCTCGTCACCCGGTGCGTCGCTCTAACTCGTCCCCGGAGATGTCGTCGTCGTGGAAGTGTAGTATGTGTGTATGTGTGTGTGCAGGGCAAGTCTCGTCACCCGGTGCGTCGCTCTAACTCGTCCCCGGAGATGTCGTCCTCGTGCAAGTGTAGTATGTGTGTATGTGTGTGTGCAGGGCAAGTCTCGTCACCCGGTGCGTCGCTCTAACTCGTCCCCGGAGATGTCGTCGTCGTGGAAGTGTAGTATGTGTGTATGTGTGTGTGCAGGGCAAGTCTCGTCACCCGGTGCGTCGCTCTAACTCGTCCCCGGAGATGTCGTCGTCGTGGAAGTGTAGTATGTGTGTATGTGTGTGTGCAGGGCAAGTCTCGTCACCCGGTGCGTCGCTCTAACTCGTCCCCGGAGATGTCGTCGTCGTGGAAGGCGGCGGTGGCGGCGCGCGAGCCCCCCCGCGCCGCGCCCGCCCCGCACGTGACTCACGCACCGCACGTGCCCCAGCTGCCGCACACTGAAGAGATCACCGTGGACCCCGACGAGATGATACTGCTGCCCAGCTGCGAACCTACGTACGTATTATAGCATATTTTATTTTACTTAACATTACTAGTATATTCGCCGTCTTGTCATGGACTATGAGTACAAATAACACACTCTCTTTCTCTCTCTCATCTTCTAACAGTGGTACATCCGACTAATGAAAAATTCAAATAATATGTATAGTCGAAAACTAAATGGCTTTATCACCTCTAGAGTTAATGTTAGTTGCATGTCATAAAACTATTAGGTTCAATATCGCACAACAAAATATCAGCTAAATCATGACGCTACTTTAAAGTTAGTAGTTTTAGTAAAGTCAACGTTATTGACTATTACTATATCCTATTCAAGATAGCATGAGAAAAAGTATAAACATGTCAAATCTGTCAAACTGCAAAAATGCCGCGGATTTCAAACATTTTCAACTAAAAACCTAACTAAACAATAAATAACTCGGTTTAAATATAAATAGGCATATTCTACCTGGACAAGAAAATGTGAATTTAGTAAATAATTCTTGAATTAAGGCAATAAAAGTTTGTTGAGAAGCAGAATATACAAATAAAACTTACAAATTAGTAAATTGCTTTTTAAAAACACTTTTTTCAATTTCTATTAATCGGAAACTTCTAATTCAGATTCAGAAAAACTGTTCCCAGCTTGTATTATAAATTAATTAACAAATTCTTCATAATTCCATTAATTTGTAATATTATTCTTCTTCTGTTATGACATATTAATGCGATACATGACATATAAGACATTGACAATTGTAGGCTCTTCAATAAGTCGTTTAGTTCGTATGTAATGTTTAAAAAGGCAAAAAAGAAATTTTATTACTTGGTGATCTAATTATAATATTTAAATTATTTAAACATACCTAATAGGTAATGAAATTTCTATTTTATTGTAAAGTCGTTAACATATTAATTTTTTTTTTATAATTTTCGAGTCTTCATCGTGACCATAGATTATAATTATTTATAAATGAGTAATCGTGACATTAAAAAGACCCATTTTTTTGTTTGTTTACCAAATTTCTCAAGCCCAAATGAATACGGTATAGAGCATATTTTCGGTCAAAAGTTTTATTCTAATGGATTTCTCTCTTTTTTCCTTGTATGTCCATCCCTATCATTTCTTGCATGACGTCATCGGCGCATATTTCAATTTAAAGTTTTCGTAGTATTAATATAAAACAAATTAAGGTAAACCACTTAATCGTTAGAAGTCCTACAAATATTGGCACTTAAGAGTTAAAAGTGAGTAAAAAGAAAGAAAACACTATAGATTATTCAAGTTTAGTATGATTATTCAAGTTCAGATATTATTTATTTAATATTTTTATCATATTTTATTTATTTCATGTGTCAACATAGCAAACAATAAATTTATCAGAATCCTTTTATTAGCATTAGTGCCAATAATATATATTTAATACTATTCAATCACATAATAAACTACCACGAATTCTTCGTGGGTAGTTGGTAGAGCAAGTACATTTTTATAGACACCTGTGATAAAATTTTGAAATAAAATAATATACACTATATTTTTATATATTTAATGATTAAAATATAAAGTTTGTAGCTATTACCTGCTGGTTGTGTGTTATCTCAACAATATTTGCAACGGAAGTACAAAAAAAAAAAGACACATATTATTTTGACACTATGGAGAGCTCAATGCTTGACATGAAAAAGTACTTTGAAGAAAGGATGGCTAAATTTGAAGAAGATCTTAATGAAAAGTCGTCTTCCAGTACTGGGAGCCTGGCTGAGGAGTTTGCGACATTTAAGACCTTTGTACTGGAATCTTTGAGGTCATTTTCACAGCAACTGGAGACCTTAGCTCGAGAAGTAGACAATGCTGAAATGCGGAGTCGTCGCAAGATGCTGCTTTTTCATGGCGTCGAAGAGCAGATATCGGAAAACACAGCTCAAGTCGTCGTCGATATTGTGAAACAGCGTCTTAAGTTAGACACCTTTACACTGGAGGAAGTCAGGCGATGCCACCGGATGGGTAGGCAAACATCCAGCCAGAAGCCCCGACCAATACTCCTTAAGCTTCAAAGCACAGCCGTACGGAACAGCGTCTGGTTTTCTAAGTCAAAACTGAAGGCATCAGGTATCACACTTTCCGAATTTTTAACTCGCTCACGACACAATGCTTTTATGGCTGCACGTGAAAAGTTCGGGCTAACTAAGTCCTGGACTCGGGAAGGCTGCGTATATGTCCTTGACGCTGATGGTAACAGGCATCGCGTATCATCTGTCGGTGATCTGGTGGGCATCAAATGTGCGGAGAGCGAAAAACCGGTGAGGAAGGTCACTACCTCGGTAAAAACACGGCGAAATGCTGCATCGTCTAAGAAATAGTCACTTTTAGACCATAGTTTTTCATTTCACAAAACATCCAGGTATATTAGTATTCATTATCAAAATTCCACCTTCATAAAATTTACAATAATTGTTATTCTATTACCTACATTTATTTATTTACAAAGTTATCATATCTGTCCTGTCAACTGTCACTGCCAGCCACTCTTTTACACGTTTCGTTTCACTCTAAAATGTTTTGAGTACCTGGCTTTTTATCAATTAAATGTTTTAAATCTTAGGCAAGTGAGCAAGTGTAGATGAAATGATATTGTATTTAAATGGGAAGGATTTATATTTCTGACACTATTATAATAATAATATTACCTGGTTAATGCCTTTATGTGTGGTAGTTTGGTTTTTATTACTATTTGTTGCTTTTGATTTGTTACAAAACTCAATTTTGTTTTAGTTTTTTTTTTATAGTTATTCCGTGAAATATTATATTAATTATGTTACTTTAATTTTTTTTTGTGACACACAACTTGCGGGTGGACACGATTAATTGCAGATTAATTGTTTTATATAGGTTACGTTATATATTATATATTTATATTTGTATATTATTATATATATATATATATATTTAAATATTTTATGATTGATACAGATAGTAGTTTTACATCAGCAACTAGTTTTAATGATAGTTTTTATAGTATACCCTCACTTGGAGACACTATTGATTCTCAATTTTCTGACGTGCCCAAGAACTTTAATGTAGTCCATATAAATGCGCAGAGTATTCCTGCTCACTTCCCTGACATTCTGGCAAATTTCGACTGTAAGAATCTTCACGCTATTCTCATTTCAGAATCGTGGTTAAAGCCATGTCTTCCCTCTAACTCGTATTCTCTTCCTGGATTCCATTTCATTAGGAATGATCGTGTGTTTGGGGGAGGTGGCGGTGTTGCCATTTATTTGCGCACTCACATTCCTTTTTCCATAGTAAACATGTCAGCACAGCCACCTCCTTCTAACGCTGGGGAGCATCTCTTTTTAGAAGTGGAACTCAATCACACGAAACTCTTACTAGGTGTTTATTATTCTCCTTCGTTACGCAACAACTTCTTCTCTTCTTTTGAACAAATTTTGGAAACTCTAGCCCCATCTTACAGCCACACCATTATTATGGGTGATTTTAATACGTGTTTGATTAAGCAGGACTATCGAGCTTCTTGCTTTCGACGCATTGTAGATTCTTGTAACTTTACTATTTTACCTCTTAATGCTACTCATCATTTCCCTAATTCCGTATCTTCTCTTTTGGATCTTATTCTTGTTTCTTCCTCTAGACACGTTAGCAAGCATGGTCAATGCTCAGCTGACGCGTTTTCCTATCACGACCTTATCTATATTTCATATAAGATACGCCCCCCTAAGGCTAAACCACAAATAATTATGCAGCGCAATTTTAGTGGTATGGATATCTCCAAGCTTTGTGAGGATGCTCGTATGATAGATTGGAGCCCCTTGCTAGCATCTGATTCGGTGGACACTAAAGTGCAAATATTCACATCGCGAATCATACAGCTGTATGATGTACATGCGCCAATTCGTGCAATAAAAATTAAACACCATCCAGCACCTTGGCTTACTAACGACATCAAACTGCTTATGTCAAAAAAAGCTGCAGCCAAGGCTAAATATAAGCGGAGACCAACACCTTTTAATTTTGAACAATATGTGTCAATTCGTAATCACTGCAATAGGATGTGTAGGAAAGCACAACGCCAACATATCCATGCCTCTGTAGAGAACAAAGATCCAGCGAAAGTCTGGAAATTTCTTAATACTATAGGAGTTGGTAAAGCGCGTAATAATTTGTTTCCTAAAGATTTAAATATTAACTCACTCAATGTGCATTTCTCCTCGTCTTCTAATTTCTATGGACCTACTAAATCCAATACTTTGCAAACTCTTTCTGCTATTCCAACTCCTGACTATCCACCGTTTCTTTTCGAGCAATTGTCCGCATGTGATGTTAAAAAGAGCGTACTTACTATCTCATCTAATGCTGTTGGCGACGACTGTGTCAGCCGGAATATGATCCTTCCTATCCTCGATGAAATTCTATCCATCCTATGTAATATCCTCAACCACTCCCTCTCATGTGGTATCTTTCCATCCTTATGGAAAGATGCTCACATAATTCCACTCCCAAAAATTCCCAAACCTTCTACTTTTAGTGATTACCGTCCTATATCTATATTACCCTTTCTATCGAAAATCCTTGAGCGATCAGTACATACGCAACTAAGCGCTTTTTTACGCAAAAATTCTCTCCTGAGCCCGTTTCAATCAGGTTTTCGCCCTGGACACAGCACTGTTACGGCCTTAGTACATATCACTGACGACATAAAAGTAGGTATGGATAATGGAATGTTAACTGTGCTATCTCTACTGGATTTTAGTAATGCTTTTAATACTGTAGATTTCCATATCCTTATCAACATTCTCCGCTCTATTAACATATCTCCATCGGCTATTGACTGGTTTCATAGTTACCTGTTTGGTCGCCGGCAACGTATACGCATTGAAGATTCTCACTCTTCATGGTGTAATACATCTGCAGGTGTGCCTCAGGGTGGCGTTTTATCTCCTTTACTTTTCGCAATATTTATTAATTCTATCACAAATAAACTAGTTTCATCCTACCATCTTTACGCAGATGACTTACAAATATACACTCAGGCACCTGTCAATAATCTTGCTGAAGCGTTTAAAATTATTAACAAAGATCTCTCACAAATCTGTGAGTGGAGTACAAATTATGGGCTCAAAGTTAATTCCTCTAAAACGCAAATCATAGTTTTAGGCAGTTCCAGAATGCACTCAAAAATCACTTGGTCACAACTGCCACAGTTACAATTTGATGGACAAGTACTAACGCCTCAGAGCAGTGTTAAAAACTTAGGGATTTACTTGGATAATACACTCTCTTGGAATAAGCAACTGCAGGAAACCAGTCGTAAACTATTTGCGGCAGCAGGATCATTACGCAGATTACGCAACTTTCTTCCAGTTACTACTAAGATTGCGCTGGCACAATCTCTTTTGCTTCCTTTACTTGATTATGCCGATGTCTGTTATCTTGATCTCACAGAGGAGCAACTTGATAAACTTGAGCGTCTCCAAAACTTCTGTATACGATTTATATTTGGCTTACGCAAATATGATCACGTCTCTGATTATCGCGATAAACTCAAGTGGCTCCCAATCCGACTTCGCAGGAATACTCATATTCTTATATTATTACACAATGTTTTGTTTAATCCTAACACTCCCTCGTATCTCAAAGAACGTTTTAAATTTCTTTGTGACACACATGCAAGGTCCTTGCGATCTACTGAAAATCTAAGGCTTGAAATGCCAACGCATTCCACGAATTTTTATGACAAAACTTTTACTGTACTAGCTGTACGTTTGTGGAATGCTTTACCGGTAGAAGTTCGAAAGGCTCAATCTCTCAATGTGTTTAAAAATATGGTAAAAAAGCATTTCCTGACATCAAATAAATAATAACTATCATACTTTCAATTTATCTGTATGTGTAAATATATATTGTTATATATTATGTATATGTAGTTTATAGATGGTTTATGTACATTGTATGTAGTATAAGTAGTATATAGATGGTTTATGTATGTATTACAGTAGGTATATTATGTAGTATATGAATAGTTTACGTATGTAATATAGTACAATTGTACCTATACCTATATGATATTGAGATATTTAATAGATAGTATAATTAGGTTGACAAAATTACATTACACAAAATTAACTACACCATTAAATTGTTTTTATTTTACGTTATATATCATGTCCATCCTAAGGTTGCCTGGAAGAGATCGCACTTGGCGATAAGGCCGCCCATTGTACATTTACTGTTGTGTTGTATTGATTGTACCTTTATACCTAAACTGTATTTATGTAAGTTGGTGTGCAATAAAGTATTATCTATCTATCTATCTATCTATAATAATGATTAAGTATAAGCAAAGATTAAAGTATTTTATTATTTTATGAGATTTTATATTTTAGTGTGACACGAAGTCCACTCTTAAGGTGCCAACAATTGGGTGGCTTACCAGCTAAATTTAAATTCTATATTTTCAGATTTTCTGAAATGACAAGCTAGCAATGTCACAATAACAAGTTGACTTTAGTTTTAAATTATTTAATGGTTTTTCATATACAAACTACAGTTTAATATAGTGACATTTGTATTGTGTTAGTAGATATTATTATTTATTATGTTGAAGTGAAAGTTTAAAATAGATTGCACTTTTAATCTAAGCATAGTTTTGATTACGGTCAACCAATGACGTCAAGCTCACGCATAAACATTAAATAACGATCTAAATGAATTTGAATTATGATAGAATTTTTTGTCAAAACTGATGAAGCCATTTAGTTTTCGGGTATACCTAATCAGGTCAAAAATTTAACAGTCTTGACTTTTTTTTCTGCCACATGTTTAATATCAAATAATTAAGACAAGCTTACTCATTAAAATGCACTTAACAAAACATAGCTTGTTATGACAATAAAATTTATTTAAAATGACCTCCACGATTTTGAATACAGACCTTCAATATGCGCGGCCAATCCTCTATCGCAGCACGAACGAGGTCCATGTCAATATCGGCGGCTGCCATAATCAAGGATGCCTTGAGTTACTCCCAATTAGGATGAGGCTTTGCGCAAGCCTTTTCCTCCAAGTGTTGCCATATTTTATAATCGAACGGACTCAAATCTGGACTGGCCCGTCTTCGTGCCGGATGAAGTCAATTTCACGTGCTGCCAGCCAGTTTTGTGTGCTCTTCGCTCTATGAGCTGGAATCTGTAGCTGGACGCTGAATCTTGCTGGAATACCCAGTGTTATTAAACATTGTATGAGAAAAAGATTCGTCAGGACTGTATTTTGATACACTACTGCATTCGTTTTTACACCTTTCTCAGAAAAATTTACCTTAGTTAACCCCCAATAAAAAACTCCCAACCATACCATGAGTTAGAATGGAATATGACCTCGTTGGACACGCGGAATACAGTTGCTCGCTTTTTCACTATTGTGTGCGTACTTTATCATTTTGTAGGTCTGTTTTATGCTCATTTTTTTTTCATTCGAAAAAAAATATTAGAATATTTTTTTCCCGCGTACCGCTTCAACAAATCACAGCATCTCTTCAGTCTCAGGTCCATTTAACGAGCGTTCAAAAGATGTCCTGTTTTTCATCGATATGCCCGAAGCCCTAAGTCTTCATTTAACACCCTTTTCATCGTGGATCTGCTAACCCCATCTGAAGGCCCGAGAGTTTCTGCTTACGTTCTGGATTTCTTCGAATTCGCGTCTTCACAGCTTTTATCACTGCTGGAGTCATATCAGAGCGAGGGCGACTACTTGTTGACCTGTTACCTACAGTTGTCTTTATTGTATCATTTGATGGTACGATAAACGAATATTTTTGATATATTCTAATTTTCAGTAGCTATCACAAAAATTTGTGAATTGGCGTGTAACCGCAACGATGCAACGCATTAAGCGTCCTCGCCATAAAAATGAGTAAAATTCTAAAAAGTACACCTTTTTACTTTCATGAACAATAATTACTAAAGTCGAATTCCATAAACTTTTTGTAGCCAGAATTCTAAAAAAAGTTTTGACTGTGTGACAGTACTTATGACCTGACTAAGTATACGAAAACAAAACATAACCCTTTTAGTGTAATGCGCACGGCCCGCACAGCAGAACGTGTCACCCGCGAGCAGCGTGTGGCGCGAGGGATAATATAGGTATACAGCGGTTGTGCGGGCAGCGCGCATGCGGGCTATGCGTGACACTAAAAGAGCTCTAAATTACCCGATTTGTCTGTCCATAGCAGTATTTATCATTTATTAGACCAAATTTTCAGCCGTCATGTGTCGTCCCTGCATGAATGGTATGTTAGTACGTAAACGTATAGTGAACAATTGTTATATTAATGTCCACAGCAACACTAGTACGACGCTATCGCTGCACGCGAGCAAGAAGGCGTCCAAGAAGTGCGACACGCGCGTCTCGTACGAGGCCATCCCCGAGGAGATGTCCGGCACCTCGCCGCACGCCAACCACCCACACCTCATGACGTACAACTCCGACCCTGGTCTGTATACCTACTGTTGTAGACAACTTCCCCGTGTCGCGGGGACTTTCACAAACAACTATTATGAACTTTCAAACCAATTGAATCATGGCCCATCATCAAAGCCTTTTTAGAGCCATGTGTGTTAAGTTTTAATTAATAACTCGTTATCCTAAAAACAAAGTTGTTGTCTATCATATTAAGCTAATGTTAATTATGCCAGTGAGCAGAGCTTGTCTGGTATAATAGTAGTAAATAATGTAATGTAATAGTTATGTGTGTACACGTGCAGGCTGGGGCGCGGAGACGGCGCCGCAAGCCACCTCGCTACATCATCAGCTGCAGAAGGTACTATACTCTACTACATTACACATTAACTATGAAACTTGTTAGGACTCGCTACGGATTCAATCTGACGAAAACAAAGCAGTGTGACAAGTGTCCTCTCCTCGCGTAGTTGTTAATAAACTGCAGAAGCCTCACGTTATTGTTTACATTGTCAGACCAGCAAAGTGCAGTCTCACATATTTTATTTCTCAAAAAAGTAATTTATGTTACCTAGAACCTAGGTAAATTATATTTGATTCCAGTAATAGTCTTTTAAAAAGTAATGATTAATACTCGTTAGACTGCGAGCGACGGCACGGTGCCTGAAGGTCGCGCCAGCAAACCTCCTGCAGCTCCCCGTGGCGGGCCCGGCATGCCCGGCAGCGGTCCCGGCGGCAAGGAGCGCGACGACCTGCCGCCGCTCGCCAGGTCCAAGCGCTCCAACACTATCTCTGTCATGAGTCCCACGCGACGACACAGGTATAGTACACCGCAGACTTATATCACTTTGTACGTCTAAATACATCCAGTGATAACGCACAACATTAGAAATAGTTTTGTAAACTTAAAAACTCTGGAAATGAAATATTTCTAACAAATTCTATTAAAAATATACAAAAAAAATATATTGAAAATGATAAGATGCAAGACGTAGTGGGGAGACGTGGACGGCGGCGCGGTGGACTGACGACCTAGTTGTAAGGAGGCAAACCTACTGCGGAAGTACTCGTGTATGTCCAGCAGTGGACGTACATTGGCTAATACCGTGATGATACAAAATGAAGCTGCTCGTGTGTATGTGATTGTATTTTAACATAATAAGTCATGTGTAAGGAAACTTGTATGAACAGAATGTCAGATTACATCTAACTATTATTAAAACATTGTTTGTTTATATATTTTCCACTTATAAATTGAAGCAGTTAACAAATATGTATGATATTATTTTATTAAAGTTCTGTATGTTTGTAGCTCTTTCTTAAGCAGCATGTTACTTCTCAATAACACATATTCTATACTTGCATGTTTACTGTGTATTGTAAGTCTTATGTTCTACTTGAGTTTAATTATTTATATTTCTTAATCCTGCATGATGTTTTATTTGCTTTCTAACCTGTTTATTATTATTTTGGTTTGGTTTTCCCTCCACTTCCCACTTGTCCCTCCCCTCCTCCTGGCTGGTCGTGGAGTACAGTATGTTCGCGGGCAGGGCGACGGGCGGTGCGGGGCTGGGCGCTCCCCCCTCCTCCTCCTCCTCGTCGGCGGGGGGCGCTGTGGGCGCGGGGGGAGGCGGAGTCTCCCCCAGCTTCGTGTTCCTGCAGCTCTACCACAACATGAGCACGTACCCCATCACTCCACCTGTGCCAGGTCAGTATTGTTATACTAGTATTTTGCATACTGTATTTTTGCTTACAAACTAGATGTATAGGGTTTCCAGTAATGAATAGATAATCTTGAAACAGCTCATATAAGACCTAACGAGGATTTTAAACAAATATATATTATATATTATAGAATAGAAAACCCGAAAAAAAATTTATCTTTTTTAGTATACCCGAAAACGAAATGGCTTTATCAGTTTTGACAAAAAATTCTATCATAATTCAAATTCAATAAGATCGTTATTTAATGTTTATGCGTGAGCTTGACGTCATTGGTTGACCGTAATCAAAACTATGCTTAGATTAAAAGTGCAATATATTTTAAACTTTCAATTCAACGCAATAAGTAATAATATCTACGAACACAATACAAATGTCACTATATTAAACTGTAGAGTTTGTATGTGAAAAACTATGAAAAACCATTAAATAATTTAAAACTAAAGTCCACTTGTTACTTGTGACATTACAAGCTTGTCATTTTAGAAAAACTGAAAATGTAAAATTTAAATATTGGCTGGTAAGGCACCTAATTGTTGGCACCTTAAGAGTAGACTTCGTGTCAGACTAAAATATAAAATATCATAAAATGATAAAATGCTTTAATCTTTGCTTATACTTAATCATTATTACGTGATTGAATAGTATTTAATAAATATTATTGGCACTAATGCCAATAAAAGGATTCTGTGAAATTTATTGTTGCTATGTTGACAGTGTTGACACATGAAATAAATAAAATATGAAAAAAATAAGAAATAAAAAATATTTGATGAATAATATCATACTGAACATGAATAATCTATAGTGTTTTCTTTCTTTTTCCTCACTTTTAACTCTTAAGTGCCAACAATTGTAGGATTTCTAACGATTAGGTGGTTTACCCTAATTTGTTTTATATTATAAAATTACGAAAACTTTAAATTGAAATATGCGCCAATGACGTCATGCAAGAAATGATAGGGATGGACATAGAAGGAAAAAAGAGAGAAATTCATTAGAATAAAACGTTTTACCGAAAATATGCTCTAGTAACAGTCAATAACGTTGACTTTACTATTTGTTTTTTTAAATATCTAACTATTTGTTATTACAAGAGAACTGATATGTCAAAGTAGCGTCATGCTTGCGTTAATGCTTTAGCTGATGTTTTGTTGTGCGATATTGAACCTAATAGTTTTATGACATGCAACTAACATTAACTCTAGAGGTGATAAAGCCATTTAGTTTTCGACCATACCTACTTTTCAACAAATCTAAAAGGAGCCGTATGACGTTTCATATTTTTCAAACTGAAACAACTTTGTTCATGCGTACATTATTCAGTTTCGAAAACCTTTTAATAGGAAGCCTTTTCATTTACCACGCTGCAGAACAAAATATCGCTCAGCATTGCCCCATCTACCGCATGTTAAGTTCAAGCAATGCCATTCGCAACGAAATAGACTTGTTTAATGGTTCTATTGCCTCTGTCAAGAAGGATCTGGAGCTGTGTTATATCAGGAATTGATACAGTCCAGCTTTTTATTAGTTTTTAGTTTTAATTTAAGTAATTTAATTTAAATTTGTTTAAAGTGTTTTATACTTTCATTTCTAACGCATGTTGTGTTTGCATATTATAGGGTGCAATTAACCGCTAGATAGTAAGGCTCTCTCTATGTATACCAACTTTAAAATTGTACTCAGTTTTGCAGACCAATAAACAAAAAAAAAAAAAAAAAATACTAGCTGTAGGTAGTTACCTAAAAAGTAATAAATCAGGAGTAAATAAAGATAACTAAAATGGGTTTTTAAAAAATATTTTATTGTAAGTTTTGTTGCGGAAAACACACCAAGCGAGACATCAATTTATCTTGTAAGTGGTGTAGGTATGACACCGTAAAACATTATAATTTTTTTTTTTTAAGTTAAACTGTTTATTCTTGAGGCAGTTTTTTAGACCGTGCATCGTTAATAGGGGTTCCATACAGTACACAATAATATCTTACTTCACATACAGTACATGAAGTAAATTTTAGCTGGATTTAAAAAAAAAGAAGAAAAATCATATAATTTTCTAATTAAAAAACCGACTTCAACAGGAGTCGGTTAAAAACCATGCTGATTACAATTTCTAGGATTAGTATTAAATAAATTTCTGCAGTTGTCTTCATCATAAGATCATGTTTGTGTACAGTTTTCATTAATACGAATAAAATAAGCCCAAAGACTAGGTAGCTGCTATATACCGTTGAAAAGTTTCCTCGACCCTCAGTCGTCTTCATCATCAGATCATGTTTGTGTAAAGTTGTGTAAAGTTTTCATCAATACAATTAAAATAAGCCCAAACACAGGGTAGCTGCTATATGCCGTTGAGGTATTCCCTCGACTCTCGGTGGTCTCCAGGATCTGACCAGTTCTAACTCTTGATTATTTGGTAGTGACGTCAGAGATGCACATGTATGACAAGATTTTACACAATGCGTCCCTACAATTTTCAAGAGATGCCCTCGATTTCTCTGGGATCCCGTCATTCAGATCCAGATCTGGTGACAATGGGACCAAATGAGAAGCATACCCATACGAACAAAAAAAAAATTTTCAAATCGGTCTAGCCGTTTTCGAGAAATCAGGTAACAAACACAAAAAAATTAAAAAAAATACAACACAATTGAGAACCTCCTCCTTTTTTTGAAGTCGGTTAAAAATAAATAATAATCATAAAATCTGGAAATGATAGTTGACAAGAAATGATACTTGAAAAGAAATGATGTCATTCAGATACCGGGGCGGGGGTGAGTCACGTAAATATTAAAAAAAAATACAAAATGAATTACAAAAAAAAAATACGGTTTGTGCAATGTGCCTTACCTATGCTCTATTGACTATTGTAATAATAGGTGAATTTTGACAGTTGATTTTAGTCAAGAATGTCACTGATGTAGGTATTTTATTTAACTGGTTATGCATCTGATAATAATTGGATCTCTTTGATAAAAGAAATTACGAAACTTCTTACTGGCAAGCGATACGTAATTGTCATAAATGACATAAATTAAAGTTTATTGAAGTTTAAAAACAAATATTCGGTAACATTCGACGACGGTCGGCTCGCTGTCGTACCTCCCCTCCGCCGACCCGAGGGGTGCAGAAAGTGGAGGCGAGATGCAAGATGTCGATGGCGGAAACGAGCACGGTAAAATTTCCTAAAATGGTTTTGGGAAAAAGGTAATTGCTTACAAACTTTAGAATGTATCTAGTCAATATAAAATTATTTGAATTTTCGAATAAATAATCTATTCCTACTCCCAAAATATATTTACCTTTATAAACGTTTAATCCTATTTTATTACGCTAAAAGTTGTCATAAAATGTGCATAGAATTATGAACTTTGAAGCCTCATAACTTGTAAATGAATATTTTTTTTACTGTTTTATTAATCAATAAGACTAGATAATAACGAGACAAAACGATATCATCTATAGTTTTGAGTATTTATTATCTAATGAAGGAGGAATTAACTTTCTTTGTTTGTATGGAATTGCGATTGAATTGTTTCCCCTTAAGATTTGTTGAACAGTACTGTGTTAATTTAGAATTGTGTAAATTTGTAAAAATGAATTTCGCTCCTTCTGCATATTAATAACAATAACTCCATATTTAACCAAGATAATATATAATATAATATACCATTCTGAAATTTATATTAAATATACATATTATTTTTTTAATAGTTGGCCTCTTAGGTTTCTATACTTTTTTTTTACAAGTCTTACAAAACATTTATAACAATATGTTTCGACAACATTTTTTGATAGTTTTTAATATGATTGCTTTTAAACAGAAACTGCAACAGCTACCTAGAAAATAATATTGTTATACCCCTTCCAGCGTAAGTTTAGCTTTTGACAGTTCACGTCCATGAAGTTTCGTAATACTTCCGCTTATTTTTCGAACAAATTATATTGTATTTCATGGACGTACCCATGTTTTTTCAGTTACCATGGTTACTTAGTGATGGACACGCATAACGATTACCACCATTATGAAACAAATTACAAATAATCGGTAGAAATGAATGCTATGAATAAACCTGAACTCTTCATAATACGTTTATAAAATTTAATATGATATTTTAGATTAGCTATAACCCCCGAATGTGTCACGATAAATTATGTATTTTAAATAATACCTAAGCTAACTATAATTTTATCATTTTAAGCTATAGGCTAATTCTCTTAAAATAAAAGAAAGAAACAATAATAAAATGATAATGTAAGTTGATTTAAGGATCCAAATGTGTAAAATAAAGTAATTTGAAAAATCGCGAAGTCGCTTACAATCGAATGGACTTACATTCGAGATACTGCTGAACGTCACTAACGTCAATCTGTCAAATGTTGTTAAATATAGTGGAAAGGGTATAATAAAAATATTATAACATAAAAAATAGAAGCCTTTCTGTAGGGTTCTCTATTTATATTCCTAAGATTTTATGTCATAATTTAACATTGCATAATGTTTCTTGTTCTGACATTAGTTTCGCATAATACTCATTTGCCATAACTCTTTTACCTCTGGATAGATTAAAGAATAAACCTTACCTAACCTATCCTAGTCGGACTGCTCTAACTCGGGGTTTTAATTTTTTTTTTATTATGGCAAATAAATATTATGGCTGAGGACGATTATGGCAAACAATATTAGTAGAAATGAAATTATGGAAAACGAGATTATGCCAACAAACATAGTATGCTAAAAACCAATTATGGCAAACTATTATTATGACAAGGATAATTTATGCTTAACTGATTATGACAATTAAAATTAGGACAAAAAGCTTTTTTTCTCATAATGGTTTTTGTCATAATTTAAATTGTCAGAAACAGTTGGTTAGGTTGGTAGTCCCTTTCTTCTTCGAATATCGATCGTCCGAAAATCATAATCCGTAACAAATTTACTATAATCATCACTTGCCATAATGTTCGTGTATACGAAATTGTATATTACCTATAATACTTGTGATGTATAAGATGGGGTATTATAATTGTTACATATCCTAAAGAAGATAGAGAAGTTTTAAAAGCACTAATTTTATTTAAACTAATGTTTCACTAGACTAATAATCATTTAGTCGAAAGGTCATTCGGTTAGGTTAGGTTAGTACTGTGACCCTTATAGCGCGAAGGCGAGCGAGAGAAGCGAGCGTGCCGCGGCAGTGGCCGTTGAGCGCCACATCCGTAATGTATCAAAAAAAAATTTTAATGATTTACATTCAGTTTATATATTTAGAAATAATATGTTGAATTCGAAAGTGTAAAGAATTTATTTCTTTATATTGAGGATCTTGCGCTCGATGGTCGCAGTTCTAACCTAACCTAACCGAATGAATTTATTTCTTTATATTGAGGATCTGACGCTCGGCGGGCGCTGCCACGGCACGCTTGCTTCGCTCTCTCGCCTTCGCGCTGTTAGGGTCACTGTTCTAACAAACCTAAACCATTCGATAAAATGCAAACTAATGTTAAAGTTCAGATTTTGTTTTTGGCATAGTCGAACATTTTTTATAGTTTTGTGACATTTCTAATAAACCATTTGAATATTCAATTAAATACATATTTTACTAACTGAACAATAAATGAATTGAACATTACACTTATTGAACAATAGGGCAAAAGTTGTTATCTCAAATAAATATTAGATAAAATGAAAATTATGTTAACTAATATTATACAAAATAACTATTTTTTTAAACGTTTTTCGAACAAATGAGATTATATCAAAAGTTGTTATACCAAACAAGGGAGAACCTATTTTTTCTTGCTATACACATGTCCTAAAATAAAATATTAGGGCAAAAGTCAGAAACAGTTAGGGTTTTTTTTTACGTTAGCATGGTGACCAAAGGACGCACGAGCTGAGCGAGCGAAGCGAGCGTGCTGCGGCAGCGGCTGGCGAGTGCTAGATATATTTTTTTTTATGTAAAACTAGAGGTAGTCTCTTTCTTCTTCGAATATCGATCGTCCGAAAATCATAATCCCTAACAAGTTTACTATAATCATCACTTTCCATATGTGGTTGCACGTACAGGTGAGACGCCGACGATACTGAACCCGCTGGCGGAGCGACCGCTGCGCGTGGCGGGCGTGCAGCACGAACGTACTATCAAGAACCTCGACCTCGTGCCGCCTGTCGAGACGTACAAGGTACACAATAATGTATAACTGTGTAGTATGGTACTGTGGTTGCACGTGCAGGTGAGACGCCGACGATGGGTTCAGTATGAACCCTACTCTTGTAGCTTATCTACTTCACATGGACCTTCTAGTAAGCAAGGCTCGGAACCGGTTTAAAAAATACCGCTTGATACCGGTTTATTTCGGTTTTCCTCCGAACTTTTCTTATGAACGTAAACGTTTTAAGAACTATATTTTTACCTAAATTAACCGGTTTATTTGACGAACGGCATGTCATGTTTAACCTGAGTAAAATCTAAACAGCGCGCGCCATTTCTTTAGGTATAGTGTGTCCGTATTAACCGGTTTTTAATGCTCTAAACCGTTTAATCCGATAAAATCTTTATTTAAATACTGTTCTAAATATCGGTTTAAATAAAACGGTTTAACGAACGAAACCGAATGTAAAGGTTTTGCGGTCAAGTACATAATAACGGTTTGAAAATTTAACCGGTATCCGAGCCCTGCTGGAAAGTAACACACAAATAGTACACCCGATACCGGAAATATGAATTAACGTAAAAACATCTTGTCGAAAATGAGTATTATATCGTATGATGTAATTGCATACGTATTATTATCGAGTGATATAAAAATGTCCTTTACATTAATTCATATTTCCGCTACCCTTACTATTTTATTCAGTTGTCGTAACATAACTTTTTGCAATTTTTATTTTGATCCTCAGATCGGTGTCCTATATGTGGGTCCCGGTCAACAAGACAACGAAGTTTTAATACTGAAGAACGAATATGGCAGTGTGAGGTATGTTATTTATATGACCTTTATATTATACTAGCCTAATCTTACGACCTAATCTTAGCATTTCATGGATTCTTCGTGCGGGTGCCGGGTCCATCGCGTGATAGAGGACGGAACACTTGCATAACAGCGTCTGGGACTTCCGACCCAGATGTAGGTTTAAGGAGGCCCCCTTACAACGCGTTAGCGGTCACCTTCACTGTCTGCTATGTTCCGTCCTCTACCTATCCAAATTTGGTATAAACCTAACAATGCCGTTTTGGACATTCGTGATAGTAGAGAGCTTACTGAAGTTCTCGGCAGTCCTAGTTCTTTTAATAAGCTGTAGAGGGATTTAGCTGCAGTACGCTTCGCACCTATTTCCACGGCATATAGAGTAACCTTGTAGCCATTTCTGGTTATCTCATTTGTCAAGTCAAAGTATTTGTTTGTCTTAATTGCGTGCTCTTTCGGGATGTTAGTTTCCCGTGTTCGGTACCGTGAGCTCAATAAGTACTACACGCTTATTCGAATGTGAGTAGAGGAATATGTCTGGTCTTAACGGCGACACACAAATATTCTCCGGGATTTTATAGTGTGTTTCATACTTGTCAACCAATAGTGTCCAATCGTTTGCCGAACTCAGAACTGAAAAAGGCTTAAAGGTGGTCTTTTTAGTGATGCCTTCCTTAACAAATTGGATGTTTTGTCTTTCATTTGTAGTCAGTCCTTTTTAAGCTCTAGCGATCAATAGACTCACTGCCCCGCGTATAATCCCTAGTACTCTGTCGTGACGTTGCGATTAATGACACCTATCCAAATGCACTTTGCAGCTTACCAATAAGTGTCTAGCCGTACCAATTTCTTTGCCACATTCTGTGCATTTTTTGTCCGTGGCTTTTCCCCATCTTACAAGATTGCTTTGATCAGGAAGAGTCAATTGGAAGGCGTTGAGGTAGAATTTAAGTAATGATGGTGACCAGTCGTAAAGCAAAGTGCGCCACTTCAAGGCTAAAGGTATACACACTCTGTAGCTGTCATTCTGATCTTGGATTATGAAAAATTTCTACTTTCTTTGTCTGATTGTCTTTCCGTGTTTCCAAAACCTGCTCTATTAGTTTGTGCGCCTATCATGAACTTTTTGTGGAATTGTAACCGTGACTCGAGCGCAGATGAATTTTTATCAGTTGGGATGGATTTTACAATTTCGTCTTTAGATGTTGATAAGACTTGCATTTTAGTGACTCTTAGATGTTTATAGAGTTCCGATGGTTTTTTAGTTTTTTAAATTCTATATAATGTAAATAAAAAAGCAATTAAAAAAAGTATATCATCATCATTGCGTATGGCTTCTGCTTTGAACCTTATGTATCTACATCCAGCTGTAGGAGCGAACCTTTTGCGGCCGGAGTAAGGCTGAGGAGCTCACGCATTCCCCCAGCGAACCGACGTCGGGGTAAAAGAGTATATAATTATATAGGACACTATTCCCTTCGGAAGCAGTTTACCAGATTGTCATTTTACCAGATCGGCCTAAGAGTTATTCTGAGGAATAAGCTATATGCTATAGTATGTAGTAGGTATGTGTAATGTAGTGTATGTGTTATGTGTGTGTGGCGCAGGTACGCGGAGTTCCTGACGCAGCTGGGCACGCTGGTGTCGCTGGACGGCGGCGAGGATGAGCAGCCGCACCTGTTCCTCAACCTGGAGAAGGGCGGCAAGGACGGACACTACACCTACGTGTGGAACGACGACATCATGCAGGTAACACTCACATTATCAGTTCTTCACTATCACTTATTACAATACACCACACTTCGAGCTATAACTACAAGCTGTTCTGTTAAAGATAAGATTGATTTAAATGTTTGTATAGGCATAACAGTGAGACATAATTGCAGGTGTTGTTCCACGTGGCGACGGCGATGCCCTCCTCGGCCAAGGACCCCACGTGCAACGAGAAGCGCAAGTACATCGGCAACGACTACGTCTCCATCGTCTACAACGACTCGGGCGCCGACTTCAACATACACACCATCAAGGTACCTCACACACACACACACACGACTTATATAGTACAGAGGGATATATAACCTCTCAGCTACTCGACTCCTAGTCTCGTCAATCGAACCTTCTCCGTAGAATAGTTCGTAATATCCACTCAACTGTAACAACAGCAGCACCTAGGCGCACAATACATAGACATAGATCGGCTTCGGCGTCACTTGTTTGTTGACACGATGACGATGTCGTCAACAAACAAAACGTGTCTGAGGCCATGCACAGCGACTGATTGTTGTTTAATTGGCGCAAGTGGCAACCGTGGCGTGGTAACCGTGCCACTAATACGCGCTGGTTCGCTTAACTTGTCTCTGAGGTCATAGGTAATATATAACACGAATATCACCCTTATGAACTACATGTTAAAGTATATAATTGCCAGAACTTCGAAAACCGCCATCTATGGACGACGGCGGAATTAACTCGAAAATTGAATCTATTTAGATTACAAAACGTTATAAATATAATTGTTCCTGCACTACAGCAAAATAACTTCTATTTATAGTGTATGAAGGTTTACTCCCAGATGTATGATCAGCTAAATTTTATTAGGGATTACATAGGAGCAGGTATTTTTTTGTTAGTAGTTTATTTGTGTGTTTATTTGTTTTTTGGCGACAGCGGTTCCCATAGTGAATTAGTTGTATTGCATTTCCACTTGATTTTTCTTCCGTGATTCAAACAAACTGTTTAGCTTTATATATTAGTATAGATATAGATGACGTACTTAGTTACACTTAGTTATTATAGTCCATGATGTAATGTTCCAGGGGCAGTTAAACTTCTGCATAGTAGTGGTGGAACCCTACGAGCACGGCATGAACCGCGTGCTGGTGAAGACGAAAGACGAGGGCATCCGCACCAAGTTCCTGTCACACCTCGACACGCACTGTGTGTCCGACCATAATGTCGCACTACTGGCGAGACAGATGGCGCTACATTGTGCAGTAAGATATTAAAAATTACCTATCTAGTTGGGACGGCGGAACAGCAATAGACGAGGGAGGCACAGGACCGCGCACGATATGACCAGCATTGGACGTTCATTGACTGAGATAATGACGATGATGATATTATCAACCTTGTATTCTTAATAACATTTAAAAACAAAGATATGTAATAAAACCGAAAAAAATAGCCCTAATTTATTTTATTCCATTTTTTTATTAGGAAATAAATTGTTGGTCACGGTGACCGTGACGTGGCTCAGTTACACTACCGGTACACCTGCGCGTCACTCACTACTTACGTTCTTTTACAAATCATAACATTAATATTTATTTTGTTTACATTTAATAAGAGAGTAGATTTGGCGATGTAATGTTGAAAGCCTTTCTGCAAAAGTTAATAAATTGCAAAAAAAAATAAAAAACGCTGAGAACCGGATGTTGAAAGATCCTCTCGATATCTAGGTTCATCGTGGGCGTGGGGTTCAGTACAGAGTGAGTGAGTGAGTGTGCGGTTTGTTGCAGCTGGCGTCGCACATATCGCAGTCGCTGAAGCTGGGCGGCGCGCCCTACGCGTCCAACTCGCTGGAGCGCCTGCGCCTGCTCAAGCGACTGCGCCTGCGCGCGGGGGCGGAGCGCCTGGCGCTGGCGGCGCGCGCCTGTGCGCCCTACGGCACCGGCGCGGACCTGCAGCACCGCGTCGCCATCGACGACTTCAACGACTACACCTAGCCGCGCCACCACACCATCCACATGTCTGTGACCGACCACGCGCTTGCCCGACCTACGTGCCGTCGCGTCGTTGCGTGTATCTTGGAACGCAAACTGATTACATTGTAAAAAGCTAATAACGTAAAGGATAAAGTGTTTTATACATAACATGTATTATTGTCGTATATTATTTATCTACGGATACCCGCAGTGACGTGAGTGTGACATGTAGGTACGTGCATTCGTCACAGGCGCGACCTTGTATGTATCTCATTTCATTTTTACAAAAAAAACTTATTGTGAGATGTGATAGTAGTGTAACAATTAAATACGAAATAGTAATACTAAATATTTATATATATTAACGCTGACAAGTATTGTACAAGTACGCTTCGCTTATGGGATCTCGCGATTTTCTTGTAATAATATAGTGATTAGTTAGTACGATGCCGGGTCCGGCTCTTGTCAACTGCACATAAATATGATATTTTGTAAATGTATTATTGTCGTACACACAACGGCACGTAACTTGAACACGGCTCGGGTGGGAGCGCACTATGACGTCATTCGTACGTGATCAAGTTATGTGTCGTCACCACATATACCTACCTACTAGAGTGTTGTCGCGCAACCCTCTGTCACGAGTTATTGCTAATTGTGTGTCTTGTGGGGACTTGGTGTGACTGTTAAACGTTTTAAACTATTTATTTGCTAAATGTATTACACACATTTATATATTTAGCAAATTACATTTTAACCAAGTTTAAAACGCATACCTTTACCTGGGTGTTGATTTGTTATATGTACCTACGTGAGCGCGTGTGAGTGTGTGTATGCGTGCGTGTATGTGAGCAAGTCCCCGCAGCAGGGCGCACGCTACTACTATGTTATACTTATATGTACCTAAGTACCTACTGTGACGAAAGATGAATTGTTTTATTTATTCAATTCTAAACTTACAATATTCTATCTAGGTTGTCTGTGGCTTAAATAGTTTAATTTCTTATATAAATTTAGATTTTGAACTGAATAATATAAAAACTAATGTTAAGGATTTAAATAAGTACATGTTTTCACTAAATATGAGTTTGTTGACAACGTATAGTGAGCGATAGCGATGCGATGTGCACTAGTAGTGACGTCACTGTGTCCGGGCCGGGGCCGGGGCGGGCGCGTGACGCGTGCTCGTCCAGGTACACACAGACACGAGTCATGGCATTTCTTGTTTATATATTTTATGTAGCAATTTATTTCCTGACAAAAGATTTTGTAATCAAATAAATGATGGCTATTTTTTCACATGTTTTATTTCATGTTTCACAACTATCCACTTATGATAATAGTAATTGTTGAAGTGGTAGCATATAAGATAGTGCTAAATGAGTAAACATATTTTTTTTTTTTTAATTTATCGCCTAAACATATATTTGGGATTGGTTTATTATAATTGGGTTTACAAGTTGATATCCTATTATTATTTAGATTCCTATCTATTAGCTGGTCATATATTAAAGGTAAACCTAATGCTTATCAGCTAAATGACATTCAACAATAGAATAAGGTATCTGGTTGTTACAGGAGTACAATCGCTCTCAACACTTTGATGTTCACATTGACAACATTATAAACAATGCTTATAGAATGTATGGCTTTATAATGAGATCGACAACTGATTTTAAAAGACCATCTACTTTCTTAATATTGTATAATACAATAGTTCGTTCACAGTTGGAATATGCCGTGCAAGTTTGGAGCCCCTTCTATGATAAATATTCAGGAGGGCTAGAAATGGTCCAAAAGAAGTATTTACGTACTATGCATTATAAGTGTCGACAGCCTAGGCTACATTACACTGAGCTTTTGAGTAAGTACAGGTTGTTGAGCTTGGAGTCCAGGCGGATTCTTTTAATGGTTATGACTCTGCACGGTATTTGTAACAGTAATTTCGATTGTAGTGAAATTACAAATCAGCTGAGCTACATTGTACCTAGAACCATGCGCCGCGGCGTTTGCGTGGCCAGGCTGTTTCACACCGCAAGGTGCAAAACGAATGCTGGTGAGCGCGCTCCTCTGCGGCGCATTGTTCAAACATATAACACACACTTTACAGAGCTGGATATTTTTGATTTGTCTAGATCTCAATTTAAATCCTCGGCTTTGGCAATACTAAATTCTATGCAAATTTAAATTTTTCAAATTTCAGTTTTTTCTTTTATAACGTTTTTATTACATATTACTAATGTCATTGTGCGCGTACATGTAAATATTCTTAACTTATTCAGTGGACAATAGTGTGGGTTATGCGTTTACATATACCAAATTATTGTATTTTAGTTAGTAAGATATAATGTGTAACTGTTTTTTGTCCCAATAAAGTAAAATAAAATAAAAAAAAAAACACACATACTACTCATTTCAAATAAGAATGTGCATGAGCCTGTGCTGTAGTGTGACGTCACAAGATTAAATCTCTTAAATCAAAGAAAATATTGTGGTTTTCTTAAAAGCAAATGAGCATTTTTGTACGGGATACCATAGCACTCACTGAGATCTTTCAAATGAATGATATAGGTAGAAGTGTTACAACACATGGGACGAAACCACCCATTGTCCTTTACAACTTGTGACATCACAATATGACGCAGGTCCATGCACATTCTTATTTGAAATGAGTAGTAATCAGATTAAGCTAAAAATCAGAACTAAATCTAATCATATGTGGCACAAAATGGATGGAATCCCGGGTCTTGCTTGGGTAATAGCTCTAGCCGCAAGACAGCACAAGAGCCAAGACCCTTGGCTCTGCTCAGAGGTATGATCGGGTACCATATAGCAAAAGTTGAGTGAAGGCAAAATCCGTTTGTACGATTGCTCATCACTGAACACTATTTGAGAAATAAATCAAGATAATAAGAAGACTAATGTATAATACAGAATTTAGTTAAAATGTATTTAATGGAAACAACTATACCAAGTTCCTGTAAAGAATTAATTGTAGAAAAGTTGTTCTAAGAAAATGTAAACTGATATAAAATATTTTAATGTTTTATTTTTAAATTACAAGTAATACAACAACTAAACCTATAACTAAATAACAGCTCCAAACTTCAGTTTAAAGAGTATAATACAACTCAAAATATTTATTTATCTTCACTCTTCTTGTCCAGTGTTCGTTTCCAAACTTTAACTTTCCCTCGAAGTTCACGTAAACGTTTCATTTCATCTTTAAAGTCTTGGTGCTCGTCGCGGTACAGTCCATACTCTCGAAGCTTTAGCATGAGAGCGTGTGTCTCGACGTGCCGAGGATAATAGTGGATAATCTCCTCGTTTGTATGTAGAGGCCTAGCGGAAAACATGTTCACAACTTTCATAGATTTTGAATTCGTAGGAAGAGCTACTTCACCAAATATTCTATTTGATAAACGTTGCATGCGCCGAGCGTAGTTTGTTGAAGCCTTTATAAGTTGGGAGTATGTAGTATATTTGGTTGCCATTTTATCAATAATAAATATTAACCAAACTGGAAGTTAAATATTTACGTTTTGTTATTTATAATTTAACCTAATAATTATTGCTCATCATAAAATGCTACTATTAATTTAAAAAATGTGATCTCTGTGCGATTCTGCTTCTAATGTCAATGTCACACACACACACACTGACAGAGACACTAAGTTGACATTAACCTAGTGTGACAAGAAAAATAATGACGAAATAATCGTCTCATCTCATAATGCCAACTTCTCAAAATGCCAACCGCTCGCAAAATGACAACTTCTCAGAATGCCAACTTCGCATAATGCCAACTTCTCAAAATGACAGCTTTTGAGGAGGAGTCCGGCCATAGATAAAGATAATACATATGAAATATATGAGTCCGGCAGGCATCAAAATTACCAAAATCTTAAAAATCACACACTTTATGTACCCTTAGACAGTATAATTATATTGTAAAATAAAATATAATAAACATTGATTGATTAAAAAATAATGCATGACGCGTCAAAAGTCCGGCGCGCAAATGAAGTGCATTTGCGCGCCGGACTTTTGACGCGTCATTGACGCGTCGTATACGTTACTGCATATATTTTTTTTTTATTTAAAGTTAACTAAAACGGTACAGGCCAATTACATTAATTAACTTAGAACTAACTTAGAATAATCTTAAACTAACATGGAAAAGTGGACACCCTTTCATACACTTTCTCACAAAACACTAAACATACACGCATGATTTCATTCCATTCATCCGCGAACACATACACTCTGGGTGTTGATTCAAGAGGTCATTGAGCCTTTTTAAAGTTCGACAGACTGTGGACTCGGCTCTGGCAACGGTTTTTGATGGTATCACCGGGAAAAGACCATACCGGCGGTTCTGACGATGTGCGATGTATTTATTGGGAACAAATAACCTGCAAAAAAGTTCATGAAGGTCAGGGCTGTCAATTCGTCCTCTAAAGGTTTTCAAGCCAACAAGTAGCTGACAAAAACCCCTTCTGACTTCCAAGGAGTTATATGATAACATACCTATACTACGAATTTTAATTCGATTCCAGATTTGACAATTTCAGTGTAGCAACGTTATGACAAGTATTAAATAGTGACGTTGCGAAATTATTCGATATGGAAATGAAATATTTCCGGATCGATTCTTCTCGTTTAAAATTAGTGGTATTTTTAGTTTTGACGATTAATTAACGATCTGAGACTTTTCTTTTATAGGTAATTGTGTGTGAAATGAATAAAAACTGTGATCATGGTGTCTTAGCCCAGCATACTCACAATAAAATCTTGATATTTCATGAATGCCAAAAAATGGTTCTGAAATAGTTATAAATAGTGCGAAAAGGAAAAAAATAGTGCTCTTATACTTACGAAATTACAGCCATTTTATGAGTCACATAAATATTGTTGAAATAATAATTTATTATGCCTATAACCACAGAATATAAAAATTAAATATGAAATAAATAGTATTAAATATTATTTCCGATTCACGAGCATTCACGAAGGACTAATTTTGTATCCTAGGTAACCGATATTGTATTGTCATCCCCACTAGTGACAGCCGACCATTGACTTTTTTATTGACTGCAATATTTAATAATAATGTACTACTCAATCGGTAAAGCAGACTGTGATACTCTGCTTTATCAAATCAGTATACATATACGTAGTACATACTGCATAAGCACACGAAAATAGGCCTTAAGGTGACGAACCAATAATTACCTTAACTGTACATAAAAAAAATATTGTAAATATTTTTATAAATTGTCGCCGTCATCGCTTTCGCTATCGCTGTCACTTTCTGTAACATTTATTATAAATGTGTCTGTGATATTGTCAATTAAAGTATCTAGCCTACACATTTTTTGCTCTTCTTTGACAATATGGGATACGCATTTAGACCATTCGGTAGCCGTAATTTTTTGAATGCCTTCCTGAAATAAAGTTCTCACGTCTGTCAATTTGAAGTTTTTATTATTTTGAGCTACATGCCCCTTTACCTGCGCCCATATCAATTCGATAGGGTTTAGCTCGCAATGGTAAGGGGGAAGTCTTAAAACAGTGATCCCATGTTGTGCTGCAATTTCATCTACAGCGTACTTATTAAAAGACTCGTTATGTGGAATCAGTTCTAAAAGCGTAGCTTTAACCATATCTGGTTCGTAATAAATATTTTTATTTAAAAGCCAATCTTGAATTTCAGCTTTTTTCCAGCTCATTTTTGGTGCCGTTTCCAATTTTCGGGAGTGGTAAGGTGCATTATCCATCACCACAATTGAGTTTGGTCTTAATTTTGGTAAGACTCCAGCGAACCACTCCTCAAAACAAACTGCATTCATCTCATCATGGTAATCTTCACAATTTTTCTTTGCTTCAAAAATCATGAGCCCCTCTTCTAGGAAGCCTTCTTCACTACCTATATGGCTAATTATGAGACGTTTGCCTTTTCCAGATGGATTTTTTAATCCAGTGGTCAGTCCCTCCAAAAACGCTTGTCGAGATGATGTGACTTTCATGTCCACCCAAGTTTTTTTTACAGTATGACCTTAAAGTAAATATAGTACATTAACATTCAATATTACTATTAAAATGTAAAATGTATATAAATTCATTTTGTGTATAAATGTTAGCCGTACCTGCGTTAACCCAAGTTTCATCTTGATAATATATATGTCTCCCTTCTCGTCGAAACTGACATATAGATCGCAAGTAACGCTGTCGCCAAGTTATTATATCATTTCGATCAATAAGTGTGCTCTTGCGTGACCGTGAAACAAATTTAAAATTAAGATGTTTCAAAATTTTTCTGAGGGTGTCTTTGGAAATATTGGGTATTTCTGGATCATCGTTCATCACTTGTAAAATCTAAAATAGTAAATTTTATAATAGCTTGGAATCATTACTTAGGTATATATATAAAAGATGTACTTAGGTTTAAAATAATACAGTGTGACTGATTGACTAACCTTTGAAATGGTTGGAGGTTCATTTCGGTAAAAGAACTGATGAACAATTCTTCGTATTGCAGAGAATGTAAATTCATCAATTTTATCTTTAAAACTTCGCTTTGGTCCAGATTTTTTAGGAGGAGTTGGCGGCGCACCTTTATTTACTTCCTTCAAAACGTTACAAACAGAGCGTGAGGTTATTCCCAATATGTCAGCAACTTTGCTCATACATTCATTTTCTTCCACAACTTGAAAGGCCTCCAATTGCGAAGAAATTTCATTTTTCACGTATTTGTAGGCGTTGCGGATCATTACTTTTTCAGTAACAGTGAAAGCTTTTCGTGGACGTTTTTTTCTTGGGGACAAGAAAACATCCACGTCTTTTTGTGATGTACTTGGCTGAGGATCCATTTTGATGGAAAACCAAAACAAATAGTTGACAAAAAAACTAATATCGATTCGCAATGAAATAAGATAGGTATTCGTGCAGTCAGGCTGGGAGAATGAAGCCGAATGACACTATAAACAAAATGACGATAGCTGCACGAGCGCACACAGGCTGCCAATACTAAAATCTATCTAGGCTCAATAAGTTTTGTTTTTAATATAAAAACATAAATTTTAACTTTTTATAAAATAGAGCAGCGATTACTAATTAATAAATTATTATTATGAATAATTATGTATTTATTTAAATAAAAATCAATAATTTAGTCTTTAATTGGCAAACTGCTGGCACACACACTTATTGTTTATCGATTTTTGTGTTCATCACTACACTATTATATGTGGTATCATTATTTCACAAAATGACAGTAGCTAATGTCAAATCAGGAATCGAATTAAAATTCCTACTATAGAAGATAATTGGTAGGGTACATGTAGGGGAAAAAGTGGTACAGTCTTTGATAATGAGATGTGAGGAAAGTTTTTTGCACTTTTTTAAGCATCAAAGTTTGGTTTGCAGTATGGGGATGCCAGACACATGCGCTTGCTTCGAGTTTGCTCCGAACAGGAGTATTAAACAAGAGGCGAGGAATATTAGGGTTTTGAAAATCTCTTGAATTTCGCAAGATGAAACCCAATCGCCTGAAAGATTCTCTCGCAATGATGGTGACGTGGTCTTTAAAAGTTAAGCCCCGATCGAAGGCTACACCCAGGTCCTTAATAGTGGTCCTAATTCTATTTTCAGACAAAACAGCGCTTCACGGATAGTCCGTCGTCTGCGCTGCACCGAAATAGTAAATTAGTAGTACACCACTGACAGAATAAACCTTTTATAAATAAAATACTAATTCGGCAAGTGGAGATTTCGGTAATACATTATATTTATTCTTTACATCAATCTTTCGGCGAACCGAGGTGTCGGTATACAAAGGTAGCGGTTAAATAATTTTCCCTTTGTACCAAAATACGGTTTATTTATTTATTTATTTATTTATTTATTATGGGTCTCCAACAAAGGCAATACATATCAGAAATCAATTTTAAAATTACAGAAACATGGCGTGTATTCCTTCAATTACAGGAAACCACAGCATGCGAATATAAAAAACAAACTAAAATAATGACAAACTAAAATAAAAACAAACATTGGCAATATAAAAATTAAAAAAATTAAATTAAAATTTGAAATCTACATGAAAACTTTAAATTAAATCCTTTAAATATGATAACACAACAACAACACCAATTAAAAATAATATTATAATATCCTATTAACAATTAATTTTGAATAATTTGAAAATAAGAAAGAAAAACAAACTAATAAAAAATATATATACAAAAATATATTTACAATTGTGTCTGAGAGATTATATTTTTTAGCATAGTCTTAAATTTTAATATAGGTAAGCTGAGATCTAATTCATTGGTTTTGGAGAGTGAGTTATATTGTCGAAAGAGTCTTGGTACAGCAGCAAAATACCCGAGATTTGATTTTGCTACGGGTATTGCAAAAAGGTTGTATGAGCACTTTCTAGGTAAGTGTAAGGGTGTTGAAAAATTTAGTTTGTTAATAAGTTCGCTGCTATCAATGAGACCGTTGTATATCCTATATAAAAGCATTGTGTCTAGGTACTGTCTGCGATTACTTAGAATACTCATGTTGTAGTGTTTTAACCTATCCACATAACTGGGAAGCTGCCTTGCCAGATGGTCATTGTAAGATAAGTGGTACAAAAAACGTTTTTGAACACTTTCTAGACGCTTGTTGTACACTTCGTAGTGTGGATTCCAGATTGGGCTATTGTACTCAAGAATGGGTCTGACTAAAGAGTTAAACAATAATATTTTAGTGCTAGGCTTTTTGAACTCTTTACAGTTTCGTAGTACAAAACCTAAAGTTGTGAACCCTTTAGAAACAACATTTAAAATATGGGTGTCAAATTTCAATTGAGCGTCTATTGTAATGCCTAAATCGCGAACTGCGCTCATGCATTGTAAAGGAGTTCCATCAATACTATAGTCATTACGGTGTGTGTTTTTGTTACGAGTAAATTGAATATAGTAACATTTATCTGTATTCATTTTCATATTGTTGTTTTTACACCATTCGGATAGAGAGTTTAGGTCGGCTTGTAGCAAGAATGTATCCAAATTATTTTGTATTGGTTTCATAATTTTGAGGTCATCTGCATAAAGAAAGAAGTTTGTGTGTTTAAAACAAGTAGAAATATCATTAATAAAAATATTAAAAAGGATAGGACCTAAGTGGGATCCTTGTGGGACTCCTGATGTGGCCAGATATTTATTTGAGCAGTACCCACTTGCTACTACTTGAGACGTCCTTTCGGCTAAATAAGAAGTAAACCAGTTTAACATAGATCCACATACTCCTGATTTGCTTAGTTTATGCAGAAGGATTGAATGATCTACTGTATCAAATGCTTTACTAAAATCAGTGTACACAGCGTCAACGGGTATGCGACTGTCTACAGTGCTAACTAATTGTGATGTAAAACTTAGCAAATTTGACATCGTTGATCTGGACTTCATGAATCCATGCTGAGATTCTATAATATGTTGTTTAAGGTACCAAGACAGGTGAACAGTTACAAGTTTTTCAAAAATTTTGCCAAAAGTTACTAATATGGAGATAGGTCGATAATTATTAACGGAGCTTTTGTCGCCAGATTTAAAGATAGGTACTATTAAAGCTTCTTTCCAGGCCGTGGGAAATATACCATCCTTTAAGGATTTATTAAAAATTAATTTAAGAGGTGTAACTAAAGCAATTGCACAGCGTTTAATAAATATAGGTGGGACCCCGTCATTCCCCGCTCCTTTAAACTCGTCTAATGTTTTTAAAACCCGCAATATTTCAAAGTCACTGAGAGTGAGATTACAAAATGAAGATGACACAATAGTGTCAAGTGGAAATGAATGATTGCTAACCGTGACAGTAAAAGACCTTTTAAAATTTTCAGCAAACAAGTTGCATATCTCCTTACCTTCAAAGGCTACTTTATCGCCCAATCTCATATCAGAAGGGTAACGACTAGCAGACTTTTTTTTATTCTTTATAAAAGACCAGAATAGTTTAGGGTTTTGTTTTACAGCTAATTCTATTAGTTTGACATAACTTTTATAACAATTTGCCAAAAGAACACTACATCTATTACGTAAAGACTCAAAAGTTTCTCGATCCAGGGGATTATTGAATCTTTTTACTCGTTTGTGATATTTGTATTTTTCTTTAATTGTGCCAATAAGATCCTGAGAATACCAGATCGGATATTTATTACTCTTGGCCCTTTTTATAGGAATATGGTTAGATATGATTTCCCTGATTTGGGCATAAAATATACGAACCATTTCATTTACTGCAGTACAACCTTTGAATAAATTCTCCCAATTAATAGAATTTAAATGATCTGTTACTTTCTCATAATCTGCTTTAAAAAAATTCGGTTTTAAGTTTGCAGCTGGTTCTAAGGCAGATTTAGTGGAAATTTGTGTAGTAAACAATAAAGGTGGGTGCAATGCATCAATTGATGACAAAGGGAAGTCACTACTAGTAAGGTCAGTTATCGGTAAGGTACTTAAAATTAAATCTAGTGTTTTGAACTTGTTGTTCCTTATTGAGTTATATTGCTTTAAATCGTTGAGGGCGATGAAATCTAAAAACGTATTATTAACTTCGGTAGTTTTTGATTTTGGTTCAAGTTGGAGAGTGTTATTCTTTTGGAGCCAGAGTATACTATTTAAGTTAAAGTCACCTACCAGCAGGACGGGCTCTCCACTGTCAATAATATTTTGAGTATTGGTTGTGTATAATTCTAGAGCTTCATTGTGCAGTGGGGGTGGTAGGTAGACCGCATTTATGTACAAGTATCTAGAATTAATATTAATATTTTTACAACCCCCCGAGTTCAAATCCAAGCGTATCCACAAATCTTCGAGATCACTTTCAAATTGCGATATTCGACTTGACTTTAGGTTTTTGGACACAGCAATTAGTACCCCGCCACCATTTTTGCGATTACTATATCGGGAATCTTCCCTGTCGCGTTAACAGTAATGTCTATGTACAATTAATTATATTATGGTTCATGGGTAATTCGGTAACAGTTCAAAGCTCGTTTTGTCCGTGGCTAATTTTTATTATGTAAACTTATTAATTCTTTACCTTCTTACTTTAGGATGCTTAATATTATGCTTATAAAGACTGGCCACATCTAAATATCTAATTTTTTCATGTCATTTGTATGATATTGACGTGGTTAATTTATAAGTTAACAGTTTTAAACAATTAGCTTTCCATAAATCTTTCAAGTCATTTATAAAAGGATATAGAAAGATGTTCAGCTTGAGAGTAAACATGTGGTTGACAATATTGTGCTGTGCGACTATGATTAGTGGATCTTTCGGGGTGGACGATTTCTTATCGAACATGCATGGACTCGAGAAAAGAAACAGAATGGTTTTATGTCTGAAGACTACGGAAAAGGCACGCGCGCGAGAATGCAGTGGGGCGTTATTAGACGACGAGTGGATGGGAGTTAAGGCTGGATGTATACGGCTACATCCTGTAGATAAAATGATAGCGCTTAGAATAGGTGATGGTATAACTTGCGATGATTTGGAGGACGGTAAGATAAAGAAAATATAATTTTATTTCATAAATATCTCCGTAGATGCGTTGGACATTTATTTGACATTTATTTTATTTATTAGTAGCAATATACGACGAACTCCGTTTAACCTCCAGATAGCTTTGTTTTATGTAACATTTCGTTTAGTGATTTAAAGATAAAGAATATTTTTTTTTGTATGTTAAATTTTCTTTGCTACAAAGCTCACGGAGCCCGAGACCTTTCTAACGAACGCAAAACCGTGGAAATCGGTTCGTGCGTTCTGGAGTTATAGCGTCAGGAAGGAAAATCCGACTTATTTTTATATTTTACTAGCGGCCCATCTCGGCCTCGCACGGCCATTACTTTCCCGCTTTTCTGTTGAATTTTTTCCTGAATTTTCTTTGCTATAAACCTCACGGAGCCCGAGACCTTTCCAACGAATGCAAAACCGTGTAAATCGGCTCGTGCGTTCTGGAGTTATAGCGTCAGGAAGGAAAACCCGACTTATTTTTATTATATTTTATAATTATATTCAGCCATAAAGGTTTTGGTACCGCAAAGTGGTTACGTTAAGTACGATTTAGTTTAAAGAATTGTACAATGTTAGTTTTTTCGCTACAATTGCAGTGTATGAAAAATATGTTGTAAATAATGTATTTTATTATGTCCGAATCATAATTTTACTTATAAATTAATGGGTTTTCTTCTCCGGGAAGGATATTGTTTGTCGAATCTCCCTTTGGTAAACTTTGACAACGTTATTAGGACGAAGTAAATTATTGTATTCTTGTCCATAACTAAGCTGGCGGTGGTCACCACAACTCATACCGTCAAAATGTGACGTAAGGCTGCCGGTCTACTCACAATATATTTATACCTTCAGCTAACTTATATTATATCGGTTTAACTTATTCGTTTGTGGTACTAGAAATTGTGCAGATTATTTTAAAATAAGACAAATGATGTATTGAATTTATTGTAACAGAGTACAGTTCTACACGCTCCCGCGCTGTGAGAACTGTTGTATTCCATCGGTGGGCAGACATGGCGCTTATATACTTAAGTCGTCCATACTTAAATCTGGACAACCATCCTAACAGCACTAAATGGACGATCGCTCGAGTATTCAAGCCACATGGGTAACTGGTTATATTTTTTTTACATTTTAATGACCATGATCCTCTCTGTATTGAATTAACTCGTTTTTTACGACACAAAATTATCAACACCCCACTGCTGTTAGTATTATGGGATTAAACAACTTCATGATAATTTTTGGCATTTTACGATACTCACACGCACACCACAGGGTAGGGTCAGCAACAGCAAGGTTTTTAGAAGTGATATTTGGAGGGGGAACATGTAAATTGAAAATTGCTCCTGAACCGTGTTTTCTGAGAGTGTCTCTATCTAAAATATTTTTATTTCATTGTGTATTTTACAATAGTAATAGCTGACAGTAAAAGAATAGAGGGAGATTTACATTTTCTCCAGAACAGACAATAAATCTAGCAAATAAGTAAAACTTGACACAGAACCAAATTCCATCCTGCTTGGCGAAAGTGGTCTGCAAATTAATCCTGACATTTGAATCTTCCAGCCAAAGTTCGATGGACACTATTCATAAATTACAAGAGTATCAATATGCCATGAACTATCATCATCTTCATATTAGCGAATTGACGCCTACTCCTGGACATAGACCTCCTCCGAATATTGCTACCTTGTGTGTTTCCTGCCATCCTAGAATAATTAATTATGACAATACATACCTAATGTTTGTTTAAATGATTTTTTGTTTTATAGAATTTACAAATGGATAAGACATTATTTGAAATATTCGGCTAAAAACAGTAACGCATATTATCAGTACAGTGTACTGCATAGTAAGATGATGACCAAGTACCCACCATGGAAGTTGTTTCTTTTATACATTGTTCTTCCAGCAGCACTAACGGTACTACTGTTTTTGTATGTTGTGGTCTATGACAGTTCACCCACGAACGATAGTTCTGAAATGTCTGAAATAAATGAAGATGAGAAGAAGACTAATGTATGATCCTGAATTTTATTTAGACTTATTTACTGGAAATATAACGATCCCTCGTTCCTGTAAAGAATTGTAGAAAAAGTTGCTCTAAGAAAATATAAACTGATTTCTATTTTAATGTTTCATTTATAAATTATAAGTAATACAAAAACTAAACCTGTAACTTAATAACAGGTTCAAAATTCTTCAGAATTTAATGATACAAAAACCCCAGATTTCATTAAGACAATGAATCAAAACAAAACACTTTTTATCGAGCAAGAAAACGAAAAAGAAAACAAATCTTTAACACTCAGTGCTTGCATAACATATGTAGGTACATGTAATGCACTGATGAGTTAGCTCGGAACGTCTCAGGTGCATGTTAAGGAATACACACCATCAAGAATAATATTGTAGGTGCGCAAGAATCTTAAAAAATAAATAAAATCATCCGGAATCTGACTTTAAAGGTAGAAATGATGATTTCTTTTGAACTTTCCATGCACTATTAGTCCTGTCCTGATGCGGTGTAGTACTAATAACTGTCTTAGGTCAGTGAAAGTTTTATTACATGTAGTTAGTATTTTGAATGTTAAACTCACAATAAATTTGCAGAAGCATTTCAAGCTTGTTTCATCAAAAAATTCGACATACTACAGAATTATTGTTCGTAATTCTTTTAATTTAACATTTGGTGCACATGCGAATTATTGTATAATTCGCTGATGCAGTATATTATACACGGGCAGTATTTTAATCTTATCTATGGATACGGGTCTCAAGGGGATGTGTGTAATTTTTATTCGACCTGAGAATATCCATTTTAAAACTGCACATGTCTCCCGTGACAGTGTGCACCAAGCTTTGTAATTTTCAGTTTTCACCCAAAACTCAACATGACTCAACTCTGTCCAGTGTTGCCGTTTGGTGGTTGGTTGGCAACATTTTTGTTTCAATCTAGCGAGTAAAATATATTTAGCTACTTTTAGCGACTTTTCACAAAACTAAACAAACCTTTAATATTGTACAAATTACGTAGCTTTATTTTATATTTATACAAAACATTGAGAGGATACTATGTTTTGTATAAATGGAATTGAGAAAATTTTAAAATATGTTAGTATAAATTTAAATATAGTAGGTGCTTGCAACACCACGAATTTACGGGGGATCCCCGACTGAATCCCTACTATCAAACGGCAGATCAGATATTATCGCTATTTCTTTCTCTTCCACTAGATTTCAAAAGTAAGAAACCAAACAGATTAGTATTATTAGTAGATTTCAAGTAAACCTGTTTTCAACGTTTAAATGTAAATATTCTTATCGTTTAATATTCGTTATTTTGGAGAGTTATGTTTTGGAAATGGAATAATTCCTACCAAAAAGAAAAGTTATGCTCAAAAATACAGATCAGAATTGGAAAAACCAGAAGAGTTTAAAATGTGGTTAAAAACTGTTATGGCCACAGACATAAGATCTATGCCTTTTGTTCGTTTTGCTATAGTGAAATATTTGCCAAATGAAATGATTTACGGAAACACGTTGATACTAAACATAAAAGAAGAATGGGCAGTTTTATATGGGGTGCGTCCCATATGTTGTAACACTTTGTGACCTATATCATTTGAAAGATCTCAGCGAGTGCTATGTTTTATTGTATGGGTATAACTCCGTATCTCGTGCAGGGAAACTGTTATAGGGTTTTTAAAAAAAAATAAAAAAAAATAAAAATGTCTTAACTAATTGGTCTTTTAATAACTACTACTAAAGAGATAGGGGACTCAAGACGTCAAGACCAACTCATCTGTCACCGGAGCCTAAAAGATTGTTGTTTCACCAAACGTTGCGTGAGAAAGAGAAAAACTCATAGAAAAGCAGTCAGAAACATGCACACGCACACGCGCTCGATTGTATTTATTACAAATCAAAATGTCGTTCAAAATATAGGTAAATATTGTTCTTCGTGATTGTTAGGGTTGACACTAATACTAGCTGTAGGTAGTTACCTAAAAAGTAATAAATCAGGAGTAAATAAAGATAACTAAAATAGGTTTTTAAAAAATATTTTATTGTAAGTTTTGTTGCGGAAGACACACCAAGCGAGACATCAATTTATCTTGTAAGTGGTGTAGGTATGACACCGTAAAACATATTTTTTTTTTTAAGTTAAGCTGTTTATTCTTGAGGCAGTTTTTTAGACCGTGCATCGTTAATAGGGGTTCCATACAATACACAATAATATCTTACTTCACATACAGTACATGAAGTTAATTTTAGCTGGATTTAAAAAAAGGAAGAAAAATCATAAAATAAATAATAATCATAAAATCTGGAAATGATAGTTGACAAGAAATGATACTTGATCAGTCATTCAGATACCGGGGCGGGGGTGAGTCACGTAAATATTAAAAAAAAATACAAAATGAATTACAAAAAAAAATACAGTTTGTGCAATGTGACAGCCTTAGCTATGCTCTATTGACTATTGTAATAATAGGTGAATTTTGACAGTTGATTTTAGTCAAGAATGTCACTGATGTAGGTATTTTATCTAACTGGTTATGCATCTGATAATAATTGGATCTCTTTGATAAAAGAAATTACGAAACTTCTTACTGGCAAGCGATACGTAATTGTCTTAAATGACATAAATTAAAGTTTATTGAAGTTTAAAAAAAAATATTCGGTAACATTCGACGACGGTCGGCTCGCTGTGGTACCTCCCCTCCGCCGACCCGAGGGGTGCAGAAAGTGGAGGCGAGATGCAAAATATCGATGGCGGAAACGAGCACGGTAAAATTTCCTAAAATGGTTTTGGGAAAAAGGTAATTGCGTACAAACTTTAGAATGTATCTAGTCAATATAAAATTATTTGAATTTTCGAATAAATAATCTATTCCTAATCCTAAAATATATTTACCTTTATAAACGTTTAATCCTATTTTATTACGCTAAAAGTTGTCATAAAATGTGCATAGAATTATGAACTTTGAAGCCTCATAACTTGTAAATGAATATTTTTTTTACTGTTTTATTAATCAATAAAACTAGATAATAACGAAACAAAACGATATCATCTATAGTTTTGAGTATTTATTATCTAATGAAGGAGGAATTAACTTTCTTTGTTTGTATGGAATTGCGATTGAATTGTTTCCCCTTAAAGGTAGAGCCTACTTTGACCCAACACCCTCTCTGCCACCATTGTAAGCGCAGCGTTGAGAAGATTGCAGACATGTAAAATGTGATTTACGGCGGTCATTCTGGGTAGAAAAGTTCTCAAGCTTTCAAAAACGTTTGCGCAATTACATGGACAAAGAAAAAACAGCTCCCTATGCTCCCCGCCATTTTGTTCTAAATATGACATCTGCTCTCTGCGTCCCACCCAACCTTTGTAACATGTTGCGACTAGCATAAACATGTTCACCTAGATTTTTTTTCTATAAATATATATTACTATTCATATTTTATTAAAATTGTGTGCAGGTCAAAAGTGACTGTGTCGAAACTGAGCTGTTAATGATAAAATAATTTTTGTATCAAATAAGGTTTTAATCATACTTTTTTACATTTTGTGACACGGAAACACATAATACTTATTCCACTTATAATAACTGTAGACAATTTACAGACAGTAATCGTTAGTTTAGATCGTTATTAATAAGTACACAGTTAAAAATATGTAAGTGAAAATGGTAAAGTTATCGCTAAATAAATCTCTTACGTAAATGTAAAGATACGTTATAGAGTTGAGGTTGAGAAAATAAAAATCCTCATCGCATTTTTCTCTACATAGCTGTTGATGTTGATAAGGTTGTCATATTTATAATGACGATGAACTCCTTTAAATAGTCCAATCCATTTAAAACACGGAAGTACAGCTCAGCGACAACACTACACCATGCTTCCAGCCCTCAGCCAATAGGCGTCCATTGCTGGAGATGGGCCTCCTACAAATATCTTTACTTTGCCGATCCTGTGACTACCTTATCACTTGGCGCCACCCCGATTTCACGCGATATACGCGGTCGCTTTTCGAAAACTTTTCTGCCTCATCGTCATTTGTAAGTTCTTCGTGCTATGTCGCCCCTTTAACGGGCAATCCTGAGTGCTCTATCGGTCACTTTAGTTCTCCTGCGGATTATCTAACTTCTGATTCAATTACGCAGGTCCCAATAAAGCTCTCTCCATTCCCCTGTAGATGACCAAAAGCCTTGTGATTTGACGAGTCCCCCTTCTCGAAGTTGGACTTATCTGGCCTGATTGTCCCAGGTAAATATATTCGTGGACAACTTTGAGTGTAGCGCCTCCAACCGTGATTGAGTACAACATGAACATTTGCCATGATCTTGGTCTTGTCCGTGTCCATTTTAAGACCCACTTATTGAGAGATAATATTAGGGTCATCGAGCATTATATTGAGGTCCCCCTTGGTCTATGACAAGACACCATTTTTGTTAGCAAATGAAGGTGCGTGCGTGATATACTCGCCATAATATATTGATGCCATTTCCGTTCCAGTCTAAGAGCCTAAAAGCATCTTCCAGTGCAGCGGTAAACAATTTCGGAGATATTTAATCACCTTGTCGTATACCTCGCTGCAAATTCATAGTTCTTGATAATCCATCCTCGAGACAAACCAACATAATGGCGTTTCCGTATACTTAAGCACTGCAGTATTATGATATATCGTTGGTGTACTTGGCATCGTTGGAGAGACTGCAACACTACCCCAGTAAGTTAATTATGGCATCTACACTAAGCGCAAACTTATTTGACCGACCTGAAGTTGTTGCAACTGACTGGGCAGCTGTCATATTTGAAACAAAATGGCGGGGAGCATAGGGAGCTGCTTTTTCTTTATTTATTTATTTATTTATTTATTTATATATTTGGGAAACAAACAGTTATAAGTATAACATACAGTCTTATTATGCTTATAAACTACACTTAAACCAAAACAGTTTCCACTCTTAAATATGCATACATAGCGCCTAAAAGACAATATTATTATATATATATATACTTATACTAATATAGATACATATACAAGTAAATTAAAAACAAAACAAAAAGTATTTAGTTGACTGTAGGGACCAGACAGTCATGAATTAAGTTTTTAAATTTAGGTAAGGAAAGTACAAAAATATCAATGGCTCCATTATTACTAACATTCAGGTTATTAAATGAGTGACATGATCTATCCATGTAATTGCGCAAACGTTTCTGAAAGCTTGAGAACTCTTCTACCCAGAAGGACCGCCGTAAATCTCATTTTACATGTCTGCAATCTTCTTAACGCTGCGCTTACAATAGTGGCAGAGAGGGTGTTGGGTCAAAATAGGCTCTACCTTTAATTCCCTTTAGTAGTAGTTATTAAAAGACCAATTAGTTAAGACATTTTTTTTTTTTTTTTTTTTTTTAAAACCCTATAACAGTTTCCCTGCACGAGATACGGAGTTATGCCCATACAATAAAACATAGCACTCGCTGAGATCTTTCAAATGATATAGGTCACAAAGTGTTACAACACATGGGACGAAACCGCCCATTCTCCTTTAGCGACTTCTAGCGGATTTTTAGAACAATTTTTTTTGAAAATCTAGCTATAGGCAGACCGTTTAACTCAGACCCCGCCTGCGGTAATAGGGGTGCGCGGGGGGCGAGGACAAAGCAGAGAGCGATCTCTTGATATTTTGGCAAAACGGCGCCATCTAGAGACTGTGATCCGAACTATATCACATCACAACACAGCTCTAATTTTTAGCTAGCTTATTTCTATGAAATAAAAAGAAGGAAAAATTGAAATTATACCATAAACCAATCGAAATACCTGGAGAGGTTTTTTTATTTTTCTGGTCAGGCTTTAAATTGTGTAATAATTTAGATTGCATATTTTCTCTAAGAAAGTACGAGATTTACTGGCAAGATGACGCCACCATCTTTGACATTTGTAAATTGTATAGAAGACGGACTATAGTCTATTTTTTTATCTCGGACACTAAAATGACAACTACTAATGTCAAACGTAAAACTAATATAGCCAGCTTTTAAGAAACAGTGCTGTCCCTGTGTTTCGATTCGTTTTGTAATTATTGTAAAATATTTACGGTTATTAGTATAGTCGAGAACTAAATGCCTTTATCACCTCTAGAGTTAATGTTAGTTGCATTTCATAAAACTATTAGGGTCAATATCGCACAACAAAACATCAGCTAAATCATGACGATACTTTGACATAATATCAGTTCTCATGTATTAGCAAATAGTTGTTAGATATTTATAAAAACAAATAGTAGAAGTTGCTGATAGAAGAGGTAGGTACTTTATCCTCTTTCCATTGGTATACAACATCCTATAAAATAGTAAATAGTTTTTCTACAAAACATGTGTAATACATAAACATACATACTGTTGGTGTGCTTAACAAATAAATAAATAATTCGAAGTAATTATTGACGCTATAGTAAATGATGACTTTTTTTTCTTTTATTATATTAAAATTAACTCTAATGTGATAAGGTAGACCCACTGCAGTGACAAAAAAAGTTAAAGTAACTAGGTAAGTACGCTAGAATGAATCAATTATAGCTAGTAAATTTACCTGTGCTTATTCATCAAACGTGTTTTCTTTACTTTGAATTATGTATTACACATGTTTTGTAGAAAAATTATTTACTATTTTATAGGATGTTGTATACCAATGGAAAGAGGATAAAGTAAGGCATTTATTCAGAAAATGGAAGACCTTTCTCTCTTTTATTTATTTTTTTATTGTACTGTGAAGTTGATCATATCTTTAAATTTTACCTGTCTCTATAGTTATAATAAGTCAATAAACAAAAAGTTGACGTGACATGTCCCTAAAAAAGTGAAATTATATTACATATATTGTTATATTTCTATTAATATAATATCAAAAATATAAAGCTTGAAACATAACAATATTTATATTACAAAGAAAATTCATGCTTTTAACGAATAAAGAATAAAAACCATATAAATATCAGTACAAGAATAACCTTGTCCAGGGATGGTGATTCGTTTCTATAAAAGAATTGATGTTTAATTATGAATTATATATTAATTTTATTATGAAACAAGATTATTATTATTTTATTATGCAGACTCAAAGATTAATTGTACTTACAGCCAAATAAAAATAAATTATGTACCAAAAATAAATTTTGTTTCATTTACTTACCTGAGTTTAAAATTAGAATTTGCACATTTTATATTATTACTTCCAAAAAACTGTATAAAATTTAAATTTATCGTTAACTGTTGATAGTGGTGGTACATCACCATACATAAATAAAAAAGGTAACAGTAATGATATTTTAGTATTCGAGATTAAAAAACAGCCTATAGTCTCTATTTACCGTAATCGGCGGTACTAACCTATATTTTTATCGGTAAGTACCGGCTGTACCGCATCACTATTTATTAGTTGTAAAAAACAGGCAACACATGAAATGTCATTTTAGTATCTGAGATAAAAAAATAGACTTTAGGATACCGCACTAGTGTCATACTGACATACTGACTAGATGTCCGTTATGGTAGCGTAAATAGTGTAAAAATTAAAAAAACTCTTAGTACATATTGTTCTTATTATCTGTAAATATTTTCTAAGACTGATTATTAAAAATTAATATGTTTAAATCATACCTGTTTTAATGTAAATTATTGTAATTACACCAAATGTGATTATACTGTGATTTTAATATATAATTAATGATTGTACATTGTTATTATTTGTAAATATTTTCTAAGACTTTAGTTATAATTATATACTTTAAATCAGCCATTCTTATATTCTAAGGAATAGGTTCTTTTAATTATTATTGTACAAAGGATTGTTCAGGATATTTCTTAAATAACAAATATATTTATTAGTAGATTTTAAAAGAAAATCAAATTATTACAAATTATATAATATTATTGTTATTTTTGGAGTCGGTGTCAGCCAACGAAATAAGATAATAATACCAAAGCAAATGTAATGGCGCCCATGAATTACAGATTATATTAATAAATGACTTCGACATTATGACATAAAATTTTGATTGTTTATGGATTAGAGTATAAATTTAAAAAAAATAACTTTTTTTATTATATTTTAATTTTTTTTAGTAACTTTACTCAGTAATTTTAAATACATTTAGTCTTAAAACAATGTAGGTATGTATATATATTATTTGTTTATTATGGCATCATGAACATAGTTACATATTTTGCCAGTGTCAAGTGAAATACCAATAGAAATATAATAGCACTTTGGCTTTTTTCGCTATTGCATGACACACCACACACGGGAGTTAGAGTGCAATTTAAATCCAAGAAAAATTGCCACCAGGAAGTAATGTTGCTGCAATACCTGAAGATGCCACACCGCTAAGGCAATTTTTCCCATTCTTATAATTTCCGCTAAAATCACTCGGGTAAGAAATGTTTTCCCTGTTCCACCAGGAGCATCGAGAAAATATACTATGCCCTCTTCGTTTATTACTGCTGTTGTTACGGTATCATAAACACATTTTTGTTCTGTAGTTAGCCTAGTAATATTATTATTAAGAATTGAGGATAGTTCGGCTGCACTATATCCTGTTTCTTCAATATATTCCCAGTTAAGTCTAGGCTGAATTGGAATGATTACTGGCTCAAGTAATCCATATTGTACAATATTGTTACCACCCATTGTGCTAACAACTTCTTTATGTTACGATTTTGGAACTATCAGATAGACGCACTTTGCAGAGAATCCTTGACATACGTAATAATAATAAATATACATTGATAATAATTTTGAAATGAAATCCGTCAAGTCATGCAGAATACAATATTAACTATATATTCGGTAGACCAGCAGCATCCAAGGTTGCGTAATGTGCGCATGTAAATTGGAAATAAAAAAATTGTGTAAATAAAAAATTGCCCAAAAAAATTCGTCGGCATGGGATACGAACCTCATTACCCAGCTCCTACTTTAACCATTTGTCTATGAACGACTTTCAAATACTTAGATAAGGAACGAAATTTAAATTCATTCAACATTGAACCAAAACCATTTTTCATGACCCCTGATTTGTATTGGACTGTTCTAATAAAGAGATCAAGCGATATCTTAAATAATACTTATCCCATCTCAAGACACGTGACATCATTCAAACTTTTATTTTATAAATATATTATGATAGGTTTATTTTACTACTGAATAATAAATTGTTAAGTATAATGGCTAAATAACACTACAACCTCTAAAAATTGTAATGTAATTGTTTAATAAAAAAAAATAAAAGTTGGACTTTTAAAAGAAATCATAAGAAAATAAATTAAAAACGTCTCCTTGCGCAACCGGTTAAAATTAACTTATATCCATATTATCTGTGTCACTTTCATTTGATTCGAGATTTGTACTACTGGTATCGGAATCTTCATTGAAATTTATAATTAACTTAACTACGGCATCATCTAAAATACCGTCGTTTTTGTTATACTCGTCTTCTATCTTAATAATGTGATTGACGCAGTTTCTCCATTTCTCAACGGAGTATTTGCTAAACAGTTCCTCTAATAATTTTTTTTTCGTCCAAGTTGGTATCGATGGTTGTTTGAGCTAATTGTCCTTTTATTTCTCCCCATACTAACTCAATTGTGTTTAAGTCTGGGTGGTATGGAGGTAAACGCAGCACATCATGTCCATTTGCCTTCAATAATTCGTCAATTTTATAAATGTCTTCAAAATTATGCATTTTAATTATCTTCACCAAGTCACATTATCTTTATTATTATCATTATCTGCTGTCTTGTCCTCTGGGGCCAAACACATGCACAATGGACGATCTCATGCATGCCACTGAGAATGCTATACTCGTGGCGAAATTTTGGGCTGACGCGGTCTGATTGTCATCGACACGCAAAGAAGAAGACCAAGTCACATTTTCTAAGTTTTTCATCATGTGGTACGTTGTGTCGTGTAAGCCACTCAAGCATCATTGCTTTGGTACAAGACATGCTTGGCTTTTTATCCTCCCGAACGGAATGATATGCTGTGTTATCCATTACTATCACAGACCTTGGCGGTATATTTGGCAAAAGTTTTTCTTTGACCCATGTATTAAAATTTTCAAAATTCATATCATTGTGGTAATCTCCAGTTTTACATTTGGACTTAAAAATCAATAAGGCGTTATTTACAAAGCCAGTTTGACCTCCACAATGAACTATGATCAAACGTGGTCCTTTACCTATATGAGTAAGAACTCCGCGTTCGTCCTTTGATTGCCAACACTTTGACACATTGTGAGAGGAATTGACATTTCGTCAAGATATAATATAGTTCTTCCTTCGTTACGATAGTTTTTTATGGCATTGAGATATTTCCATCTCCAAGAAGTTATTAGGTTGTTCTATAAGAAAAGTCCTTTTGGATTGACATCTCCGAAATTTAAAACGCAGATTGTGTAATAACAGCCTTAAATATTCTTTGCCGCAGTGTAATATACCTTCTTCTTTGAGTGCAGCATTTAACGTCTTAAGAGTTGGTATTTTTTTGTAAAACGTGTAAAATTGAGTTATTTTCCTTCTTACCACCCCTTTTGTAAAATCGTCTACATCTAATCGCTTCCTTCTGCTTTGCTTAGATTTTATCGGTGATTTAAAACGGTCGTTATTATCTATTAAAATTTTTCCTTCTTGTACAATCCTACTGACAGATTTTTCAGATAGTCCAGTAATTTCTGCTACAGTTTTTTTCAAATTAATATCTTGCTGAAATTCAACAGTATTTGGGTCCAATTTTTTTTTTCTAAAGTATTCGTACACATTGAATGCCATTTGCTTGGCCTGGCTACCTATTTTGTGTCCGAAGATACACCGGCTCATCATAATCTCGTGTGTAGCAACAAAGCAACCACAGTTGACGTGTGACAGCTGGTTGTGCAGCATGCTAGTCCGTCTTCTATAAAATTTTCAAATTTCAAAGACGGTGGCGTCATCTTGCCACTTAAATTCGTAATTTCTTAGAGAAAAAAGGCGTTAAACAATTTAAAGCCTGACTAGAAAAATAAAAAACCTCTCCGTAATGCCGTATTTTTAATAACTAATTTTCGGCATACAATTTGATAGAAGATTGACAAACACGAAAGCGTTTTTCTCTGTCCTTATTTTTAAACCTATTTGATGCAGGCAGGGGAATGATAACATACATATAACAAGGAAGAAAGAGAGTGAAATTTAAGATATGGCAAATTATCGGTGCAATCTCGTCAATAATCGGTGCGATCATTTTGCGACTTATACCATCACTACCAACTTCATTGGAAGTTATGGTTAATTGTGCCACCCGTGCAATCCCCGCGCGATCCCCTTTGTCGTCATTCCCCGCCCCCCAGTCACCCCGCAGGCGAGGTCAGAGTTAAGCGGTCAGCATTTAATTATTTTTTTACTTTTTAGTGTTGTCAATTTTTGTCTTTGAAGTCAGTTTTTTTTTTGTAAAAATTTATTTAATTTGACATAGAACCAACTCGATATAGCTCTTGTGTACGCTACCATAACGTACACCGCTACCCCGCCTCCTCGTCCCTTTCATACCGCAGGCGGGGACTGAGATAAGCGGTCGGCCTATAGTTTTGGCGACTTTCTTTTTTCATGAATGGCAACACTGACTCTGTCAGGTTGCTGTCTGTCTGTGGTTCAAATGTCAAATTGTCAACAAAATTTCATTATCAATAATATTTCTTGTTGAATGCAAAGAGTACTTTGTTGTTTGCTTAAATACAATTTTATTGGGTACTTAATATTCATCTCATAAACTATAAATTAAAGTTGTCAAGTAAGAAATTATAGCTTATATCCTGGCTTTATTCAATTTTGTAAACATTTGGTATAGGTAGTCATTTAAAGGTTGTGTTTTGAAAACATTTTAATTAAACAACTACGCTAAAAGGCAGCCTGAATGTCTCATTTTGCGACAGAACTGCCAGAGGTTATCGTAAAACCAGTGAGTATATTTATTTTAATTAGTACTTTTTTATGCCTGAACAATAAACTCATTATGATCAATAAAACAAAATAAACTTGTAATTACAGGGCAAGATGATGTCAACATCTAAGTTAAAAGCATTGGTTGTGGTGTTGGCGTTGTTGTTCTATGTATACCTTATAATGTATGTTAAAACATTTTATTTAAAGACAAAGAGACTTGATCGCATCTTGGAAATGGTAAGTTCCGCTTTAAACCATTAATATTACTAAACACTTCGGTAACTTATTGGTAGCCATGTGTAGATAACTGACAAATAACAGGCACTGCCAGAGACCTACCTCTGTTAAAATTATTACAAATTATACCCTTTCCACTATATTTAACGACATTTGACAGATTGATGTTAGTGACGTTCAGTAGTATCTCGAATGTAATGCCATTCGATTGTAAGCGATTTCGCGATTTTTCAAATTACTTTGTTTTACACATTTGGATCCTTACATCAACTTACATTATCATTTTATTAGTGATTATTTCTTCTATGTTAAGAGAATTAGCCTATAGCTTAAAATGATAAAATTATAGTTAGCTTAGGTATTATTTAAAATACATAATTTATCGTGACACCTTCGCGGGTTATAGCTAATCTAAAATATCATATTACATTTTATACACGTATTATGAAGAGTTCAGGTTTATTCATAGCATTTATTTCTACCGATTATATATAATTTGTTTCATAATGGTGGTAATCGTTATGAGTGTCCATCACTATTATCCGGCCGTTCAGAGAATGCGTTCCTGACACTTATCAGTTAGTCACGACTAGTGATGGACACAACATTATACCGAGTTCGTTACCGTTACTCCAAAATGAACCGCCGCGTTATTTTTATGATTAGATTTAGACCGTTTTAAATTGGCGGAATCATTTAAAATTTATATTTTAGTTCTTTACGTGGAAACAATAAAAGGGAATATTAATATAATAAAATTGTTTTATTTATTATTTTTTACAAAGTTACAATCTGTATTTCTATGGAATAAAGTACATTGAACTAAATGTGCGTACAGAATATTAATCAGACTCCGATTCGCTTGAGGAGGTGGTGTCTTCATCATCATCTTCGCCTACATGTATAATTATATTATTATCAATTACAGAATCAATCCTGATATCTCGGTCAAAATGTTCCATAATCAGGTTTTTAGTCTTTTCGACAACCTTTGCCCAGTCATCTCTTGTGACTTTCCCGCAGGCTTCTTTTAACAGGGTCATCATCTTTTTCGTGCTGAATGGCGGGGAAGTATTGTGGCGGGCGGCGTAACCTTTTATTTGAGCCCAGATTAGCTCAATCGCGTTATATTGGCAATGATACGGTGGAATTCTTAGAACGCGATGACCGTACTCCAAAGCCATTTCATCGATTTCGTATCGCACATTTGCCGCTTTATTTTCTTTCACTAACTTAATTAGCTCTGCTTTTAGCATCTGCATATTTGCGTCAATGCCTTTTGCTTGTAACCAAGCAACCATTTCTTCTTTTTTATTAGCTTGGGTAGGTGGTTTCTGTATTTGAAACGAGTGATAGGAGGCATTATCCATCAATATTACAGAAGGCTCTGGTAGGCTGGGCAAAAGCACGTTCTGGAACCACTCTTTAAATGTACTGGCATTCATTTCCTCGTGGTAGTCATTTGTGGTTTTTGATTGAAATGCCAGTAAAGCGTTCTCCACAAAGCCGTATTTTGCAGTACCTGCGTGGCATATTATCAGACGAGCCCCCTTACCCATTGGTACTTTCGACGTCGACGCTTGTGTATCATCCGTCCAAGAACGGGAAACCGTGTGATTGGCGTTTAGCCATGTCTCGTCAATGAACACGACATTATCCCAGTTATCAATTTTTTTTGCTTCTCTCAAGAAACTTATCCGTTTCAAAATGATGTCGTATCGTTCTAATAAAATTTTTCTTTTGTCTGTTTTTTTATACGAAAAACCAATATCTTTTAAGATTTTCGTTAAAGCAGTTTTACCCCCGCTAAACAGTCCAGCTTCTCTTAACGACGCCAAAAGCTTCATCCTGTTGAGATATTCATTTCTGGAATAGTAACCATATATATGATTTCTGATTGCATCGGCGTCAAAGGTATCAATATCTGTCACGGGTTTAGTTCTACGTTTCTTCTTCGGAGTACGTAAAATATTATCTTCCATGCCAGTAGAGCCGAACTTTTCTTTATTAATATTTGTAATCGTTCGTTTGCTAACTCCAAGCGCCTGAGAGACGCGTTCTTGTACTTTTTCGACAGGAACCAGGGGTCCGCCATTTTGCCGCTCCCGCTCAAAGTAATCTTGCAGCTTGATAATTAACTCACGGGCTCCAGTTTTCAATGTTTGTCCACGTTTAGGCATTATTATGCACCAAAAGTAAAAAGAACGCAATATAAGACACAATCAAAGTCAAATAACAACAGATCGCAAACACTTGAAGAACGTGGTCTATGCGCACGAAACGACAACAGACGACTGTTTCAGCGTCACAAAATGGCGGCCCATAACGCCATTTGGGGTTACCATTTTCAACCTAAATATAAAAATGCTACTTTGTATTTAATGTACTTTTATTTTTATATTTAATAAAAGTTATTCTAAAGTCCATTATTTTCAAATTCTTGAAAAGAAAAACAAAACGTATTATTTTATAAAGTATAACTGTATCGATAAGAACAGATTACGATACTATTATTCACTGTTATTGTTGGCACAGCACTACAAATATAAAGCGCTGACATAACCTTGTAATAGCGCAGTGTAGATTTAGAAAAATATTGTTTACCAAGTTATTTGACACTCAGTTTGACACAACATTATAACATTCATTAATTATTGATATAATAATGTTGTTTTAATGCTCATCAATAGTTAAAACGATAAACAACCAGCAAAAATATTTTTATCGTAACTGCAACGCCATTACAAAGTTACTGCGTCAGTTCAATCGCGACGTGTCAGGAACGCATTCTCTGAACGGCCGAAGATTAAGTAACCATGGTAACTGAAAAAAACATGGGTACGTCCATGAAATACAATATAATTTATTCGAAAAATAAGCGGAAGTATTACGAAACTTCATGGACGTGAACTGTCAAAAAGCTAAACTTACGCTGGAAGGGGTATAATCAATAATATAGTTTATGTATTATAGTTATTTATGCATCATTATAAATAAAATTATTAAGATTGAACATGTAACTGAAGGTATTTATTTACAACTATACTATTTGTTTCCCAGGCTTTAGAAACAGATAAGAAAATACAAAATGTGCACAAGATGGATCAAAACCTTGCAATGTCACTGTCACAAATTGATGAGCTGTTTGAAGGTTAATATTATATCATTGAATACTATGTTTTGTTCCTGGGTTTTATACTTTGATGATCTATTTGTATCAAAGAGGTATTGTTTTATGATCTAGATAATAAGATATATCACATATTATCAAGACCAGGTTTACTGAGAGGTACCAGCTAGAGAAGGGCATTGTATAGTAATAGTATGTATGGATGATGAATAAATAAATAAATTAACAATTATAAAAAGTAATATTCATAAGTACTTGATTATTTATACTTTCTATATGTTGAACTACTTTATGTGGTGTGTACATTGTTATGACAAGTTGGCACCTAACTACTAGCAAAATAATCATCAATTGGTTACCCTTTTAGATTTTTATGTACTTATTACTTTTCTTTAGGTGTAAGAAAAAATGTCTCAAATTCAATAACCTTATTATTATACTCCTCCTCTAGTTAAATTATTCAACAAAGACACGTATGTGAAAAATCATTTTCCACTTTTGTTAGATTGCAATTTGCTAGATATGAATTCTTAGATGGCTTCAAATATTTGTATATAGGTATTAATTAATTAATTTGTATCAATAAGTTCCTATTTATTTAACAGTTTAAGTAAAAGACTTTGTGTTATAGTGTGACCACAGGAGCTGTGCACCCCCTGAGGTATGCGCGGCGAGGTGGGGGACGAAGAAAAAATAGGTGTCCGTTATGGTAGCGTACACGTGATAGTTCTGATAGAAAGGGAACTTTTCTTTTGATAAATTCTTTATGTAAAAATAATACGTGAAATTCTGACTGAATTAGTGTAGGTAAATGCTTTATGCGAATTCACAGTGGAATATGTCAAAAATCCATGTTAATTTATGTTCATAGTACTGGTACAGATAATATGCTCACAAGTGATTTTAATATCTCGAGAACTACAAAACATAGGTACAGTAATTCTGTTAATACAGTAGAAATAACGCCTGTGTAACACTTTATTTCAATACAAAATTCAATATTATCGGAGATATTACAGGTTCTTAGGGGCCGGGCTTGAGTTATTTCATTACGCCATAATATTAAAACTACAACAACTATTTTTTTAAATGTAGGTACAGTCTGTCTATAAAGTCCTGACAAAAAATTAGGGCGCCACTGTGCTACACGTAGCAACCCTATTTATTCTGAGTTTTAAAAACAATTATGTTCAAATAACACTACACTATTATAGCACTTATAATACTAGGGCATTTCTTGTAGGTAAGCCTATTGCATTTAAAGGTTTGCGTAGAACTTCAAGACTACAATTAAAATCCATCTCAGTTCTAGCTATCATCTGCAATTTTCTGAGGGTTAGAACCCGAAATTTTACAAAAGTTATGTAAATTGAACATTTGATTATACCTACAATAGGCATAACTAGAAACAAAATACAGGTAAAAGAAGAAAAATGTTATATACCTCTTTTTTACTGTCGAACATAATTGTATTTTGTGGGGGAGATCAGAAATATAGAAACATACATTTCTTTCTTTGGCCGGCCTTGCCTGTGTTTACCAGGAGTTTCAAGCTTTTCATTATTTTTAAATCTGTAACTTATTTTTAAATTTAGTAATTCTAATGGAATGGAAAGAATAACTACAATACCTAACTAAAATTTATTCAGTCTTAAATATTAAGCAACAAGATATCATTTAACATGGATTTACTAAGAGCTTAATGATATAAAATTTAGTAAAATATTGCAATCAATTATTTTTTGTAGACAGACCAGTCGATGCGAAAAACCGTAATATAGACATAAAGCAATTAATTCAAATTCAAATTGGGATAAATCTTGACTGAATTATACTAATGCAACTGATAATGTATCAACAGAAATGGTCGTACTGCATTTTTCTTACTTACAATGAATATCTAACCTAAAAATGTGCTATGTACAAAATGCCTGTTTTTGGTCTCTAGATCTCAAATGGAGTGAATTTATTACTTGAGACAGATTACGAAAAACAGTAACACGATTACATACCCATTAAAGTTGCAGTTCGCCCATAAACATCATCCAAATCGCATAAAAGTTGACCAGAATTGTGCTCCGCTAAACATCGCCTTATAACTTTAAAAATCACTTCCCGCGAGCCACTTTGATTATGTTATATATTGAATATGTTTACATTATTCTTCGTAAGTCAGTATTAGTTTATTGTAGATTAATGAACTAATAAAAATCCCAAATTTGACGACTTTATAGACATATCTGTACACTTACTTAGTTGATCACAAAGTAACCCAAATATACTCATATTTTATTAAAAATATGCAGGTGATAAATAAGAACTCATCCCTTACTCATAAACGCCTCTTAAATGTAATCACTGTTTAGCGAGATTATTATTTGTAAAATCAAACTTATACCAAACAAAACCGTAAGAATTTATGGTACTTAATCAATTAACTAAATTTAAGAGGCGTTTATGAGTAAGGGGGTAATCTGTATAAAGTAATTACTAGGAATACTGTAGTGTTAATGATTTCTAATTCCTCATCATAAATCTTAACAATTGGATTTTTTTTATTTTTATCTATGCAGAGTTTTTTGGTATAGTAAACAACTCAATATAGATCTTGTGTATGCTACCATAACGGACACCTACTGTCTATGTAAACAGACTTGCTCTAAAACGTAAACATATATGGCGTCGTGTCAACCACAGACTAAAGACTTTAATCTTTGAAAAATGTATAGGAATCAAGGACAAAATTCTATAATCTACAAATGTCAAATCGTAAGGATAATTTTATCTGTGAAATTTTATGTTGGAAAAAAATACATTTATTTAAAATTTACGAAAGATAGTGGATAAATCAAAGTGATTTTCGTGTTTTCTATTGCATAAACGTTTAATGCTACTTTCCAGAAATTTTCATCCATATCAAAGTGTGCGATTGATGTAAAAACTAGTGAATTTGCAATATGTGGTGTTTGTTTACTAAATAAATCAAGTAAGGATGAATACGGTATACCTGCCGTCACGAGTTTTGACAGCAGTGTCATAACAATTCGAACATTATATTTTTCTTTAAGAATTTCATGTTCTTAGAGTATTTGATACATTCCGCTAGATGTCATTTTTCTCAAAGTTACATTATAAAAACACAAATAATGTTCCTATTTACGCTTAAAACTATACAATAATGTAAATGCTTTCTTGGAGTTTTAAAAATGACTGTCTTTTATTAGAAAACTGCTACAGCCGCTCTTGTAGAGACCCGTACCAGCCAAATAACTTAAGTATATTGCGTCAGATGTCGCTAGTAGCTACATCATAGACTGTTTATTCTATACCAGTATATAACATGTACTCTATATGTCCACCCCCCTCTCGCCGCGCGCATACCTCAGGAGGTGCACAGCTCCTGTGGTCACACTATAACATGTGTGAATAATGTGGTCACAAGTAAAGAAAACCAAGATAACACTTTAGTTCCAAAATATGTCTAAAGCTCATTCAGTCCAGTCCTGCCATCTTCTATGAACAGCTCACCTGATTGGGGCAGCTTATAATCAACCAGTTTCATTTATTATGAATGATTCATTCATTACATCAGTCAAAGAGCGGGACTGCCAATGAGTTTTTTAGCATTAAAATACATTCACCTGGACCTGTTGATTCAATGCTAGCAAGGTATCCCTACAAGTTGTCAACATCTTTGGTAGAGGAATGCATTGACATTGAGTCAGATAGATCTTTGTTTTGATGTAATTTTGTGAATAGAGTTAGTTGTTTGATCTTGTTAAGGTCTGTTGAATAATAGAACATAGTTCTAGTTAACTGTTTTGTATTTACATGCAGACACAAATATTTATAGGTAATACTAGTATTGTTATATGTTTATGTTATTGTATACACTTTTGCACAACTTTAACAAATAAAGGATTTATATTCCTTGTTGTAATCAGTATTAAAAAATAGTTCAGTTTTGTCTGTTATTCAAAATTTTTGAAAAGTAAACAAAACCTGAAAAAAGTTAATGTTTACTATAAACAACTTTTATTTAGTGTGTGTAAGCTATAGTAAAATAAATATACTTTGGTATAAGAAACATGGAGTAGGTAGGGTGTAGTAAAAGTTTAATATGTTTTAATAGTTATTGTTTTGCCTAGGTTTAACTGTGATAATATTATTGTCTATAATACATACATATTTTATGGAATTCAATTGCACTTGTTGATCTTAAACACAACATCAATAAATGAAATAACAACATTTTCGGTTGTATTATTTGATCTTTATTATAATTTCTTTATAATACAGGTAATTTGAAGTTTGTGGGTTTAGATAAAATAAGTAACGCGTCAACGTTTTATTCAGCTTGTTAACTTGAAGAACAAGCATTTTACTTTGCCTTAACTGTATTAACAATATTCATTTCTATTATTCATAATAGCGTCATGTTACAAATGAGTAGGTATTTGAGATTTAGGTGAGCAACCCAATTAACATGCCTGCTCCTTTTAAATATATTAGTGTACTATAAATGTTTTGAACAAAAGGATTATAAACCCCAAGCTAAGTATCTACTACATGATATGTACCTAGATGTGCAAAAATCAGACATTCCTAAATAAGGAGCTCCTAACAGTTTGATATTATGCTGAGCTATTTAAAATTCTTAATTTCCGATGTTACTTAGTACAATAAAGACATGGAATAAACAAAACACTGAACCGGAAGGAGATGATTACTATACCCTTTCCAGCGTAAGTTTAGCTTTTTGACAGTTCACGTCCATGAACTTTCGTAATATTTTCGCTTATTTTTCGAACAAATAATATTGTATTTCATGGATGTACCCATGTTTTTTTCGGTTACCATGGTTACTTAGTGATGGACACTAATAACGATTACAACCATTAGGAAACAAATTACAAATAATCGGTAGAAATAAATGCTATGAATAAACCTGAACTCTTCATAATACGTTTATAAAATGTAATATGATATTTTAGATTAGTTATAACCTGCGAATGTGTCAGGATAAATTATGTATTTTAAATAATACCGCTAACTATAATTATATAATTTTAAGCTCTAGGCTAATTCGAAAAAATAATAATAATTAAGAAAAAAACAATAATATTATGTAAAAGATGATGTAAGTTGATGTAAGGATCCAAATGTGTAAAATAAAGCAATTTGAAAAATCGCTTACAATCGAATGGCATTACATTCGAAATACTGCTGAACGTCACCAACGACAATCTGTCAAATGTTGTTAAATATAATGGAAGGGGTATAATGACAAAACTTTCAAAATCTTCTAATTTTGAGCAAATACAGTCTGATAAGATAATACAGTCAATATTAGTAAGTATTACTACTGAAAACCAATTTCCCATAAATCGCTGAACATGCAAATGAACCTTGTAATCAACTTGCACACGTACAACATCCACTTTTATAGTGGACTGAGATAATATCTAAATATAGTTTGAGTATCATTATGCTCTGAGTATTATTAGTTTAACTTAACTATGTTTATTTTATCTCCGTACAATATCACTATGAGATTTCTCATTATAGATTTTTTATAATAAATTTGTCAATAACTAAGTTTCTTATACACTGAGAATTTATTAATAAATATTTACATAATACAGATAGAATTTAAAATCTCATTTTGTAAATATTAGGTATGTATACCATTGTATTTCTATAAAGGTTTTTTTTTTCATATTTAGATACATATTATCTATCAAATTAAATAAGTACCTACATTTAAGTCATAAATATAAATTTGAAAAAACTTCATAACATGAATATATTGTTCATCTAATTAACTAACTTATCAGCTTTATATGTAAGAAGAGAGTACCAGAAAGAACAGAGTAGGTATGTTACGTACAGTCAGCATCAAGTACTTAGTTAGTGACACAAACTTTGTTTGTACCGATATTATTGACTTTGAGTGTCACTAATTATTTGATGCTTACTGTACCTAGTGCACGCATGCACTACTAATGTTTAAGTCACAACTGTAGTCATGTCATGACTACAGTTAAATAAAATCCGACACCAATAATAACTAGACACTTAAACATTTAAATAATATAACATTATTAATATATGATCAATTATTATAATATAAGCTTATCAAGCTGTTATTAAGTTGCTAATATATGTTTATCAATAAATAACGCAGTTCTTAGAGTCTGTTGAAAAATTATAACGAATATAATAATTATAATAAGTACTTAATATAGTTTTAAAATAATAGTTATTTATCCCTAGTTGTTATTATTATTAGTTTGATAATTATTACACAGGGTGTTCAGCCTGATTCCATTGATTTTAAATTCAAGGCCCTAATTTTCTGGTTATAATAAAATTGTGAATGCTTTCAAGGTTACCATGTCCTCTTTCCTGTCCCGACACGTGCATTTAGTCATCTTACAACAAGCTTAAGAGCGACTGAACTTATAGTCTATAGTGCGGTAGTGGGTGTCGGTAGAGCAGTCCCCGTTGTCTGGGCGCAGGTCGGGGGCGGAGGCCCAGTCTCAGCTGGAGTAGTAGAGCAGCAGGCCGTTGTCGAGGCTGCGGCACACGCTGCTGGAGGCGCCCTCGTGCTCCAGCACGGCGTCGGGCGAGCACAGCCAGGGGTCCGCGGTGGAGCCCTGCCAGCCGTGCAGGCGGGACCGCAGGCTCGTCTCCACACCCTCCAGCGACGGCTTACCTGCACACAACCGTGGAAGACGCTTAGCTAATAATAGTCATTGATTTGAATTATACATAAAGTGATTTTATGTTAGATCCTACACACATATCTCATTATCAACCACGATTAATGCTTTATATATTTTAAATCAATACATACACAAGTTCTTGAGGTATCTTGATTTCAGGGCGAAACAGTTTTCCGTAGACTATAGTCACCGTTGTATGAGATACCATTTCCTACCATTACATGTCAGACGAGATATTAATGACGTATGTACGTTATTGAAGATTGCAAACGGCACCATAGACAGCAGTAACGAGTTAGTTAATAAAATAACATATCGTACAAATCAACTCAGTTTCCGTCAAAGACCGCTACTACATGTACCCCTAGCTAGTACTAATTATAGGAGCAATACGTTTATGTTAAGGAGTGCAAGGTCATTTAATGAAATACCTCGCGAGATGGACATCGACCTCTTTTGTACCAATGTTAGCACACTACGACGAGTACTAATATATTCTTTGAGACCAAAGATTAGTAAGAATTTTACCTATATTTGTTAGTTTTGTTTTTGTTAGTGTGTTTTGTTAGTTGTTTTGGTTTTTGTTTATTTTTTTTATTTTGTGTTTTAAGTAGTTTTAGTATTATGACACCATTTAGCTTTATACTTGCAGAAGCTTGTAATCGGCAATTTAATGTAGTTTATTTAAAAATATGTTACTATGTTATTAGTCTGTAAGCTTATTGTAAAAAAAAAAAAAAAAAAATAATTAATTAAAAATATCATCTACCAAACTGCGCAGCAGTTAACTGGCAGACTTAGCTCCATTACCTACTAAATTAAAATGATTGCTGCACTTTCAAATATAATTTAAAAATAAATAAGAATACATACCGTGCAGATTGTTGGTCTCCGCGGGGTCCTTGCGCAGGTCGTAGAGCTCCCACTGCGGCCGGTAGTAGTACTGCTTGAGCGTCTTGTACCACGGGAGAGACTGCTTGCCGCGAGTGCGGTTCAATATGTCCTGCAATGTTACAAACATCGACATTATATCATGATCTTTAATATTACTAGTTATTAACAGTTGAAATTGTTTACAAATATTTGGTCGCTTTCATTGCTACCAAAACATCTGATGGTGACTGTACATGATCACCTTCATTATTAATTTCATCGCATATTATAGAGCAGTGATGTATCTAAGCTCGCCACTCGTGGTAAGAGTGATAATAATAGATATAGTTACGACATGAACCTGGAAGGTAGGCGACACGTAGAGGTCCTGGTCGATGGGGAAGGGCATGCCGTAGTTGAGGTTGTGTATGAGCTTGTACCGGCGCGTGCGCACAGCTCGCATGGGGAAGTACATCGTGATCTCGTGGTGCGTCTGCGACAGGAACACGGCGTCCTGCTCGTCCGCGGGCGGCTCTGGAACATGCATCATACATTAAGTACAAATGTGTACATGAAAGAACCCGCAGTTCATTTGATAGTCGTACGAATACATAGAAGATAAATGCTGAATATAAATTAATGTTACTTGTAAAATACACGTAAGTAGGTAGGTTCATACAATATAGAGAGAACCTATAATATAATCTTATACTAACCCTTCTCTAGAACAGGCAGCAGACTCTTCGGCCTATCATCCTGGTGTATCTCATTACTTTCCTTCTCCCACTCGATGCCGAACCAGTCCAGCACTGTGGGCATGATGTCCAGCAAGCTGACCATCACGCCGGACGCCTGGTTCCTCCTGGCGCCAGGGTCCGGAGACGAGATGATGAGCGGCTCCCTGACCCCGGGGTCGTAGAAGTTGGTGCGACCTGACGGGAACGGGATCCCGTTGTCTGATGTATATATGATTAAGGTGTCGTCCGCGTGTCCTGCTGCTTCCAGCTCTTTTAATATTAAGCCTACACCTGTTAAATAATGACTTAAGTTGTAGTCTATTACTCGTAGTATAATTACATGAGACGTGCAAGACCATGATAATTAATCCACCACGTTTATAATATAGTAGGAATATCTGCCTTTTCGCCGTAAGTATTTTGCCTGATGTTTTCCTAATCGTTAGTTGTCAAAGCGAAACATCGGCATCGTTAGTTCCGCAAGTGATAGATGAAGAAAAGGCAGGATACCCCAACTGTATAGTTACTAGTGTAGGGCTACGGGCCTTAACAACTCATGACTGAGAGTTACAAGCTTAGTGGAGAGGCTCTAGGTATATACCTATGTAGATCACGGAGTTTTTGTGCATGTTTACTGTGATAATACACGGTGTATGTGTCAGTTACTAGTTAGTGTAGTACAGACCTTGATCAAGTCGAGATATAGTTGTGTACTGCGCTGCGATGTCTCGTCTGGCCGCTTCTGTATCCTGAACATAATATTAAAAGCATGTTATGTCAGCGGTAGAACAGTCAATTGAAGCTAAAAGTTATACATACAATATAACAAAAAGACTCAACGCTTATTGTTAGTTATCTATCTACTTCTACACTAATATTATAAAGAGGTAAAGTTTGTGACGCGACGTTGTAGGGAGTAATCTCTGGATCTAATGAACCGATTTTTAAAATTCTTTCTGTGTTGAATATCGGGGAGTGTCATAGGCTATATAGTACCTATGACGCTATGACTAATAGGAGTGTAGCAGTAATGAAATATGTTTAAAAAAGGGACGCTTAATAACGTTTATTTTCGCCACCCAATGAAGTGGCACGGGTCAGCTAGTGTCCAATAAACACTGAACACCAATTTTCCATAAATTGCTGAAAACGAAAAGCGACCTTGTAAAACTGGAAGTGGATCAAATCTTGTAGTTGACTGTACAAGTAACATGTTAGGTATACGTATCATACTATAACGTAGTTACCTGTACGAAGTAAGGCAGGTCCACTTCATCCCACTGGTAGTACCAGGGCTTCCAGTCCGGGATGAGCCCCATGCCCTCCTCGCCGGAGCCGAACCGCTCGCAGAACGCGCCGAACTGCGGCTCGTTGTGTCCGCACCGGTGCGGGTCGTGGAAACCCATGTACAGGAAGAATGGTCTGAGCAAACACACAAATTGTTAACAGCACTTCATACAAATATAAGTGTAGGTACAGTACCTTGGGGATTAGTTAGGCAGATGGTTTCTCATTTATAATTTTCTATAATATGATATAGCCACAAAACACACATTTTCAAGTCTCTATATCAAACGTTGGGTTCGAATCTTACGCAGAACAGTTCTTTGTGCGATCCACAAACTTTTCCTAAGTTCTGATGTCCTAAGTTTGGATGTTTTTTGTGTCCCTTAAATTGATGTTTGTAAAGTCCCCGTGAAACAGTGCATGATCCATGAGGCGGAAGTTGTCTTTAAGAAGAAAAAAAAAAGAAATAGTGGAGGCTGGGAATATAATTAGATGATTTGTAAATGTTTTAAATACATTTGTCTGTAGTGATGTACTTACTTTTTGTGATCGTTAGCCTTGGCAAGAAACTCTCTGGCGAGTAGCTTCATGTGCGTGATGTTGCGCCCGACCTGGTTGATGTGGTTGTTTAGTTCCGTCTGCTCGTAGTCGAACTGGTACACGGCCGCGGGACCCACGTGCTTCTTGCCGATTATACCTAACAATACATTTATAATAGACCAGGATAATCTATACATATAAATAAAATTGGAGTGTCTGTTTGTAACATGAATTACGCGGTTTTATACTTATTGCATATCAATGTAGGTACCTATACACGATACCAATGCCGAAATTCACAATTAAATTTTTTTTGTCTGTTTGTTCCGGCTAATCTCATAAGCCCCTGGACCGATTTCAATGGGACTTTCACAATTGGAAAAAAATTTACGGCGCGTAAACTGGGCTACTTTAGATTTCGATAACTTTTTAGGGTTCTGACGTACCTACATAGTTTTATTCAATGTGCTTTTAGCGGAGGTTATAGGTAACGAATATATAAGTAAATGTTGGACAATATAATTTATGATTTATATAGATAAATAGGTATAATACACGCTAATCACTGCTGCGCCATGTAATCACAGTGAAGTCAGTGCGAAATGTAATCACAGTCGAGCCTACTTGGGATCATGCGAAGGATGCTGTTGGTGCTGCCGCGCACTCTGCGCACCAGAGCATTGTAGCGTAAAAGCAATCAACACGATGAGTGGCAAACATACCTGACGCGCTGCAGAATCGCGGCAGCCTCATCAGCATCCTGAACGCATTATTATATTGGACTCAGAGAGCACTGTAGGATCTTTGGGTGTAATCAGCCAACAGGCTGAACGTGTAGAATGATGTACAATAAGATTTAAAGACATTAATTCCTTGGAAACGCCATCAGTTTCGTCTTATATGCATAAATCATCATTGATTTTAAGCACCTAATACGTACGGTAAAGAAATAAAATGGTGAATACCTGTCATAACGCCATGTTTGCGCAATAGGTTAGGCAGGCTGGTGATGTTGTCGAACGAGTTGAAGTGATGCACGCCCTGGTGCAGCCCGTACATGCCATTCTGATGGCTCGGGGTGCCCGTCAGCAGTGCCGCGCGACTGTACCAGACACCTTGTCTCATTATTTAGCTCTACCTAATCTGACATTGTTTACGATAATTAAGTATATTAATAAGCGATGCTCCTCTGTTCATCAAATCGATTTCCAAACCAGGCCTAGGCTGATATCAATTTTATATCAAAGCTCAGGTTTTGAAGCGTAAGAAATAATTTAAGTTAGACTCTGTTTCCTTTTTTTATAAAATTCAATTATTATAGCAATTTAGATGGGATTTTCAAGCAACTTTTGGGGTATTATGTACCTATATTTTTCTATGTCGTTTTTTGTTCCTGCTTGGTAAATTTATTATACTATTTATCTTGTGAAGTAATTTTTAGCAGCATTTTGGTACTACACCTACGCTTACGACTCTACACTGATGGGAAGGTACGTTTACCTACCAGTGAGAGACGAGGGTGGCTTTTGTATGTTATTAATACACTTGTACTTAGTTAAGATGGTCATAGCGATCATTTTTACCTTGGGGAACAACTGCTGACTGAAGTGAAGGCATTATTAAACAGTAAGCTACGTTGTGCCAAGGCGTCTATATTTGGTGTCTGGCATATCTTGTTCATGTACGATCCCAGTTCAAAACCACCGTCGTCCGCTGAAATAAGTAATGATTAAAAAATATTTTTAAATAATGAAGCGCGAAACTATAACCTATGTTATATCCATATAATTAAGTTGAAGTAAATAAAGGCTTGGTAGCCGTTTTAAATTTGCCGCCACTTTTCCTTCGACTTGTCAGTCTGGCCGATCCGTAAACATACTTGTCTAATTTTACGATCATTCCCATTATTTTATTTATTCATTTTATTTTAGTTTAACAGTTTATTATGATCAGCAACGTGTAGTAATAATAAATATGATACTGCACTATTCAGTTATTAGAGATATATTTATAATCATACGATATTGTGCTTCCGAGCTCTGAAGGAACACGGTCAATAATGAATGAAAAAACTGATAAAATGTTTCATGCAACTTACCGAGTAGGACAAGAACATTCCGTACTTTATCAGATGATAAAGTTTCAGTGACTAATATACATAGTAACAGTGAAAAAACAAAGCCGGGCGCGCGCTCCATTTTGTTTCGCCCTTTCTGTGCAAGTGTGCAAGCACAGTGTGAAAATAATACACTGCCAGAGTAACAGATAACTTTAAAAATACGTATTATCGTATTATATAGCGGCACGGCAAGTTGTTTTCGCTACTTGTTTTGTTTGCCCTTGCATTGACGTGTCGCCGTGCCGTGTCGCGCAGCGCAGCGAACGTAAAACGTGAAGTGTTGGCACTGTGGTGCTCAGTGATCTCCCGGTGCTCTACTTATCGACCAGTTTGCTTTGCCTCCAAAATTCAAATTACACTTTTGGTATCTGACTTGCATATTGCAATTAAGTCATGAATAGAAAATCTTTTTTGTGTCTTTTTGATGTAGACGGGACTCTGACGAAACCACGACAGGTTATAACAGAAGCATTTAGAAACTTTTTATTAGAAAAAGTTCAGAAGAAGGTGAGCGTTGGACTTGTCAGTGGATCTGATTATCACAAAATAGCGGAACAATTGGGCGGTGAAGATGAAGCAGCTAAGTTTGATTACGTGTTCTGTGAAAACGGAGTGATGCAATTTAGGGCGGGTAAATTGATCAGTTCAGCAGATAGCATATTAGAAAAACTTGGTGAAAAATTAACTCAGCGAATAATTAATTTTGCACTAGGTTATATGTCTAAGATCGAACTTCCAGTTAAAAGAGGAAACTTTGTGGAATTTAGATCAAGTCTTATCAATCTGTGTCCTGTAGGACGTTCATGCAGCCAGAAAGAACGAGATGAATTCGCTCAGTATGACGTTGAACACAAAATTCGTGAAAAATTCAAAGAAGCTTTAGATAAGGAATTTGAAGGGCAAGGTGTAGTATTTGCTAATGGAGGTCAGATCAGTGTAGATGTATTTCCTGTAGGCTGGGACAAAACATATTGTCTTAATCATATACAGAGTGAAAATTTTGGAGAGATTCATTTCTTTGGAGACAAAACCATGCCTGGAGGCAATGACCATGAAATTTTCAAAGATCCTCGTTTATTTGGACACACTGTTACTTCGCCTGATGATACGAAACAAAAAATTTTAGAATGCATCCATATTGAGGATTAAGTGATAAATTAAACAATTACATCATTATTTCAAACATTTTTATTTACTATACATTCCCAGGTCATAAAGTATAGGTCTAGAAAGAAGATTCCTAAAAAAATATTCAAGGAAATATTGATTTAGGGTTTGTTAGAACTGCAATGGATATATATTCAACCTCTGTACATACATATCAGTTTAAACATATCCAACCGAATAGATCATGTTCATGTCTTAGGAATCTAACATATATGTCTAATTACTTGAAGTATGTGATGGTTAAACATTATTTCAGTAGCTATGCCTACAATATGAAGTTGCTCCCTGAGATTAAATACACAAATATGAACTCTTACAAAATGGTTCAAAGGAGTGTTCCAGTGTAACCGCAGCATTGTTTAACGCACATATCAGTTTTATGAAATTTGTGATGATGACTGCTATTAGGGCTGACCTGACAAGGCATTAGCATACTTACTTTGTTATTAAATGACAAACAAAACCAGCTGTTTAAACATTAACTGTGGTTTTGGTTCTCAGGTGACTTTACATAAAATAAATTTTACCACATGATGGGAATCAATGTATTAGTACTATGCAGGTTCTGAAGACATACATGATACATATTTTGATGGACTGTCACAAGTAACAGGGGTTTAGGAGTTCATTTATGATGACAAGGAGAGGAATGTATAAATGAAGTAATATTTAAATTGATAAAATTTAATAAGTACTTTTATACAGTTTTTAAAAATGTTAAATCTTAATGTAGAAATATAAAAAAATCATTTATAAAAATATATAGTGATGTATATTATCTTTCTGTTGCATTAAATGCATGTACTTATAGATATGTTTTTTATTAAATTGCACATCAATGTCCTTCATAAACTGGCTTTCTCTTTTCAATAAAAGAAATCATACCCTCCTGTCGGTCCTTAGTGGGTATATTACTTTCATAACATTTTTGTTCAACTTCATAACCATCTTTGATGCTAAGTTGAATACCTTCATTGATTGCTTGTTTAGCACAGCGTAGAGCAATAGGCGCATTGGTGATAATCTCACGTGCCAGGGCTAATGCCTTCTCTAATGCAGCATTTTTAGAACTATTTTGTGGTACCACATGATTCACAACACCTGAAAATATGAAACATTTAGTAAATGTATGATGTACATCATACTTAGTAAATGTATGATGTTACTGACTAATCCAAAAAGGTTTCAACTGATATCAAGTAAATACAGCTAAACATACCTAACTAGAATGTTGTATTCATGTCAATTAATTGCTTAAATGATATTACGAGTACATAAAACAAAACTAACCCAACTCTTTAGCTTCATTTCCATTTATAATTCTAGATGTGTATATAAGTTCCTTAGCTAAATTTAGATTGACTGTTCTAGGCAATCTCTGAGTGCCACCAGCTCCAGGGATTAATCCTCTACCAGTTTCAACCAGCCCTAGTTTAGCAGTGTCAGCTGCTATCCTAATATCACAGGCCAATGCTAGTTCCAGTCCTCCACCAACTGCTACACCCTCTACAGCAGCTATGGTTGGCATAGGCAAATCTTCAACTTCTATAAATGTTCCTCTGAGATGTCTAACAAAGGAAGCAACTTCTTCATCACTCATTTTGAATCTCTCCTTTAGATTGGCACCTGTAATTAAGACATGTATATAATTCCAAAATTGAACCGATGATATGCAGCGCATTTGTTCAGACATGCAAATATTAAAGCATAGGCCACTGAAATAAACCCATACTTTATTTTTTTTAATGCTGTATTGTGCAAACAAACTAAGTGTGTAAAAAAGACTTAAAATGAAATGCATTTATTTGTCTAAATGTCCATAGTGCAGCACATTTGCTAATAAAAAATCTAATGAAATTATAATAATATCTAATAATATAATTGAATAGAGACTTTTGAAGTATCTAACAAAGTTAGCATACACATTTGGAAAGTTTAAAAACACAGATGTTTTTATTTATTTTTAAAGAAAAATTGAATAACAGGTAATATGTTCTTTTTATAGAGCCACATCTAACTGCACTTATCTTATAAGTAAAAAATTACTTTAATTGCCATTAACATACAAATTACATCAATGTGTTTAAAGGTTTACTCTACCTTTATAATATTTTACTAAGATCTAATAAAACAGGTTGGGTATGTTTTAAAAATTTAAAAAGGTAACCATTATGTCCTACAGTGTCGCTCAAATTGCTGAGGCATTGGTTACGAAAACGTGGAGAATTAGAAAAGTTATAGTACTATTTTCATTAAGTATCGACCCATTTGATTGTTGGAAAATATACTTCGATTTCTTCTAATTTTATACATATAGTATATTTTTCTTACCAGCACAAAATACAGTGGGTGCCGTACTATATAGTATAACAACAGATACTTTGGTGTCCTCTCTGATCAGCTGATTCACATCTCTCATTGCTGCAATCAAGTTGTGCCCAAGACTATTGCGATCCTTAGGGCTATTTAGTCCATACAAAGCGATTCCCTTGTCTGCTCCTGTAAGTTTTTGATAAATCACAGGCCCTGCATTTTCAGTGTAATCTTGAGATTGGCTTGTTAACAAACGGATTGATTTCCGTCCTAGAAATGGGCTTATTCTATTCAGCCTTGCGAGCACCATTTTCACTTAAAAATATTAATTGTTACTATTATGTCAATGTTATTTATGAGAAGTAGCAATTGTCAGATACTTAAAATGAGATAATGCTTCATTTCATGATAATCTTATCATGCTCCAAGTAAATGAGATATAATTATATAGTAAGATTAATAGACACGTGACAGACAACTGTTAATATTTTGTTACTCTATTGATGAATGAATGAACGAATGGTCTCATGTGAAACATCACATATCTGCCAGTGTCTTACTAGTGGCATTTAGACTGCTCTAAATTATTTCATGGCATGGCGTGTCAGGATTACTCAGGATCCTTGTTCCATTGAATTAAAAAAAACAGAACAGAACAGGATCCTTGTTCTTCGTCACTAAAAAAAAAGTATAATAAAGGACACGAATTAGAGCCCTGAGGTACTCATGAAGATTATTTTATGTCTAGTATGTCAGTGACGACTAGTTTCACGATATCATTAGCATTACAGCGTATTTTGTTAAATCATTTTAATTCTAGCACGTCATTTGATAACCATGATTCGGTATGGACATCGACTCGACATGGAACTCACTACCTAGCTGACAATTTTTTGACGCATACAATACAATCTTACTCCTGCCCGTGGGCGGCCTGGAGCTAGCTTATACAAAATTTACAAAAATAAAATACTAATGTGTATGACTAGGATAAAGAAGAAAAATAAATCAATTTCTTACTTTATTTTATTTAAAGTCGCTTGCGTCATTTCATATTTTGAGTATCGATATGACACAACATGTCCTAAAATTCGAATACAATTTACAAAATAATCTGGTATTTTTTGGAAATCTTACCGTTCTCGTGGTCTTGCACCCTACTGGATTTGCGAGGATTTTATGAAACGGGTTTCTTTATATATTTTTAATTTTTATATACTAAGGTAAAACGTCAAACTACGTTTTGTTCGTTACTACATAACTATCTTATTGTCCACATGATATCTATTGTTCGTTACTACGTATCTATCTTATTGTCCACATGACATCTATTATGGCACCGAATGATGATCCCTATGACTCATAGGGATCATCTTTAGGATTGTCATAGGCTATGACAGTACCTCGCCACTTACACCTCCTTTCAAATGTTTTTCCATGAAGCTAGCAATTATGAAAACTTTATAATTCAATTCAAGAAGAATTCTAAACTCTTTAAATTACGCAATTTGAATAAAAATAAAAGTATAGTAAATAGTTCGGCGCGGGTTCCGAGCCACGACGCACGCGTGTGACTCACTCCGTTCGACCGGTTTTATTCTTAATCACGCGCCGCGATAAACAATAACAACATAATATTATTGTGCAATAAGGGTCACTCCTAGGTATAGGAGCCCTTTTATATTAAAATGAACCTTACCCCAACGTTTCAACAAACCCCAACGACTCAACAAACCCCAACGTATCAACAAACCACAATGTTTCAACCCACCACAAAGTCTCAACAAGAAAACGTGACTTCAAGTTATGCCAATGTGACGTCATCGACAATCTTTCCTAAAAAAGATCAAGCCATCGTACTTAATTCCATTGACGGCATCACATTAAGGGAGTACATACCTACATGCATTCTCCGGTATTATACCAGCAACTTCTATCCGGTTTGTATCCCGAATCTCGAATGCACGTATTTGTATTTATTTAGACTCAAAGAAAACTGCTGATGATATTATAAACAAAAATATTTCAATAAAAAACAATACATTCCAAATTAATCCATTAATAACAAGAAATAAAAGAATTGTTTTATCTAACGTATGCCCTGTAATTCCGCACTATATAATAGAACAAAAATTCCAAGAACTAAATATTAAAATAATGTCTCCTATAACCTTTATGAAAATAGGAGCTACTGAGCCAGGGTATTCACACATTTTAAGTTTCCGAAGACAGCTGTACATAACCCCCGAAGATGAGAAACATCTACCAGAATCTTTCCAAATTAATTATGAAAATACTAATTATTGGGTCTATGTTTCATCAGACTCACTTAAGTGTTTCTCTTGTAACCTTTTAGGTCATGTAGCAAAAAATTGTCCCAAAAACATAATAGACCCATCACTATGCCCTGATACGGAAGATACACTAGAAGAAGAACTGCAGAAAACCTTCGAACGAAACGATGACCTAACACCTACCCCTGTATTTACACAACCTTCATCAATGGCTCTGAGGGGCCAGAAAGGGGTAAAACGCATTCATTCACCAAGCGTAAGTGAATCATCAAAATTAGAAATTGCAGAAGCCCCACGTCAAAACTATGACGATATCAACGTAATGGAAGAGACTGACGATACCAGCAGCAATAGGTCGTCAGACACAGAAATCATAACCAAAACAAAGAAAAAAACTAAAATTAAAGATTCGAGAACAGAAGACGAGGCCTGGCAGAACATTAAGGATGAATTTAAAGAAACTTCATTTCCCATTGATTTGGACCAGTTCATTAGCTTGATGGATAATTCAAAAGGAAAGCAAAACATTAAAGAGCTTGTATATTCATATACGGATAATGTAAGAGATCTAATCAAGATGTGTAACACAATACATTGTAAAATGAACAAAAGCTTAAAAAATAGATGCTCAAGACTATCAAGAAAATTACATGAAATTAATAATCCTCCTTAAACATAGTTTATATTTATACACAACCTATTTTTATATACAACTTTCTTTATATACATTTTTTATATTTATACAACTACATCAATGGATTTTTTACAATGGAATGTCAACGGCTTCTTTAAGCGACTTGAAAACATTAAACTACTAATCGGTAAGTTAAGTCCAGGCTGTATTTGCTTACAAGAAACAAATTTTACAGGTAATTATTGCGCCTCATTGAAAGGTTTAGGTTTTTTTTAAAAACAGGTTACATAGCAATAGAGCTAGTGGTGGAGTTGCTATATTTATAAAACCTCACTTTTTCCCCGAGGAAATACACATTAATACACAATTAGAAGTAATAGCAGTAAAAATCAAATTTCCTATTTCGATAACAATTTGCAATATCTATCTTCCAAATAGTAGCCCACTAAATATAAATGATTTAAAAGATCTTGTTACACAACTTCCAACTCCATTTATTATCCTAGGTGATTTCAATAGCCACAACTTCCTCTGGGGATCTGAATCTTGCGATGCTAGAGGCAAAATAGTAGCTGAATGGATTGAGGATCAAAACAACATTTTTTTATTAAATACAGGCCAACCTACTCATTTCAATAGTAACACAGGACGCACAAGTTGTATAGATCTTACTTTCGCTTCTCAAAGTATAACGTCATATTTTGTATGGAATGCGTTAGAAGACTTACATGACAGCGACCATTTCCCTATTTTAATTAAAACTTTATGTGACCAAAATTTAACTAATGACTTTAAATTACCTAAAAAATGGATATTTGATAAAGCAGATTGGCAAATGTTTCGTGAAGAAATTAATAACAATGTCTCAAGCTTAATATGTCTTAATTCTAATAATTGTATAGATAACATTGTACAAACATTTAATCAGTTAATTTTAGCTGCTGCCAGTAAATCAATCCCAAAAACATCTGGAAGAGCAAAAAAGAGCTTTGTTCCCTGGTGGAATGATCAGTGTAAAACAGCAGTTAAAGAAACTAAGAAAGCATTTAGAAAATTTAAGAAACATCCAACAGATAATTCATTAAAAGTTGAATACAAAAAAAAGAGAGCTTACTCTAGAAGAACACTCAAAGAAACAAGAAGAAATCATTGGATAAATTGGGTAGCATCTATAACTAGTAACATACCTGTGGGTGAAATGTGGAAAAAGATACATAGAATTAACAATCGTCATACCGGATTACAAAGTATGGTACTTGAGAAACCTGATGGAACATTAACAAATAACCCAATAGAAACAAGCCGATTGTTAAGCCAAACATTTGCAAATAACTCGTGTTCATGTAACAGTGATGAAATTTTTTTAATGTATAAAGCTAACAAAGAACACTCTAATATATTCGACTTTAAAAATAACTTAAATCCGATAAATGATGATATATCTATGCATGAACTTACTTTAACTTTATCTCAAATTGGCAATACCAGCCCAGGACCCGATAACATATCTAACGCTATTATTAAAAATTTACCAGTTAAAGGACTTGAGTACTTACTAAACCTATATAATTACATCTGGAAAAACCAAGTCTTCCCAGACAAGTGGAAAGAAGCTTTGGTAATACCTATTTTAAAACCAGGTAAAATAGCTAGCTCACAAAATAGTTATAGGCCAATTTCTCTTACATGTAACCTTTGTAAGATTCTAGAAAAAATTATTAGTAAAAGATTAAGATGGTATTTAGAATCGAATAAGTTTATTTCACCATACCAATACGGGTTTAGACAATTTAGATCAACAATGGATCACTTGATGAATATGGAAAGTGAAATACTCGATGGTTTTGCCAATAACAATTATGTAGTTGCAGTGGCACTTGACATAGAGAAAGCTTATGAAATGGCCTGGAAAGACCGAATCCTAACACTTTTGCAAGAGGTTAATATTAAGGGCAACATATTAGCATTCATCAAAAACTTTATGTCAGACAGAAAAATTCAAGTTAGAGTAGAAAATACTCTGTCGGATTCAGTTTCAATAGAAAATGGTCTGCCACAAGGATCAGTTCTTAGCGTTATTCTATTCTTAGTAGCTATTAACGATATCCTTTCATGTATTGATAAACCAGCTAAAGGTTTCTTATTCGCTGATGACTTAACCATCACATGTAGTGGAAGAACACTAGAACCTACCTTAAAACTAATACAAAATACATTAAATAAATTACAAAAATGGGGCAGTGAGACAGGGTTTAAATTTTCAAAAACCAAAACAGAATATATAATATTTACAAATAAACATAAAACACACTCAAACCTAAAACTAGTATTAAATGAAAATAATATTAAAGAAGTTAATAATTTAGAATTTTGGGATTAACTTTTGACAAAAGAATGACTTGGACTACTCATGTTAATAAACTTAAAGCAGAATGCCATAAAAGGTTAAATATTATTCGGACGCTATCATCGTTGACATGGGGAGCAAATAAGAAATGCCTTTTATATACCTATCGCACACTTATAAGACAAAAAATAGACTATGGATCAATATTTTACGATTCTGCAAGCCCAAGTATTTTAACTGCTTTAGAAACTGTACAAAACACAGCAGTTAGACTATGTATTGGTGCTTTTAAAACTAGTCCGACTAAAAGCTTCTTAGCTGAAGCTGGGGAAATGCCCTTAACATTTAGAAGAAAAGAACTAACTTTAAATTATACCACAAACATACTCTCACAACCAGAGAACCCTACTTTTAACTACTTCACCAAGATAACTGCAACAGATGGAGAATACCTATTTCGTCCTAAACTACCAAAACCCTTGAGAATCAGAGTAGAGGAGTATTTAAAAGAAATTAATTTTACATTTCCGCCTGTATATTCAAAAAAGATATTGACACACGGCCCTTGGGTAGATTTTAAATTCCCCGTCAACCTGGAACTGGCAGAAAATCAAAAAGATGACACACCCGATTACATTTATAAAAACAAATTTTTAGAAATACTAAACAAACGCATGGATTGCAAAGCATTCTATACTGATGGATCAGTCTTGCAAGGAAAGTCCGCTTGTGCGATCGTTTCAGATGATATATACTATAGGTATAAATTATATGATTATCAATCAATTTTTAGCTGTGAAGCAATAGCTATATTAAAAACACTAGAACTAATACAGAATGAATCTAAACTAAAGAAATATACAATTTACACAGATTCCAAATCATGCCTATTAGCTTTAATGAATAATAAAAATGTCCATCCTCTTATTATAGAAATAAAACAGCAAATGATAAATTTATTAAATAGTCAATATTTATTTGAATTAATTTGGATACCAAGCCATCAAGGAATAATTGGCAATGATAAAGCAGATGAAGCAGCTAAACTAGCTACAACTCAATGTTCTGTAGATAATACGATTAAAACAAGTACTATCGATCTAAAAAAATACTTTAAACTTAAAATAAAGAATCTTTGGAACGATGATTGGAGGATGGATAATACTAGTAAACTATTTAAAATAAGACAATCGGTCTTTGATAAATCACCATTATCTTTTTCTTGCAGAAAGGATCAAGTACAGCTTGTCTATAAAGTCAAGAAATTAAAGTTTGAGGAACTAAATTGTTCATGTGTCTGGCAACACTGAAATTCAAAATAGACTTGTACATGAGCTGTCATCGAGTAGAAGTTGCGGAACGGTTTTCATTTTGGGATTTTTATTATGTTATTAATCTACAATAAACTAATACTGACTTACGAAGAACAACATAAACAATGAGTAAAGTAAATCAAAGTGGCACGCGGGAAGTGATTTTTAAAGTAATAAGGTGATGTTTGACGGAGCACGAAGCTGGTCAAATTATATGTGATTTGGCTGATGTTTATGGGCGAACTGCAACTTTGATGGGTATGTAATCGTGTTACTGTTTTTCGTAAGCTGTCTCAAGTAATAAATTCACTCCTTTTGAGATCTAGAGACCAAAACAGGCATTGTGTACATAGCACATTTTTAGGTTAGATATTCATTGAAAGTAAGAAATATTATAGTATGACCTTATCTGTTGATACATTATCAGTTACATTAGTATAATTCAGTCAAGATTTATTCCAATTTTGAAGTTGAATTAATTGCTTTATGTCTATATTACGGTTAATAACTAAAATAAGGATGTCACTTTCGCATCAACGACAATAAATAATTAATTGCAATATTTTATTATTTAGTTCTTAGTAATTCCCTGTTAAATGATATCTTGTTGGTTAATATTTAACACGGAATAGGTACATTTTAGTTAGGTATTGCAGTTATTCTTTTTAGGTGTCTAGGTATGCCTAAATTTTTTGTAAGTATAATCAAATGTTTAATCAACATAACTTTTGTTAAATTTCAGGCTCCAACCCTCAGATAACTGCAGGTGATAGCTAGAACCGAGATGGATTTTAATTGTAGTCTTGAAGTTCTACGCAAAATTTTAAATGCAATAGGCTTTACCTACAAGAAATGCCCTAGTAATATAAAAATCGAGATTTGCCTGAAGAACTATGGAAAGACATTATTTAGCACTCTTCATACAAGGTAACCTGTATAATAAAGCATATTCTTTTGTTTTGTAATTTTTCTCATTATTAACTGTATACAATAGTTAAAATAATAGTTTATAGCCTATTTTCCTATTCTACTCCTCTTTACCCCTATACGCCCCTCCAAATAAACCAATAATCAAATCTTTTTTAATAATAATATTAGTATAGTTAGTAAATCAGTAGTTTCCGTGTAGTGACGTAGTAAGAATACAATATGTCACCACCCCATCTCATCCCATGGGTGTCGTAATAACCGACTAAGGGACTATCCGTAAATATTATCTTTATGACATAAAAAGAATGAAAACTTGAAATAAAACCCTATACTAATACGTCTGGCCAGCGTGGTATTAGTAGGCCAAGTATCCCTCCGTCACGGGAGGAGGCCCGTCCCTGCAGTGGGACGGATTAATGGGCTGTTATGATGATTAGTATAGATTTAATTGATATATAAAATAACAGAATATTTTATAAAATTATCACTAACAAGTAACTATTTATGTTCCCGCAGGTCACAAAATGTTGGCAATCTCTAAAAAGGGCACTCAGCAGCATCACAGCTGAAACTTGGAAAAACTGTTGCCATCGCGTTGAGAAGCTCGAATCAGAATACTACAAGAGAGGACGTCACCTGTGGGCAAATACTGACGATAATAGCAGCAGCAAAGAAAGCTTTAGTGATGACGATGAAGGTGGCAATGAAAGTTATCTCAACATCGAATATTCAAAAAATCCTATGATGAAAGCGATGAATAAATCTCCTTGTTAAATGTATACATGCGTTTTTATTACTCTGATTCAATTCGTTCATTTATTCTAATACCCAAACCATTCTAATAGGTGAATTTTGACCCATGTAGTTTAGGGTTGGTGTATGAAATCGATGAGGAGATTTATCGATTTAGATAACAAGCGATTAATCGATAATCGATTATTATTTATAGTTTAGTTTTTTAAGATTGGTATAGCAGAGCAGCGGCCATATAGTATCAGCACTAAAATTAAAACCATAGAACACAAATTGTTTTGCAGAAGTCAAAAATTACGTTATGGCTCATAAAAAAATTCTTATACTAAATTATGTTACTTTATATGGCTCAAAACAACTGTCAAAATTTAAAATGGCTTGACTATAGTGCATATTACACAGAAATAAAACATCGTCATCTAAAATGTTTAAACGGCTAACAACACTACTTTTATAAAGGTAGGTATGTTATAACAATTATTAAAAATCTTAATCACTCATGGTTTCACCAATGAAATGAATTATCTTATTATGACTTATGTGAATTTCTTACTTGAGTATTAAATATAATGTGTTTTAAAATTACTTAGGTATTTTATTTCAATAAATTACTAGTATGAAAACTATTTTGTCAGTCTAAATAGGGTTGCTACGTGTAGCACAGTGGCGGCCTCATTTATTGTCAGGACTTTATAGACAGAGTGTAGTTATTACTAAATTACGAATAGGTCATACTAACATAATAATATCACACATTCACCTTATTACAAAAAATAACAGAACTAAATGTAAATGTGGCCTGGACTTAACTGTGTTACACCTTTTCGAAGAATGTTCAGCTTACAATAATGAAAAAGCCGTTTGTAAATTACCTAACCATTTAAAAGATGCACTGAGTCAAGATGGATATTCTAAAACAATTAGTTTTCTAAAAATGATTAATTTGTATAAGCTAGTATAAGTGTTGATTATGTAATACAGTGGTCGCTTATGACCATAGTTGTTAAAAAGCGACCTTAAATAAATAATTAAAAAAAAAAAAAAAAAAGTATAGTAAATTAATATTATATTTTATTTTACTATACTTATTATACAATTTTTTGCTGTAACTTTTTTATTAAGTATTTTTTGTCCATGAATGTGCATAATCTTTCTTACAAATTAAATTAATAATAATAATATTAATTACTAATATTATTATTATTTTTGTTTTGTACTTTTTTTTTCTCAGCTTATGCTGGTTTTGACTACATTACGGACCGAAGTCAAGTAAATGTAGCGTGTGTGAATGTGTATGTGTGTATATGTGAGTGAGTTTATGTAGTGGGTGTGTTCTGTGGTGTGTTGTAAGTTAATGTGCTAGGTGTGTTATGATGAGGATCTATTTCGTTTTCATCAATTTGCAAGAACTTTCTCACTATACGACATGTATTTAAAATTGCGGCTTTTTGCATGGTTATGTATATTGATTCCTTTAAGTTTAACAATTTGAGACTATGGAAAAGATGATTTGGGATTATGCCTGTTGTTGATAAAACTATAGGGACTATGTAAACTTTTTCTTGTTTCCAGATTCTTGTTATTTCTTCTTTAAGTTCTAAATATTTACTAATTTTTTCTGTTATTGTTTTTTGTAAGTTATGTGTATTTGGTACTGCGATATCTATTAAATAAGTGAATTTGTTTACTTTGTCTTTAAGAATTATGTCCGGTCTATTGCAGGGAATTGTTTTATCAGTGAGTATTGCACGGTCATAATAAAGTTTGTGTGATTCATTTTCGAGAATGGTCTGTGGTGTGTATTTGTAGTAGGTAAGGAGTCTTTAGTGTCTAGAATGAGAGAGTATTTGAGGGCAAGATTTTGGTGAATGATGTTTGCTATTTCGTTGTGTCTGTGTGTGTAGTCAGTTGGGCTGAGTGTTGTGCATGCTCCTGTAATGTGTTGAATGGTTTCAGATTGGGTGTGACATTTACGACTTTTGTCATTTGTTACTGATGTGTCTTTTATAATATATTTCCTATAGTTTTTAGTGTTAATAACCTGATCTTGGATAGCAATTATAAATCCTTCGGTTTCTGGAAACAAATTACCTATTTATATATTATTATTATTCTCTTTATTTACATTTATCACAATTAATTACATTTTTAAATATAAATATAAACATTTAAAAATATAAAAAAAAGGTAGACCCACCGGCATCGGGTACAGGGACCAAGCTACCGGTGGTTAGGGCTCCAGAGATAGGAACCTCCTCACAATACGTGCCGTGTCAAGCAGTACTGCCTTCTGCATCAGACCTATGATCCAACTGCCAAGGTCGAGTCTCCTTAGATGTTGATAGAGACTCTTTGGAATAAGTCCATTAACCGAAAGTACTATCGGAACAATGATCGCCGAATCAACATTCCACATGTCGACAACCTCGTGAGCCAAGTCCAAATATTTTGTTTGTTTGTCTTTTTCCGCTTTCACAAGATTCTCGTCATGAGGAACGGTGACATCGATTATCATTGCACGGCGTTCTGACCGATCTATCACCACAATATCTGGCTTATTGGCAACAATAGTCCGATCAGTGATGATAGATCGGTCCCAATATAATGTAACACTACTATTTTCGAGAACCGGGTCGGGTGCATACTTATAATACGGTACTTCTGTTCTTCTTCTTTCTTATTATTATTATTAATATTATTAATTATTATGTTGAATTACCTGACTGAATAACATGACATTTACCTAAAAAAACAGTATTTTATCGAAATTGTTTAGCAAAAAAAAAAAACGTCGTTTCGCATCACTAAGACAACAGTAACTGTCAGTTCATAGAGTATATTATTTAATTAAATTTATTTTTTGTTTTAGTAATAGAAATCAGACTAACCTTTGTATTTTCAGTTTTTATTAGGGACCGGGCATTTTTCTTTTTTATACTTTTATTCTCTCCACCTTGACGTTGGCAGAATCATCGGGGAACGATGGGGGCCATTGTATTAAAAAAACAGAACAGAGTATATTAATATTGTCAGTTCCCCTCAATAGCGATGCGCAATTTAAATCTTTGAACTGATCAGGGATTTATAAATCTTTTGATCCTAAAGAGTTATATCCATCTTTTAAATCTTCAACTCCTTTAAATCTTTGTAACTATAGTGACAGCTGAACAAAGATGCATTATGAATGTTTAAATCTATAACTCTTAACACGACGTAGATAAGAAACATTTTAACTTTTTTGTTAATATTTAATTTGTTTACCGAGTTCAGATTCCGAGAAAACAATGTGTCATTCTGCACGTGTTCAATGCAATTAAGGATAACAAAAGCTTAACCGACCTGTTCGGCACTTTAAAGTCTTTTGTTACCTGATAACATAACATAAACAATAATACCGATAATAAATTATAGTTATAGTAGTTACCATTTTGAATTAAATTGAATTATAATAAATAAATTTAAAAATGTCCAATGATGAATGTGATAGGTAAAAAAATAATAATGTGATAATATAAATATAATGTTATGTAATAATTAATCCTTAGATTCATTATTAAGTACTTTATTTGAATTGAATTGTATTATAATAAAAAGATTATTATGCAATTAATACGTAATGTTCAATAATTAGTGATATGTAATTTTTCTTTAATACAATAATATAAATTATATGTATTGTAATAATTACTAAATAATAATATGCAGATATAGATATTTAGATATATCATGTAAAATATTGTAAATGTTGCATGCTATAAAGCGGAATAGGGCGATCCTACTCTTATGTAATATCTTTTACATTAACCCATGTTCGCAATAAAAAAATAAATAAATTACTGTCTACAGATATGAACACATTTCTTCTTTAGAAAATGGCGTATCGCTATAAAAAGCGTTTCAATATGTGGGTTTTAACGCAAACAAACCAAGTTGGACTCACTTCAACATTTCAAGGACTTTATTAAGGATAACGTTATATACAGTTTACGCTGTAATTTAATATATTTATTTATTTCACTAATTACACAAAAAGCGAAAAAAAAACCTCGAGCGTGACTAATAGATATTTTAACTTTTTACTTTTATTAAACCAGCTAGCACAATGCAATAGTATAATAATCTTAAATTTTAAAGTACCTATTTGAAATTAAAACAACAGGGCCCACATTTAAAAAAATATGTAAACAAATCAACGAAGTTCATCAGCAGTGACATTTGATTTTGCACTTTATAACAAACGCAAACGAAGTAGTTTCCTATGCACGTCAAAGTTCAACAGTAAATCTTATTCATCCATCAAAATCAAATCATTCTCTACATCCTCCATCTACATCCTCAATCTACATCCTCAATCTACATCTCTTTAAACAATTAAACAAAAAAAGGAACCATAACGGCAAAGATGTAATTGAAAAACAGTTGAGTTAGTGAGTGAATACATCTTTTGTAAGGATATACATCTTTTTTATGATTCACTCCTGAGTTACACATCTCTACCCCTCGACAAGACACTGGCAAAATATGTGACGTTTCACATGAGGCCATTCACGAAGAAGTCAAGTAATCTATTGTCAGTTGAAAGTTGAAACGTCATACATAAGGATCATCATTCGGCGTGAGGAGCACAGAACATTTATAATTTTATACTCAAAGGAGGTGAGGAGCAGGTACTCCAAAGAGGTCTACTCTGACATCTAATGTACTCTGTGACTCTGACTCTCAACTCTGAAGTACCCAATATATTATTTTACTCTTTGCTCTGAAGTTATGAAAACTTTGTCTTGATTTAATGTAATGGAAATAGTTTAATTTACGCTCTGTTATATTAGTTACTACTACAAAACGTAATTAATTAAGGATATTGTGTAGGTTTTTCATTGTTGCGATTGTAATTACAATCATATTATTTTTTATTCTTTAATGTTTTGTTTTTATTTTAGACTGAAAAACAAATATGTCATCGAAACCTTACACAGTTTTATTAGATCCAGAAACTGACACTTCTTTAAAAATCTACCTTTACAAAAATGTACAGAATGTTGATGCTATTAGAAATAATGTAATAAAAGGTGTCTGGAACTGTGCAGTAATCAAACCAAATCTAATTTTAAATCCCTTGCAAGTGGCTGTTGCAGCTAATAAAGCAGTAGTTGCAGAAAAATTTGGTAGTATGGTTACCAAAACTGTTTATGCAGAGATTTTGTATAACTTATCTTTATCCAAGAAAATCACACAGAGTTTAAGCAAGTTTGGTATAGAAAAAGAAGAAAACCTGTTAGTATGCTTTATTGTTACTCAAAAGAATGATAACACGAGTGAGATACTAGAACAAATAGAAGGTGAACTCTGTCCGATAAGCGATCTGAATACCTTGACATGTTTGAAGGATGTAAAGAATGCATACAAGCTAAATAATTTTAATAATGATGATAGTTTACTTAATGTAGTAATAAGTAGAATGGCTACTAAAAATTTTGTATCTTATTAAATATTGTAATTATATTGTTTCATATTTAATTCTATTGACAACCTTTCTTTAAATCCTTGTAATAAAATTTTAATAATACTCAATAACATTCACAGCTGGATGTCAGAGCTACATACAAAAAAAATTGTCAATGTTCATTTCATTGATTATAATAAATTAAACCATTTATTCTTTTATAATATGTACTAGCTGACATCACTTTTTTAAACATATTTTTTTACAAAAGATAATATTTTGCAAATGTAATATTTTGAGAATAAGCTCCACTCAAATTAAACATAGCGTGATACTATAATAGCATAACACTCCCCGATAAATAGACTATTCAACACTGAAAGAATTTTTTAAATTGGTTCAGTAGATCCCTTCTGGCCATTTAGGACGGATTCCATGTTGGGCGGAACATTACCACCTACAATGTCACTAACACACAAACTTTTACCTCTTTATGATATTACCTAGTATAGATATAGTACCACTTCTGAAAGTACAGTTTCAGTTAAAAGATTCCTTAAATTCCTTATATTGCCGGCGAGATTAGTCTGGCCATAGAATTGACTTTTGTGATGCACATGACTGTTGCAACCTCTCGGGGTTAAATTACCACATATTGCAAATTTTTGTATGCATGTTTCTTGCATCTTCACACAAATAGTGCAGCAGTGTCTAGTCAAAGCTATGTCTGGCAAAGTATTGAACAAAAGAGAGGAGAGAAGGTAAACCTAAACTTCTGTAGATCGTAACTTTTTTATTTAATTATAACTTTGTTTTAACTTAATGAGATCAATATTTACCTAGGTAAGTAAATATTAACCTAGCCATGAGCTGCTGTACTGCTGTACAAAGGCCACCCCAAGTTCGTGCCTCTCCATTCGGTCCCCTGTCCATGTTCATGTCGTCTCCATTTCCAGCCACCCTTCCCAGCTCGTCGGACCGGAGGGCGCCCTACACTATGTTTGCCAATACGCGGTCTCCACTCAAGGACAACACGGCTGCTCCAACGTTTATGCGTGATACAAATCTTGTAGCTAACTCCAGGTACAAAATGCACATTATAATTTATACAGGTATTTCATACACGTGTACTGTATGCACACCGTATAAGTATAAAGGGATAATATAAAATGAAAGTAGTATATTTGAATCATGTTTTATTTTAACAACAACAATTATTATTATTATTATGTAAAATGTACATTTAAATTACATAATACGTAAAAGCAAAATATCGATCACTTCATAGATACAAGTATTGAATATAATCAACAACCGATTGGCAACTTGTCTATTTCTTCATCTCATTCACATGACGTTTGTTTCACGACAAACACTTACAACTATATATATATATATGCATGTGTGTATACACATATAGTACTGTATTCAGTATGTAGCTACATGTCGTACGTTATAACTATTAGTTTGTTCTATGTAATCAGGCGTAACATAACATAAGATAGCTAATATTATACTCAATACAGTTAAATGCTCGTTATATCACTTACACTATAGCTACCAGTATCCCCCACTGTTTATTGCGATACAAACAGTACCAAGCATCCTCTCATATACCTACATAATTTGTTACATTATTATCTAAATTATATAACAACACAAAAATGTTTTAACTTATTACGTAGTGAACAAAACCTTATATCATTAAAAAAATGGCAGCTAGTATTTATTGAGTCTTAGGAACTTTATATAAATCACAAGACAAAAATCATTTGGAACGCAAAATATAATAATAAATATACACAATAGAATACGGGCCTATCCTAACAGTATGTACATAGACGAGGAGCTAGGCGATGGCGCTTACCTTTGTATATAATACAATAACTAAGTAATATATATATATATGTATGACAACAACGTGTAAGTAGCACCTCCTGAACACAAGGGTGACTCAGTGCCCGCGCGCGCTACAGCTCTACACTACTATGTATAGAGTCTTATCATCTCATATGTCATTCTGATTATGTGTCGTAGTTGAGAGTAGCGTCGTCGTCAGACCAGCTAGCGTGTGTGTGTGTGCGCGCAGACGGCATGTGTTACAAACAAAATGGTTACCTTATAACTATTACATATTGCGTTACTACTAACATAAATAAACTACAGCCCTCTATATTATCAACTCCATTACCTGGGACCATTACAAACGTGCTAACAGAAATACTAAGTCAAAGGAATGTGACAAGAGCTAAGTGAGTGTGACAAGTAAGATAATATAATGACTCCCGTATGTAATGGTTCCAAGTATATTGACGTAACATGATATTTATGTGTTCCTTGTCCAAGAGGTAGTGACGCAGGTAGAGGGAGCATCCTCTACAGGCACTAGTTATGTTTTCAGTTGACAAATGTTAGCTCTAACTACATACGTACATTACACCTCGTCGAGTATACAACTACCTCATGTAAACATATCGTATTATGTTAGTGAGCTATGTCTGCGGCGCTTCTATGATACCCCACTCGCAACATTTCATAATACAAAATTACAAAAATAAAATCATAATTATTATTTAAATAGATTTCACATAATAGGCTCTATCGTCTTGGAAAGCCAAGATTAATAACTCGTTAAATTAATAATAATATAAATGACAGACACTTTATTATTACATATTAAAATCCTCAGAGGGAGTGTTAGGTCACACGCGACATACAAATAATATAATGTATAATGTAGCACCAAATATTCTCGCTGGACGCGTCCGGGACCACACAGTATATAATGTCGTATGAGTATTGTGTGCGGTGACTCGGCGTGGATCACTCCGCCCGAGCGCGCGTCTCATATATCTATACGTGGTGTCGGCGGACGTCTCTACCACCTCTATATTATTTATACACTAGGTTAGTATTCAATGAGATAGATAATAAATAAACGTAGATAGGTAAATGGATCGTGAGTGTAGACTAGATGAAGCGTTGTAGTGTCCCCCACGTCAGACATATCGCTGACACACGCTGGTCACTGCGCGAAGGCGAGCGGCAGCGCGCGACACAGCGACGGTCACCGCCGCGCCTCCGACACGTACACCGACACCGTCGAGTCCTTCGAGCCCACGCCCATCGCACATCTGTGGGGAAAATATACGTTAAATACTACCGTGTACGCTAACGAGCTGAAACCCGCGACTTCGTTTACGAAAAAAATGTACAAAGGTTCACCATTTCTTATTCTGCGGAACCCTATAAAAAGGCCTTTAACGTCACATAACGACTGTCTTCCTACAACGACAATTGGGACCGAAGTTTTATGTCCCCTCCGAAGCACGGTCAGATGAAATACCATTGAGTGTTCACCCATCTATGGAATGACCTCGTCCAATTCTGTTGCTTAACCACCGATATCGTTACTAAATCAGTGATCGCCCAGTTTACGCGCCGTAAAATTTGCAATCCAATAGTGAAAGTCCCATTGAAATCGGTTCAGCGGCTTTGGAGATTAGCCGGAACAAACAAACAGACAAAATTTTTCCTTTACAAGCCCTTGCTTCATCCCAAATTTCAAGTTTGTAGGTAGACTGGAAGTACCCTGTAGGTTTTTGCCCTTTGCTCGTCGAAAATTTGCGACATAAACGGCTATAGCTCTTAATTTCGTTGGGTTAGAAGTATTTGGTGACAATTTCAACTTGATACCTCCACGCGTTCTTAAGACAAACGGTCTTGACAAACAGACGGACAACAAAGTGATCCTATAAGGGTTCTGTTTTCTAAATCGGTACGGAACCGGAATAGGTAGGAACCCTAAAAAGATTCTCATAATATGCATTCACGTTACTTCTGAATGTATTCTTACAATTTAATAGATATTGCAGCATGTAGTTAATAATAATGTTAAGATAGTTTACCTGAGTGGATGGAAGGTTAGACATGAGACAGGTCCTATCCGCGCACCCATGAACCCTTCATGGAACTTGATTGTGTTGAGCGGCGAACCCTTCAGGTCATAGATACTGATGCACTGGTTTACAGAGCCACTGGAAAAATTGAAACAATATTAAAGAAATTCATTATATTAAATAGAAATAGAGCTGCAACATAGGATTTAGTATGCTACCTTGTGGAACACCGTTTTGGAAATAATATGATTTGATGTCCGCATTTTTATCTGCTTATATTGTTGTCTATTTTAAGACGATATGTAATGCGTACACTTTTCAGTTATATCAAGTTTCCGAAGTAAGACAATACGAAAAGCATTTAGGAAATTAAACAAAAAGCTTTGTGGTGAGATTATTACTACTAACGATATAGTTGAGGAGCGAGCTATACAATTTTATAGGAATCAGTTAATCAGGGACGGACTGTTAAAGTTAAAATTAAAAAAATAACTGAAACTGTATTAAATGAAAAATAAATATTGTATTAGCTCAGCATTCTTTTTTTTTTATTAGTAGGGGCGCTATAGTTGAGTAAGTCATTTTAAACCGGCTGAAAATGTAGTCTAAAAATCAGCTAGTAGTAATAGTCGTGGAGCTAAAAGATACAGATAAAATCAGTGAAAATAAATGTGCTCCGATGTAAGCCAAATAATGGTTTTTATTTATTTCAATAATAAGTGATGGTAGCGATGTTGTACTCACCAGGCGATAAGATTACAGAGAGGATGCACGTCGATCGCTGCGAGCGGGCCGGGCGCGCGCACCGTCTCCGTCACGGCCATCTTGCGCGTGTCGTATATGCGCAGCTCTCCGTTCGTACTGCAAAATTCGTACCCAAAAATAAGTTTCAATAGAGTGAGCTTGGCGCGCGTATTAGACAAAAAGGGTCTTCTGTATTTTTATATAATATTAATATAAAAATACGACTCAAAAGGCGAGTAAAATGTCCTGAGCGCGCGGTGTACAGTGCCCCGCGTGCGCACCACACGCAGCGGTGCCTCAAGAGCCGCGAGCGAGCGAAGAAGAGATGACTCGCGCCCAGGCATCGTAACACCAGCCGTCCCTCCCCCCGGACCTATCCGTAAGCGGCCACCAGCCCGCGTAGGGGATTTCCTGCTTCCATCCCAGTATGTAGGCGGAGAGGTACGTACCAGCCGGTGAGCATGGTGTAGATGTCGGCGCGGTGCGCGGCGGCCAGCACGGGCGCGTGGTGGTCGCGCAGGCTGTAGAGCGGGCGGGGCGGCGCGCGCTCGTCCCAGGCGCGCACGGAGCCGTCGCCGAAGCCCGCCACGAGCTGGCTGAGCGCGGCGGCGTGCACGTCGTGCCCCGCGCCACGCCACAGCGACGTGGCGGGCGCGTCGCTGTCGGTGGGCACGTCGCACAGCAGCAGCTCGGCGTGCGCGTCCCACACGCGCAGGGTCGCCGCGCGCCCGCCCAGCGCCAGCGTGCGCCGCGCGCCGCACCAGCGCACCAGCGTGCCGGGCGGCGGCGGACTGTACCCAACAGCGCCCACTGCGGGAACACACGCACACACACCTTTATACGATCTATCGAGTAGCGAGATGACGTCTCATAAAAGTGATCGTTCAGTAAAAAAGCGGTCCCTGTTTTCTTAACCCATATTAACTAAAATGAAATACTTTACGAACGTTTTGCCCCAGAATGAATGACCTTTGACGAGGTTGAGTCGGAAGACGTCTTGCAAAAATTATTATAACGCACACATTCCAATTTTAGAAATTACAAATTATGAAAAGGATGCTCATAAAAAGATAAATACAAACTATTTGTTTTTTTTTCATGTTCTAAAATATTATGAAATATATAATTATAAGTCATCTAATTCAATAATAAGGAATGTACCGCTATAGTTGGGAGTCATTCACACATACCACCCCCGAAAGTCAACTGCTCCGATAGCGGTGGAGTAAAAGGAGACAGATTGACCATGTTATTGAAAATTATGTGTTTCGTAAATTTATTTTGATTTAGTTTCGCTAGGTATAAAATTCATCAATGCAGATTTTTTTCCCAAGTTTGTTTCTTTTAGCTTCACCAATAGTGAGGCAACTGGCGCTTAGCTTACTGATATCCAAACAAAACAAAAGTAAATTCGTTCGATAAAATTCCTAGAAAAGTTGTCACGTTGCCTCCCCTACTATAAGAACATTCTAATCTTTTAAACGTTTCTTACTACCGAAATTATTAAGATAAATTATTTTTAATTAATGTGGAGGTCTTATTAAAATGCAACATGCAATTAGTAATAGTTAGATGATGTGTAATGTAAGAAATGATTTAAAGTAAACATACAGGCGGCGACTTTAAATTTATACCCAACGATGTATATAACAGAAGCATTTCAAAAATATGACCATATACCCAAAGAAAAGACAGAGGTGTCAATGTCGACTATCGAGGAGGGCTATTCGACTTGAAAACATTGAACATCTAGACAACCGACCCTTTTGCCGATATACGATTTTAAACTGCACTGTTACACCTGCGTCGTCCGACATGAGCAGAAAATTATTAAAAAAACAAGCTGCACAAGGTTGTCACCAAGTCAGTGTTAATAAAAAATGTCTTATTTATGAGATGGTAATGTAACTCACGGTTGGCGTCTGTTTCCTTCTTCTTAGTGGCGGCCTGCTTGTCCTCGGAGCTGAACTGGTCCGACACCAACTGAGCCAGACCTGCGCCCGCCCCAACACACACACACGTACAATGAGGTGATCACGACAATCGCAATTGTGACAAATTTATATTACCCTAACATTTACATTTAACTGTACTTTGTTCTACATCTCTATTATAACTATTTGTTAATTCATACGAAAAAAAAATACTTTTTTTTTATCATCAAAACAGTTACTACAGTTATTTTAAAACCGAAAATGAACTTTTACCATGTCAGAACAACATCAATAACGCAAATTTCTAGATTGAGTATGTAAATAAATCTTTAAAAAAATAATGTGAACTAAAAAGTACAATGTATATAATTAATAATCTAAAAAGCGTCCACTATTGCCCAATTACAATTGCCAATGTTGTTAGATGGCATTACCATCATGACGGTAGTATGAATCGATGACTTATGCATGTTAGGGCGAAATGACATCGACAATATGATGCGGTTGAGCTTATGATGTGTGCACGAGGCGATTTGATCAACACATTCCAACAATATTAATGGACTAATAAAAACCATTACAATAATAATATACATCAAAAGTGTGATGCCTTACATTTTGTTTTTATTAGTATTTTAAATTATTATGATTGGCTCGGAAATGATAAAAGCATCGATACGATCAAGAGTATTCAATCAAACATTGCGATAGAGATCGTTAGTTTATTAGTGGAAGACAGTAAGAAATATTATGAATTGGAAATTTTTAAAATTTATCAAAAGGTATTTTCTATAATACCTATAGATAATTTTATTTTTTGAAATCCTATAATACGTAGGAAAACGTATCAAAATTGTTTATTCATAATCAATGAGAATCTTTTGACCGCCACGACAAATGAAAAGTTTGTTCCCTACGTCATCACAATCAATCAATCAATCAATCAATCAATCAAAATCATTTATTTCCTTCACAAATATTACAATTAAAGATATAACTATAACTATAAAATACAATTAAACTTAGGCTAGATATAAGATGGTGTTATGGTGCCGAATACAATCTGTGAAGGACTGGTGCCTGATATAGGTTGGATAACCTGTGCCACAGGTCACCAGGCCCACCCCTACGGTATTTGCACTATATTTAAGAAGAGGCTTATAGTTTAGTGGTACAGTTATACTAAGTTGTTTACAAATAATCTGTTTATAAATACGACAGAGAACAACAAATAAAAATTTAAAAAAAATAAAGTTAGTAAGTACCTATATGAGTGTAGTTCAGCAAATGCAAATTACAGTTAAAAGTATATGAGTGCAGTTCATGTATTTAAGTGTGTGCGTGTGTGTGTGTGTGTGTATGTTTTGTGTGTATCTAAGATGCGGATTTAGGGAGAAGATGGCGTTGGCGTTAGTGGGGTGGATGTAGGAGTTTTTCGGTTTTATCATAGGACAGGGATTTTAGGTATATGGTTATTGTACGTTTGACTTTGTTAAGGGTTTGTGGGTATATATTTAATGTTGTGTTAATTTTATTGTATAAATAGGAGCCTAAGAAGCTATAAAAACGTTGTGAGTGAGCAGTTCTGTGGGTTTGGGTAGGACAAACTGTACCCTTACGTCGTTTTCCAGCAATCAGTTTAGGGTCGTATGGTGTTTGGGTGTGCTTGAGTAATACAATCCGGAGTACGTAAGTTTGCCTAACTGTTAGTATGTCCCAGTCTTTGTAGAGATCGGCGGTCGGGTATCTGAAAGGTAAGCCTGCCGCTACTTTAAGAAGTACCCGTTGTGCTCTTTCTGCAGCTATCATGTGGGACTTTGCTGCTCCGCCCCACGATGTAATGCAATATTCCAGGAGTGAGTGGCATAATGCATTATAAATTTGTCTTACGACAGCTCTGGAGGCTAAATTCTTTAGTGACTTTAGCACATAAATAAGTTTACGTAGTCTAGGGGTTAAGTGATCTATGTGCGGTTTAAAAGAGAGAGACTGGTCTAGTATCACCCCGAGATATTTTACCGTGGTTGTTCTCTCCAAGGCGAGGCATGAGCATGGGGATGACGTTCGTAGCGGACATAGGTGAGCTGTGATGTGGTAGGACTGTGGTGGGAGCTCTGATGACCTAATGGCAAAAGTCATGTATTTTGTCTTGGCTACATTTAATGATAGCAAGTTTACTTGCATCCACTTGCATACAATACTGAGTCCTATCTGAGCATTCGCAAACGCTTCGTCCCACGTCTTGCCTTTAAAGAATAAGGCGGTATCGTCACAGAAGGTGAAAATTTTTCCTCCTTTCAGTTTGAGACGGCAGAGGTCGTTAATGTAGACCAGAAATAGTGTTGGGGAAAGGACACTTCCTTGTGGCACACCGAATTGAACTTCCGCCTCATCGCTAACCCAGTCATCGATTTTTACCCTCTGCTTCCTATCGGTCAGGTAACTTTTGAAAAGCTCTAGTGGCAGGCCTCTCACTCCGACTTTTTCTAGTTTGCAGAGAAGGCGGGGGATAGATAGAGTGTCGAATGCCTTTGATATGTCCAGGAAGGCCGCGACACATTTTCCCCTTTTGTCTAGCTCAGCAACAGTGGAATGCACAAGGTCATGTACTGCATTGGAGGTCGATGTTCCACTTCTGAATCCGTATTGTGAGGTCGATAGTATGGAGTTTTTTTCTAAATAAGTGATGAGCCGCATGTTCATCACTCGCTCTAGTATTTTAGAGAGGGAGGGCAAAAGGGAGATGGGCCTATAGTTGTTCACGTCTTTTTTATCACCATTCTTGTAGATAGGCTTGATGAGGCCGGTTTTGAAGGCTGAGGGAAATATTCCAGATGACAGAGCAAGGTTGCATATGTGCGTTATTGGCCTGACAAGTGTATCCGCATACTTTTTTATGATTATGTTTGAAATTTGGTCTATTCCTGCAGAGCTCGTTTCCTTCAGGTTAGAGATTATGTGAGCCACCTCATTTTCGTTCAAAAGAGTCAGCACGAGTGATCCGGTCGGAGGTGTAGAGGACGTGGTTGGTGTATCAGTCGTGTGATAGGGATTGTTTGAATCTACTGGGATAATACTCTCTGCTATCCTCTTGCCAGTGCTTGCGAAGAAATTATTTACTGTATTGACGCTTTGTTGAGGTTTCTCGGTTGCAACCAGTATTCCTGAGTAGTCCGTACAGCGGTTATAACCCGTTATTTCTTTAATACTTTTCCAGATTTCCTTTCTGTTATTGCCAGCTTTGTTAATTAGTTGCCTCTCATATGACTGTTTAACTCTTTTTAGTATTGTTGAGCAAAACTGTCTGTAACGTTTATAAGTCATTTTGATAACCTCATTTTGGGGTTCCCTTTTAAGTTTTTTATGAAGGTTATCCCTGTTTCTCATGCAACGTAGTAGTCCTGTAGTGATCCAAGGTTTCAGTATTTTTTGCCTTTTTGGAGGCTTTCTGGGTTTTGTACTTTGCGTTATAGCTGTGGTGAGGTTATTGGTTAGAAGATCTGTCGCTTTATTTGTGTCCACGCATTCTAGTATTTTGTTGTAGTCTATATTATTTATTAATGTGTCGAGAGTTTGGTGGTCTAGTATAGTAGGAGGGGAGATTCTGCACGGGGAGCTAGGCTTGGTTTGCAGGTTAAACAAAAAAATCATTCATCGTTTATTTCGCGTAAACTTATATTTGTCACATAAAGGCGTCGTCGGCTTTAATGATCAGTTGTCGTAAGTAATTTATAGACGAGTGTGACGGTCAAAAGGTTAACAGTGGTATGAATAGTTAGTAAGGTTGTGCACTGACTGTAGACGGGGTGTCCGGGCGGCGGGCGGTAGTCAGGCCCCGGGCGCGTGTCGAGCGCGCGCCAGGCGGCCAGCAGCGCGGGCTCGGCGCCGGAGCCGGGCGGCGCGGGGCGGTACAGCGCCAGGTGCCCCGCGTGCGACGCGACCCCCAGCAGCGCGTGCGCGTGCGCGTCCAGCCAGCACAGCGACGTGATGCGCCCCCAGCCGCGCCGCCACGACCCCACGCACAGCTTGGCCGCCGTGCCCCAGTCCCAGATGCTGCCGGACATACGACTACTTGTCAACGACACCCTCATATACAACGATCTAACATCGCTTCTGACGTAACATCTTATTCTTCTTACATTACATTATGACGTTATGAACAGGGCTTGACATTTTAAGCCACTATAGTGTAAAATAAGTTCCAATCGAGTTAGCGTTAATTCCAACATCGGGTGTGTGAGGTAGTTGTCGTAGGTGTACCGTACCCGAAGTTATCCTTGGAGGCGACGGCGGCGTGTTGCTCGTAGGGGTGGAACATGACGACGGCGGGCGGCAGCGGGCAGCGCGAGTGGAAGGCCTGCGTGTCCAGCCGAGACACGCGCGCGCTGCGGAGTGCTACACACACAATGGTACTCATTACATACAACATAACATTCATTCGTGGCGTAAAAATATAAAATAAGAATTCTTTTTACTTAGAAATGCTGTACATAAGAATAGCCTAATTAAACACAAGGTGTAATTAAACACAAGTAACAGGCAAAAAGAGGTTTGATCAGTAATTGAAATAGTGATTATCTCCTACAACTGATATTATACGAAACATTTTTTTTATTCTGCTTTTACCAACTAAAAAAACATAAAAAATATAAAATACATTGTGTTCATATTTATGCGTCATCATTCTCATGTACACCATTGTTAATTATTATGATTAATTAGCACTATATAAGACATATTCCCACCACCACATCGGTCCTAGTTACTTACGGCGTGCGGACCTAATTATGCTCTTTCTTTACTCCCTTTATATGTGTAATGTTTGTATATAAGCTGGTTACCTGCAGCCTCAGCCCTCAGACTCCTGTTCCTCGCAGTCCGCCAGGCGCGCTCGTGCTGGGCGCGACTCTCGCTGTCGCAGCGCGCCGCCTCGCCCTCCGCGCGACCGAACATGGACGACGCCCACTCCACGTAGCACGTCTTCACTATCGGCTTCTTCGACTGTTGACCTGTGGGATTACCAGTACTGATGTTAGTTTAGTTTTAGTAAAGGATAATTTCTACACAGATGTGAAATTAACAGACTTAAAGAATATCTTAGCTCAATACAATAATTTGTGGAGCATACAAATAATTATCTTGCTTCGAATTAGGTTTCGCGGCAGCTGCTACAGCGACACAAAATAATAGGTATAATTACTAGACATATAATATAATGGACACAGGTACTTACTAGAATTAGATGAGGTAGAATCGCGTTCTCTGTCCCTGAGGGCGACAGAATCTTCAGAGATGGTGTGAGGAAGGCCACTCTTTACTCGTCGGTTACCTGTTATATCAACACAAACATGCAAAACTAAAAAAGATGGTATTTCTTTTTTTAAATACAGCTTCCGCACTATGGATCATGCCTCGTGTCGCAGGGACTTCACAAACATCAATTTAACGGATACAAGGAGCATCCAGCCTCAGGAGCATAACATGCGGGACTGCGCCGGCAGTAGTACAGTACAGTGGGTACGTACCTGCGGGCAGCGTGCGCGCGTGCTCGTGCGCGCTGAGCGGCGAGGCGCGCGTGTTGGGCGAGGGCGGCAGCGACGACGAGCTGCTGCGGCTCAGCTCCACCACCCCCTCCACCTGCGACAGCCACATACTCACTCACAACAACGAGCTAACAGCTGTTGTTGTTCAGCTGTTATATTGCCAAATAAAGTAAACTATAGGGACAACGTGTCGTACGTAACTCACATTTAAACAAATTATTTTACTAAAAATCAATCAACTAGCCCACCGCAGTCCACTGCTGGACATAGGCTTCTCCCAATACGCGCCACAGAACTCGCTCCTGCGCCTTCCGCATCCAGTCCGACCCAGAGACCTTTATGAGGTCGTCGGTCCACCTAGCTGGGGGAGTACTAAGTTTTTTTTTAAATATGATAATTTTTTGACAAAATTAGTGTTTGTATATTTGTCAGAAGAGAACAAGTTCGTAATTATTAGATGACACACCTGATTAGATATATAGTTGATGATGTCGTTGGCCATCTGCGATATCTGCGGGTGAGGCTCCCGCGCCATCGTCGTCAGCGTATTCCATAGTTTCATGTACACAGAACCGAAACCTTAACGTTGACATAAAAAAACATTTATCATTACGTCATAGTAATTAATAGATATCAGAAAGTCGTAAGAATACACGATCGGTCCATCCCTATCTCACGCCCCGGGGATGTTTATTTATTTATTTATTATGGGTCTCCAACAAAGGCAATAGGTACATTAGAAATTAATTTATAAAATTACAGAATCATGGCGTGTATTCCTTCAAATATAGGAAACCACAGCATCCAAATATAACGGATGCTTATAATAGAACACACACTAAAATAATGACAAACTAAATTAAAAACAAACATTGGCAATATAAAAATTAATTAAAATTTGAAATCTATATGAAAACTTTAAATTAAATCCTTTAAATATGATAACACAACAACATAAACAACTTTAAAATAATATTATAATATCCTATTAATACGAGGGTGGATTGAAAAGTACTCGGCCTAACACAGATCCATTCAATTTTAAAAATCAAATCTACCCACATTATTTAGTTCAATTCAGACTAGTTCATTGTGTGAAGTTCGAAACGTGTGCGATAATTAGTTGTGATTTTATAAATTCATTATTTAGTTTAATTCAGACTAGTTCATTGTGTGAAGTTCGAAACGTGTTCAATTCAGACTAGTTCATTGTGTGAAGTTCGAAACGTGTGCGATAATTAGTTGTGATTTTATAAATTTATTAACAAAGTAATCGGACATAATTTCCGCGAATGGAGCAAATCGAGCAGCGTGCCGTCATTAAGTACCTCCATAACCACTCGCTTGCTTCTGGTAGCTATAGTTACCAAAACAAAACGCCGAACTTTGCTTCTGGTAGCTATCGCTACCAAACTTTTTTTTCTATTTAACGACTTTAAACTCTATTTTGTAGGCTACAAAGTCCATTCGAAACGTTTTAAATTTATAGAATGATAGTTTGTCTACCAACTGAATGCAAGTTTGCAACATCACCATAGAAATTTTTATTTTTATTTTAAAGTTGAAATTTATAGTCGCCATATTGTAAATTCTGTGTTAGTGCATGCTCCGAAGTAAAAATGCCGTAAATTTACTAATTAATTGTTTATTAATAAGTGAAAGGTACTTAATTAATCTAGAAAACATTTTCTATGATATTTAAAAAAAATATTTTAGTATGATTCAAGTGAAATGTGTTAAATTCAATAATTCCAACGTGTACTTGAAGCCGGTAAAATTAGTTGAACTTTAAACTTTGGACTCCAATAAAATATTATACATATACTTTCTGTAACATTAAAAAAACATAGATTTGTTTGTTATATTATTTTCTATCTAAAACAATAAACAATATTTAGGGGGGGCACTTGAAGCGATGGCAAATTAAGTTTTAATGAGAGAAGCCGCGCCGTGTTCATGCGTTAAATTTCGTGAGCAAAGTTCGACAACTTTTTCAAAATCGTAAGCAAGCGAGCGGATAAGAAGGGGCTATCATCAAAAGCCATCCATTGATGACATGGTCAGTACATTAGGCGATTGTGCTCTGTCATATTCATCTGTCAAAAAATGGATAGCAGAATTTAAGCGTGGTAGAGAGAGTGTGAAAGATGAACCCCGCTCTGGAAGGCCTTCGACGTCAACTACTGACAAAAATATTAAAATAGTACTTGATTTAATAATGGGAGACCGCAGATTAAAAATTAGAGAGATAGCCGAGATTATAGGCATCTCTTATGAACGAACTCAGAACATCATTGTCAACGAGTTGGGTTTCCACAAAGTGTCTGCGAGGTGGGTTCCGCGACTGCTTTCAGTCGAACAAAAAAGGACACGATTGACTATTTCACGCGACTGTTTGGAGTTATTTGAAGTCGATGCAGATGATTTTTTTAATCGTTATTTACTATGCACGAAACATGGGTTCATTATTGTACACCGGAAACAAAACAACAATCAAAACAGTGGAGAAGACCTGGTTCACCACCCCCTAAAAAGGCTAAGTCGATTTTGTCGGCAAATAAGGTGATGGCTTCAGTATTCTGGGACTCGAAAGGTGTGATTATGATTGATTATCTTGAAAGGGGTCAGACTATAAACTCTGATTACTACTGCACCTTACTACGTCGTTTACGAGAGGAAATAAAAGAAAAACGTCGAGGAATGCTCAGAAGAAAAGTCCTGTTTCATCAAGATAACGCCCGTGTTCACACGTCAGTACAGTCAATGGCTGAAATTCACAACTGTGGCTTTGAACTGTTACCGCATCCGCCGTATTCACCTGATCTGGCACCATCAGACTTCTTTCTGTTCCCTAACCTAAAAAAGCACTTGGGAGGTCAAAGATTTTCGACAAACGACGAGGTCAAAGCAGCTGTAGACGCATATTTTGACTCTAAGGAAGAATCATTTTTTTTCAACGGTCTAAATGCTTGGAAGGGGCGGGGGCAAAAGTGTATTGAACTTGATGGTGATTATGTAGAAAAATAAAAATATAACTGATTTAGTATGTGTTTATTTTCTTGGTTAGGCCGAGTACTTTTCAATCCACCCTCGTATATAATTTTGGATAATTTGAAAATAAGAAAGAAAAACAAACTAATAAAAAATATAATACAAAAATATATTTACAATTGTGTCTGAGAGATTATATTTTTTAGCAGTCTTAGATTTTAAAATAGGTAAGCTGAGATTTAATTCATTGGTTTTGGAGAGTGAGTTATATTGTCGAAAGATGTTAGAAGAGGAAGTATAAAAGTATTATCAGCACACGCAAGAAAAGTGAGCATGTAACATAATATTATAGAGTTTCCCTTCGTGGAGGAGTCCCGTTATAGAAGTGTAAAAACTACGTTACCTATAGACGGCAGCGCGAGTGCGTGTGCGCTGCGCTGGTGCGCCGGCGCGTGCGCGTCGCCCAGCGCGTCCCAGCCCTGGTCCACGCGCGCGCCGCCCGCGCCTGCCCCGCGCTCTCTGTCATACACCACACCACACGTTACACGTTACATCTCTGTCTCTACACTCATACTTACGCGTTTATAATTAAACATATTTACCTGTCGCTCTTTCTTACTCGCTCTTGTATGTACACGGCGATGAAGTGTTGTTCGAATATTAGCACCATCCACTGAAGAGCTACCGACAACGATTATAAATTATACAATTTAATTATACAAAGCGGGAGATATATATAAAATTTTGAAAAAATTCAAGTCAATGGAAAAATATGATTCTCGAGACAGGGATCGAACCTGCTTCTTCGAAGAATACACCTCCAACAATATGACCGCTAAGCCACTCGGGTCCTAGTCTCGTTGATCAAATTGGTCCAAAATACAGAACCATAAGCTCTCGCAATTTTCATGCAACTGTAACAACGCCATCTAGTCACACATAAGTAAACTATCAATGTTACATGGTATAGAGTATGTGTACCGGCAAGTATCTCGTGACGGACGAGCGGCGACGCGTCCCGGGCGAGACTGGCGGCCAGCGTGACGCCGACCTGCTGGTCCAGCGCGTTGGCGTGCTCGGTGCGCTCGCCGCCGCCGCCGCACGCGATGTACGTGCCCAGCGCGAACGCACACGCCGCGCGGACCTAACAACACGTACATACATATTACTTTCACACACATCATTTCCTTCATTTAGTCTTAAGTCTTCTATACAACAACAGGTCAAGATGAATTTGATAAAGATTGTTAAGAGAAACAGGACTCAACGTTAAATAAAACAAGAATAAAGGATGACGGGCATGTATGGGACGCGTACCCACTGACCAATAACAATCAGACGTATGTCGTTAAAAAGCTCTTTTCATGTCTATTATTTGTTATTATGGGGGCTAGTCTCAATTCGTTGTGGGAAAAATGTTATAGTTACTTAAAGTTGTTAGTTCGAGGTAAAAGAAATGTGTTTAAAATTAAAAATCACTACATAAACTATTAATGCAAGGTGTAACTGCTGAAATTCTTATTGCGTACGCGTCGCCCGACTCTGCGCTTTTCTCCTGTCGCTATGTTTGTACAGTACCCGGCCGTAAATATTACACATCGACCTTTGGAAAGAGAAAATCTGCTAATTTTGGCTTGGTAGAGAGCGTTTTCTCTGTCGGACGATATACAAACAGTCTAGTATCTATTAGGAGCTGTAAAACAATTACGATTTGCTTCTTTTGATATTTTTTCTACTCTCTGTATAAAATCACCTATTTTTCTATAAGTGTTGACTGTAGGTTGGTGTAAAATAAAATTTAAAAAAAAAATGATCACATTATGTGTCTGTGTGTGTGTAAATGTGCATATGTCTGTCTGTGGCATCGTAGCTTCTAAACGGATGATCCGATTTTAATGCGGGTTTTTTTTGTTTGTTGACCTGACTCAATAGGTTGACCTAGCATGTGCGTCACCTTAACCAACCACAACATATCATAAGAATCTATAGGCCGACCGTTTAACTCAGACCCCGCCTGCGGTAATAGAGGTGCGCGGGGGGCGAGGATAAAGGAGAGAGCTATCTCTTGATTTTTTGCCAAAACGGCGCCATCTCAGATACTGTGACCCGAACTATATCACATCACAACACAGCTCTAATTTTTAGCTAGCTAATTTTTATGAAATAAAAAGAAATAAAAATAAAAATTATACCCTAAACCAATCGAAATACCTGGAGAGGTTGTTTTATTTTTCTGGCCAGGCTTTAAATTGTGTAATAATTTAGATTGCATATTTTTTTCTAAGAAAGTACTAGTTTTAGTGCCAAGATGACGCCACCATCTTTGACATTTGTAAATTGTATAGAAGACGGACTAGCATACTGCACTAGTGTCATACTGACATACTGACTAGGTGTCCGTTATGGTAGCGTGTAAAAATAAATAAAGCTCTTATTATTGTTCATATTATCTGTAAATATTTTTTAAGATTGATTCTTACAAATTAATATGTTTAAATCATACCTGTTTTAATGTAAACTGTGATTAATGTAATGTGATTATACTATGATTTTAATATATATAATTAATGATTGTACAATTGTTATTATTTGTAAATATTTTCTAAGACTTTAGTTATAATTATATTTATAGTTTAAATCAGCCATTCGTATAATAACAAATATATTTATTAAAGATAAAGATTTATTGCAAAACTGTGTATATCAGGTGATAGTGTATGAATACATTAGTCTCAACAGTCTATCCACATCGGATATGCAAATTATAGCAATATAATATCTTAAAACTACACAAATTAAACAAAAACTTATTTAAGTAACTAAATGTTATTTTTTCAAAACATTCTTATTCAAAATATTTGTAGATTCTTTAAAAAATAATCAAATTATGTAATATTATTGTTATTTATGGAGTCGGTGTCAGCCAACGAAATACGATAATACATAAGCTAATGGAATGGCGGCCATGAATTACAGATTATATTATTATATGACTTCGACATTAACCCCCTTAATTATAAAAATCTCTAAAATTTAATCACCGTTTAGCGAGTTTTTTGTTAGCAAAACCAACCTTAAGCCAAACAAAACCGTAAAAATTTAAGCTAATCAATTGACTAAAATTTAAGTTGCGTTTATGAGTAAGTGGGTTTGACATAAAGTTGTTGATTGTTTATGGATTGGTTTAAAAATTAAACAAATATTAAATAACTATTTTTATCATATTTAAATAAATATATTTTAAAATACCTGTGTCACGTTCAAACGTTTTAATATACCTATTTAGTAACTGATTAAAGCTTTCCATAACTTATGGGCGTTTATGGGGCTAACCGGCACCGTCAATTGAAAAAAAACGTAATTCGTGAATAGGATCAATAATGCAAAATGTTGTCTACAAAGTCGTTAGAAAAGGCAATAGAGTTTTGTCTAACACATTCTGATGATAGTTTTTAATTTGATAAATATTTTATTTAAAACAAACATGGCCGTTTCATTTTCGCATGAGAATTTTAAGTAATTGTCTTTGATTCGTAGTACTTATTTCTCATCTTAGTCTTTAGTCAGTGTATAACACGCCATCATATTTCTTTAAATTTATAGTCAGGAATAAAAAATAGAATATAACTATCGTGGCTGACATCGACTCCAAAAATAACAATAATATTACATTATTTGTAATAATTTGATTATATTTTAAAGAATCTTGAAATAAATATATTTGTAGACTCTTCAAGAAATATCCTTAACAATACTTTTTACAATAATTAAAAAAACCTATTCTTTAGATTATAATTAAGTAAAAAGAATGTCTGATTTAATGTTGCAAAACCAAAATACAACTAATTATTTTTTACTTTTTAGTGCAATTTTGGTCTTTGAAGTCGGTTTTTTTTTGTAAAAACTTGTTTTATTTGGCATAGTAAACAACTCGATATAGCTCTTGTGTACACTACCATAACGGACACCGCTACCCCGCCCCCTCGTCCCTTTCATACCGCAGGCGGGGACTGAGATAAACGGTCGGCCTATAGTTTTAGTATTGTTTTTATATTGTAACTAGCGGTCCGTACCGGCTTCGCACGGGCATTATTTTCCCGCTTTTCGGTTAATCTCTCTCTCTCTCATTTTTCTTGAATTTTCTTTGCTATAAACCTCACGGAGCCCAAGACCTTTCCGACGAATGCAAAATTGTGGAAATCGGTTCGTGCGTTCTGGAGTTAAAGCGTCAGGAAGGAAAACCCGACTTATTTTTATATAGTAGATTATTTTATACCATTAATAATTACAATAAACGGTTACAGCAAATTAACCTTTTATCATTTAATCATCTCGGTGTAGAAAACTACTACAAAAGGTATATCAGCCGATAGTGTTCTTAGCTATGTTTGGTGGAAATCGGTTCAGGTATTCAAGGTCATCCGGTCGTTTGTTAGGTGTGATAGGAATGTTACACGCAATCTTTTGATGTGGAATCTGGCATTCAAAACACTAATATCTTCTAGGACCACTGAGCTGGTCAGCTGTTACGGCTCGAAGATAAGAGACGTAACCCTCGACTGCGTTTTCTAATTGAGGAAGACCTGATGCTGGAAACATTTTTAACCTTTTGTAACGCAAAACCCGCGCCTTGACGTGGAGTTGCGGAAAACAGCCCGCTATACCCATACCATACCAACCTTTTGTCATAATAATTACGTCCCTTCCTTTTTCTAGGTCAAAGTTTTTTTAAATTATTAATTAATACTTATTAAATAATAAGAATTGTATGTGGAAATCAGTAATAAACGATTTTACTCTGTTTCTTTTTTTTTCAAGGTGACTGACCTAATACTTAGTATTACAACGCTAACAATACATGGAATTCACACAAAAACTGTTTTATTAGATATCTAGAATTAAAACTTATTTTTATAGACATTATTTAAGTAACTATGTATAACATTTTTCCCACAACGAATTGAGACTAGCCCCCATAATAACAAATGATTTGCATGAAAAGAGCTTTTTAACGACAACATCTTGTCGTTATTGATCGGTAGGTACATTTCGCCCGTCATCATTTATACAATTTACAAATAAAACTATCAAGGCACAATATCTTTTGAACTATTTACCAAATTTTTTTTTAACTAAATATTATGAAACATCAAAAGTTTATGAGAATCAAACATCTTGATAAGGACATCAAGATGTTCAGCATAGTTTCATGGGTAAATAAATATTAAACGTAATAACTTACCTCAGGGTGTGGATGCTGTAGAAGCGGGTATAATTTCTCGTGAGCTAGATCTCGAACTCCGGACCACCGGGCGGTATCGTAACTGCGCCATAATCGACCTAGTGCGATACATGCCCACTGCGCCAGCTTTTCACTACCGTCGTTCAATTGTTCCAGGCAGATTGATATCATTGAACCCTGGAACATAAAACCACAATATTAACTTATAGACTGACATAGAACTTAATTATATTCTAGCACTTTCATAGATATAATCGTTATTATTTTATTAATTTACAAAATAATTATCTTATAAATAGTAGTTGCTCATTTACCTGTAAGGCGGCCTCTTGTCCCGCGGGGTAGTTGTCCACTATGCCGGCCAGCACGTACGCGGCTAACGTCCTGTGTTCGCTCTGCAATACAACACGTTACTCATATACATCATGTTCTTCTATATTAACACGCAATATGTTATGATTATGTTACTCACGTCCACTGTAGGGTCTTGTAATACGGACAGGAAGTATTTGTGACCTTTCGCATTCACCAAGTCCACTTGACAGCTCTGTAACATACGAAACAATTATATTATTAACGGAAACTACTAATTATTATAATTGATTAGGTTTATAAATATTTTATTTACATTTTCTCATCAACTGATTCTAGCAAGAAACCCGTGATTCATAAAGCTGCGCAGCGCATGCTGTGCACATAGCTGCGTGTATTATCCTATTTGACAGCGTGCGGCTACGTATTTACTGGAACACACGGAGGGCCACGCACGACTACGTATACTGCCACTGGCTACTGTTGTTATTAGTTCGCATCGCTACCGCTCTCGCGTCGCTGTGTTCGAGAACCGGTTCATACGATAGTCCCGTGCTGCTATTCAGACGTTCGGGGCAGTGGCCTCATTGTAGGTGGGACGAGTGGGGAAGCGAGCTATACATAGCGGTGTACAGACGATGCGATGTGTACGTACCGGGTCGACGGCGATGATCTTGGCCCAGATGTAGACCATGGAGGCGCGCAGGTCGGGCGCGGAGGCCTGCAGCAGCTTGAGCATGTAGGGGAAGATGCCCACGTTGAGCACGGCGCGCGCCGCCCACGCGCCCAGCGCCAGGAAGCGGCACAGCAGCCGCAGTGCGCGCACGCGGTGCAGCGTGCTCAGCAGCACCTGCAGCACCATGGGCAGCTGCTCCGGCGCGGACCGGGACGCGCGCCCTGCCACACACGACACTCGGTCAGTTCATACACGCATGCTAGGCCCGCATCCGTGCACAAGCACGCGTGACTCTTAAAAAACACTTATGTTGATCAAAACTTATTTAAAAACCAAAGCAATCCTTTTTTTGTATAAATATGGAAATCTATAAAATATTTTAAAAATTCAACACGAGCAAAATATAAAACAATGAACTTACACTTGCCGAGGTCGAGCCAGACTTGGAAGGCCGTCAGCTGGTCCCTGAAGAAGGGCGAGTGCGTGTAGTCGACGGGGTCTGGTCGCAGCAGCGCGGGCAGCTGCGCCAGCGCCAGGTCCAGCGTGTGCTCCCACGCGGCCCACAGCGGGTGCGCGCTCAGCGACGGCAGCGCGGGCGAGCACACCGGCGTGCAGTTGTACGACCTGCGCGAGACCAACGAGACACAGCTACACTAACACATTGCTATAAGAAGGGCGAGTGCGTGTAGTCGACGGGGTCTGGTCGCAGCAGCGCGGGCAGCTGCGCCAGCGCCAGGTCCAGCGTGTGCTCCCACGCGGCCCACAGCGGGTGCGCGCTCAGCGACGGCAGCGCGGGCGAGCACACCGGCGTGCAGTTGTACGACCTGCGCGAGACCAACGAGACACAGCTACACTAACACATTGCTATAAGAAGGGCGAGTGCGTGTAGTCGACGGGGTCTGGTCGCAGCAGCGCGGGCAGCTGCGCCAGCGCCAGGTCCAGCGTGTGCTCCCACGCGGCCCACAGCGGGTGCGCGCTCAGCGACGGCAGCGCGGGCGAGCACACCGGCGTGCAGTTGTACGACCTGCGCGAGACCAACGAGACACAGCTACACTAACACATTGCTATAAGAAGGGCGAGTGCGTGTAGTCGACGGGGTCTGGTCGCAGCAGCGCGGGCAGCTGCGCCAGCGCCAGGTCCAGCGTGTGCTCCCACGCGGCCCACAGCGGGTGCGCGCTCAGCGACGGCAGCGCGGGCGAGCACACCGGCGTGCAGTTGTACGACCTGCGCGAGACCAACGAGACACAGCTACACTAACACATTGCTATAAGAAGGGCGAGTGCGTGTAGTCGATGGGGTCTGGTCGCAGCAGCGCGGGTACCGAGGATTCCGTACAAACTTATTTATTTTCCCGCCAACATGCGATGACGTCACGTCTCATCTGTCAAAAATTCTATGACGTCACTAATCATCTGTCAAAATTCTATGACGTCTTGAATCATCTGTTAAAAACACTGTGACGTCACGACTCAGCTGTCAAATAATATTTTCTCGCCAAATTCTATGACGTCACGACTCAGCTTTCAAAAATTCTGTGATGTCACGACTCATCTGTCAAAAAATTCTATGACGTCACGACTCAGCTGTTAAAAATATATTCCCGCCAAAATTCTATGATATTACGACTTATCTGTCAAAATTCTATGACGTCACGGGTCCCGTGACCAAAATTCTATGACGTCACTGGTCACGTGACTCAGCTTTCCCGCCAAAATTCTATGATATCAAAATATAATATGATTGAAGTAAATATTTAAGGTTTTCGGAATTTTCCCATGACATGTACCCGGTAGGTTTTTGCCCTTACTCCTCTAAAATTTGCGACAAAAACGGCTATATCTCTTGATTGCGTTAGATGAGCAGTTTGATTTTTTTACAGCACTAACAGGCAACAAGCTTTAGTATTTGGTGAAAATTTCAGCTTGATGGTCTTGACAGACAGATAGACAGACGGGCAGACGATCCTACAAGGGTTCCGTTTTTCCAAAATCGGTACGGAATCCTAAAAATTAATTAAAGTAGATATGAATTGACCTATAAAGATTATAACTAATAAAAATCGAAAAAAAATAAATAAACACAATAGAAATTATTGATGTCTCGATACGAACTTACGTATAATACGGCCCCTACACTATGGCTACTGACCAAATTAGTCGACTGCTATTCACGGAGCCATTAGCCTTCGTAATTTTTTACTTATCTGTAACAACGCCATATGGGCGAACAGTAGTAAACTTTTAAGGTAACAATTGAATTAATTCCTGGTATTTGATTAGCTTTTGTTTATATTATATAGATATTGAAGTAGAACTGACCTCATAATCCTATCGGCTAGTAGAAAGTTCCTGCAGAGCGAGGCCGTGAGCAGATCAGCTCGGAACAGCTGCTGGAACAGGTCGGGCGGCAGAGAGCTCCACGCTATCGTGTCCGTGATGGCGGTGAAGATCCAGTTCAACTCGCCCAGCATAGTGCGACGGTCCGTCACTTGACCCGGGATCCTGATAAAAATATATTACTTATCACGCATTATTTCGAAAATAATATATAAATAAATAAATATTCCTCACACATTCATTCAACTTTCACTTCATAATGAAAGACAATGGAAAAAATTTGATACTCTTCAGTTATTACGCCTCTGACGCTAAGATACTCCAGTCCCAGTCTCGTTAACTAAATTAGACCATTGCTTTCTCGGAGCCAATTTATCGGCATCTGGGCACACAGCAGTAAACTTAACACGTATTGTTGTTTCACCAAGTATTGCAGTTTATTTAGAGTAGAAAGAAAATGGTATAAGTAGTACAAAAGTAGTATGACTGACTTATCGATGAGGTCGTGCAGATCGTGCGTGGCAACCCTAGTGCCGGAGCGCAGCACGAACCACTTCATGGCCATCTTGACGGGCGTGGTGAGGCAGGCGGTGAACAGGTCGGCGGGCAGCTCCGGGTTCATGGGCAGGCTCTGCCCCGCCGCGCACGCCGCCAGCTGGATGCAGTTCTTGTACGACACGCACGGCACGCTGCTGCCGTCGCCTTCCGCCTTCGAGCTCTGAGTCTAACGGTCGTGGCTTTTCAATATTATTCTACCCTTGATAACAATATTTTTGAGAACAAAGTAGGTCCTAAAAGTAATTTAAAACAATTTCCTATTTTATTAAGTATCAAAATTGTCAGCCTCTATTTTCGGATGGTTCATATTTTTTTTTCATATTTACATCTAATTATTGCTATTTCCAAAGAAACGATGGATAAAATTGAGATTATGTAGTGGTGTATGTGAATGTACATGCCACACTTACACCACTACAATGATGATGATCTAAATTATTCCTAATAAAAATTATAGTTCTACATAACGGGTAGGGGATCTAAAACTTTCTTTTTTTTTTAAACACCAAAATTTTATTTCATAAAACCAACAAAAAGTCCTTTTTTGTGTTGTTTTAAAGAAGAATAAATAAGTAAAAGTGTAAAATAATGTTATACCTCATATTCCCTCTCGTGTTGTAAGGCGAACTGCTTGAAGTTGTCGACGATGATGCCGGCGTTGGAGCAGTCGTACACGTAGAGCGAGGGCGCGCCCATCCACGTCTGCAGGTCGTACATCGACAGCGGGATGTACTGCGTATAAGCCTACAAAACATCTTCATCATTAGTTTTATTTATATTTTTTTACACAAGCTCTGGATTACAAATTATGGCCTGTATTTCGGGGACTTTACAAACATCAACTTAACAGACATAAGAGATATCCAGACTCAGGACAATAATTAGTTAGTTACACAAACAATTATCCTGGGTGGGATTTGGAATCGCGACCTCATGCACGCCGCGCCACTGAGCCTGTTACTTTTCTTCAACATTTTTAAGATATATTACATAATTATAAATAATACGAAATCTTACTCTATTAAAAACCCATATTTCTCCTTGCGCTGTAGGTTTGGGTACTCCATGTCCGTTGTAATGAAATAACACTCGTTCGTCTTTAGCGTTGCGGCGCAGCGAGCAGCACAGCTTCTTGATCTACGATACATCAAAATTAAACATAAATTAATAACCTAATAAAGTATTTACCTAAAATATACACTTTAAAAAATAGAAGCTTGTCTTTGTCTGTCAAGGAAATATAGTATGAATGTAGAATGCATGGTTAGGTACCTATTAAGATCTTTCTAATTATTTTTAAAAAACCATATTTAGTAATGTTATAAATATGATACCCGATGGTACACTAGGTTTTACATAAAATTATCGCGTGCGTAATATAGATTTTAATAAATTAATAACAAAACTGGGCGAGAAAAATAAGCCGTAGGAACAGGGCTGCAACAATGTGAGCTAGAGTGCAGTTATTTCGCCCCAGCCGAGACTTTAAAGGAGAAATAGCTAATATTTTGAAAGCGGTCTTTCCCCAGTATATCATAGTATTAGACAATTATAACGTAGATATGATACAATGTGTCGAGTGCGTGTAACGTTGTACTAGCGGTGAGACAATTATCTCAAGGTCAATTAGCACATCAACACTGAGCTCGTCACCGGCTAGTATCGTCCTCATATAATAATTGCACGAAACTTTGTGAATTTAGGTAAAAGCTGTGACCTCATTTGGTTTTGCTCGCTTTTTATGTACAACTAAAAACTACGTACAAAATAATCGTCTGACTTAATTAAGTATACAAAATTTAATTCCCATCTTGTTTCATAAAATACAACTAAGCGAGTTAAAATAAAAATCCGGGAAAATATTAAAAACACATCGGATCAGCGTGTTTATCAAGTTACACTCTGTCATTGGTCGAAACCTGTCCCTGTGGGATCCTAAAAGGCTAGCTGGCTAGACATAAGACCTGTAATGTTACTACCCAACAAGCAAAGTAATCCTATAACGATTGATTATAAGTCTACCTCTACTAATAACGTTCTTATAAAGAGCTGGTTGCAGACTATTTTACTTAAAATAGCATTTTACAAGTGATAATATACTCAAGAGCATCCGTTTTTATATATCTGTCTTATAGTTCGCTACAAGACTAACGCTTATGGCCTTTACAAGACTACTTTTACTAGTAATAGTATTTCACAAGCGTAAGTATTCGTAAGAGCTTTTGTTTTTATATGGTAGTCTTATAGTTAGCTGCAAGAGTATCTTATAGGACACTTTAAAGCATAAGTCTCTTATAATTGTTTGTAGTAAGACTAAATAATCTTGAATAATATTTTGATCCAGTAGTAGCATATTGTAAGTAGAACAGATATTGTAACGTACTTTTCTGAGATTACTATAAGATTGCACCGTTATAGTTCTTGCTCGAGACTTTTATAACTCTTCTTATACTCACATAAGAGCGCTATAAGATCAAATAAGCTTACGAGCTACTAGATCAAAATCTTTATTAGTAAACATCAGAAATTTAGCCCCACCTAGCCCTGAATGATCTACTATTTTAAACATAAGGTTAGGAAATGTTTTACCTAAGGATGCACGGACATTATTACGTACCAACAAAGAAGTGCTGAATATTAAAATCTCCGATCCAGGACGGTATTGGCATAACGGAATGATTAAATGCTTAAAAAATATCCTCCAACGCCTCGATTTGAATACGATTCAAAAAGTAAATTCAAAGATTAATGTACATTTTCAGGGATCCCTATTTTGTTTTAAAATGGAGGCGAAAGTTATCAGTACTAAAACTGCTACAAATACTATTTTACCTATAATGGTTCTATAAAGTGCTTCATGCAGAGATATTTTAGAACATGGCGCATGTTCTTATAAATTGATGAAATAAAATTATTACAACATTATTACTAAGTGTTAATTTTCGAGGGGCGTTGTAAATCTAACCAAATTATGGTAGATATTTACAGTAAAAATGAGTTTCCCTAACTTCTCCGTCACGTACATCATTACAAATACTAGGTACAATATATTACTACTTTAATAAGAAAAAGTGTTCTTACGGTATTCGTTTTATTTAATCCAATCACAAAAGAACTCGGAGCAATTAACTGCCGAAATAACAAAAGATACCTACCTCCTTCGGTTTTTAAAACTTTACTTATAACTAAAAACTAAGTATATTACTAGTGCATTATAAACAAGATTGTTTTAGTAAGATACTTGTTTTTATTGTTAATAAGAGCATTTGTGCTTGTAATTGTGTTACATCAGATTGTTATAGGAGCAATTGCGCTTCCTCAAGTATGTTATAAGTTGGTTATAAGATAATAATCGCTCCTATAACTGCGCCCAAATCCAGCTTTGTAGTATGCTACAAGTATCTTATAAGAGAGTCTTCAAGATAGCTATAAGAACTGATTTTGCTAGTTGGGTAGCTACCTGTACCCTTTTATCTAAACACAATAACATTTTCACACTGCTGCTTGGAGATGTATTAAGCACGCACAGTGATGGACATATTCTATGACCTTGCAGCGATGTGACTAGTCTTAAAAAATTCAAGGTTATTGATAAGAGCAAAGGGCCTCTTGGTGAAGAGACCTATTACTTGGGTAATAAGTTTTAGGAGCAAGTAATGAGTAATAATGTATTGATGTTACCTCATCGCTGGTGGGGTCCAGGCTCTGCTTGTAGCGAGCGCGCGGCTGCCACCGCTCGTACTGTGACTGTAGCGCGTGCCCGATACTCTCCAGCGCCTTGCTCGGCGATAGAGATTGTGGATCTGCACAATCATTATACAAGTTAGTTACATGGATTTCCATGTCAGGTGTGAGCAGGCAACACTATGAAACACAATGTACCTAACCACTGCCTGGCTGTCCTAAGTTTAAGGTAGAAATTCACAGGCGACATTAATTTATATACTTGGCGTAATTCCTGGCTATGGTTAACAGCAAGCACATTTTATATCTCCATACTAGGAGCAATACTTACTTGATACATGAGGACTTTGCATACATTCAAACAAAAAGAAAAGGAGAACCAGACTCAAAAAAATGATTTATAGATTACAGAAATTAATTACCCTGAGAGGGTTTGATTCAAGTACTAACCGGAGCTCAACTCAATCTAAAACTGCTCTCCAGTATAATACTTGTAATTAAAAATATGATCCTTAACAACAGGAATCCTTCTACAGATTGCTGATTTCTTTAATTTTGTACAAAAATATATAAGTATGGGTCAAATAATACTACAAGTTATACAAACACAGGGGTTATCACTTAAAAAGGTTATAGTAACAACAACAACAAAATTCCTCTATCTATTGCAAAGACTGTAAATATATTATTATTTGATTAAATTACCATCATAAGAAATGGTTAGGTGTCTTATGTTGTGAAGAAAACCTCCCAATCTGGGTATCTTCTTGAAATGTAGATTAATAATTAACTATTCCTTAAAAACATTTTTAGTTTCTTATGTTTTAAAAAGACTAGGGATCATGCCCTGTGTCGCGGGGAATTTTAACAAACATCAATTAACAGACACAAAGAACACCCAGACTCAGGACAATAATTTGTGGATCTTACAAATTATTGTCCTGCGTGGGGATCGAACCCACAACCTCGTGCACGGCAGCCGCTTGCGCTACCGTCGCGCCACCGAGGTCGTCGATAAATAAAATATTTTAATATTGCCACTCACCAATCCAACACTCATGCCTGGCACAGGGCTGTGTCTTCACCACGTCCGGTGGATCTACTCCAACATTTAGACAGAGAACCAGAGCAACACAATGTGTCTTGTACTGTAATTAAATAAATATAGTAAGATTAAAAATAAAATAAAATAAATAAAAATAGCCTTTATTCTCTGATTAAGTACATGTTTTTATAAAAGTATTTGGTATTATTTGTTAAATTTCGTTCAGGTTGTCCTTCTTGGACATAGGCCTCCTCCAACGCTCGCCATTCTTGCCGATCTAATGCGGATCTGCGCCAACCTTGAGGCAGGTCATCCTCCCACCTTCTTTGTGGCCGTCCCTTGGCTCTTTTTCCATCTCGTGGGTACCAGGAGACGACTTCTTTAGTCCATTTCTCTTTAGGAGATCTGATGACATGCCCAATCCAGCGCCATTTTAGCCATAGTAAGATTACGACATAATTAATACTGAAATAATGTTTTTCAGTTTGACTTATAAGGTCAGGCGCAAACAGGCCATCAACCACAGCCACAGGTGGCCAGTGACAGCCTCTTTATACACTGTTACATATATTTTGTATTTGTAGCGAGTGTCCACCACTCGCTACATGTCTGTGGTGTGTTTATACAAATTATATGAAAAAGTGTGTTAAGTGGCTGTCGTTGGCCCATTTGCGCCTGGCTTAAGACTTTGCACAATCATAGGATGATATATTTTATTCAAAATGGTTCTACAGGGTTCATAATATTAGATACTTAAATAATAATTAGATAGGTACATTTATTTTGATGTCTATCTTTTTTTTGGGTTGAATCCAAATCAAGGAGTTGGTATCAACCCAAAAAAATGTAAACAAGGACAGTAATTTCAGAATAATAAGTTATAATAATAATACTAATAATAATACTAAAAGGTGCATTTAAGTATAATTCTTTTATAAAATGAACTCCCACACTCAAGAATACAAGGGATCAAAATCAGTGGCACAGGACTTTTCAGGCTCAGGGCAATAATTATTGAAATTTACAAATCATTGTTAACCTGGATATCAAACCCAACCTCTACACCACTGTGGCAGTAATAGAGTTTATGAATACTCTCAATAGTAAAATAAAGGAAAGAAAAAAAAAATTAAAATAATGAAACGCAATAGTTTAAAAGTTATAATCTCAATAGTAATACAAAGAAAGATTAAAAGTTATTTAATTTGTATATAATTATGACATTGGATATAAAGCAGTGCAACCTGGTTTAACCTCTGGTATGTTTTGCGATCGAGCGATCACGGATCCTTAAACCACTGTCGTTTTCTGCTTAGTCAAGGATCCATGCCACAACGAAAGTTGATTGTTTTTGTTAAAAAATAAATTTAATATAAACTATTTAAGGTCTATATTTATTTAAAACGATTATGAATGAATGACTGAACAATATGACGTGCCCTTCAATTTTATTGGTTTTGGATTTCGTTACTATGCAAGTTGAAAATTATTAACTGACCGCCTCCTACGAATAGATTCCCGTCCTAGATTTTTTAAAGTTTTCAAATCGTTAATTGGTATATTTTTTATTATGAGATCCATATTTTGTCTATATCAGCTCATAGTTTAGTTATTGGTTTCTACAGTAAAACATTATTTTATGTAAAATATATGTATTTTCATAAAAATAAAAATATTTTATTCTGGAGGTATAAGTATGAAGGATATAATAATATAGAGGTTTAAGTATGGAGGTATAAAAATGTAATTAGTAGGGCTGTAAATAAAAAACAAAATACTAACTAAGTAAAAGAAACTATTTATAATACTCCTCAGTTATCTATCTTTCAATAACAACCACAATATAAAGTTTTTCTAAAGAATAATCATGTTATATTTTAAAATAAATAAACATAATGCAACACACCATGCGCACTTTGAAATGTCAAACCGACAAGGGGTTTATTTAAAGAATAGAATTATAAAATAAAAAACTTAAAAGTCATCTTTCCTTATTAATTCATAAGTCAAAAACATAATTTCAACATAATTCAAACAATATAAAATAATTTGAATGTTTAAATAATAACTAACTAAACAATAATTAATTACTTAAAAGTAAATAAGCATTTATAGTCAATCAAGGTAAACAAAGTTGAAAAAATACCCAAAAAAAAAACATTATTTACAAACAACATTGCAAAGTTTATTGATTTTCAATATGACAACATAAACAAATAATAACAGAAGATTCAAACCTAAAAATGAACTTTCAGTAAACAAACTGGTTGATGTGAACAAGTTTACTATAAAAACAATGTAGTATTTTTTGTAAATCGACCCAGACGCTGACGCTAGTAACAACGCATTCAGTCAATCAACCATGTGCGTTTGTTTTCATCGCAGTAACGTTCACTGCTACGCATTATTTGATACTTGTTATCAAGAAAAATACCTCAGCTTACCTTCTCTTTGACCCGCCAGGTATGCTCTACTCGTTCGGCACCTTTTATAGGCTCCAAATGCCTAGGTTTATCAAAGCTCAAAGGTAAATCCCAATCATCTACGTCCGTAGAAGATTCACTGTCACCTTGATCACTGTTTTTCTCCTCATCTTTAACCGCGAGATAAGGAGGCATTTCTGTCATTTTCAAACAGCACTTTTCTTTCACAAAATTGTCAATTTTTGCAGCTTATCGAATTCGAACACTAAAGTAAAACATTTTCAAAACCTCACAGAATCATGTGCGCGTCCATTTTTCCACCACATGGGAATAAACAATAAATTTTGTTTCGTTCCACGCATGGCTTTAAGCAAACTTTATGTTATGGGATCGTCATTTCATAACATAATACATAGTATGATTGAAAATAAATATTATAGAAATTAATTCGGGACAAATAAAACTACCTCATAATTTAACAATATATAAATAAACTCAGTACTAACATTCACGTGGAAAGAAGCGTAATTAAATATGCGTTCAGGTTTTGAATTTTTCAATCCTAATAGGGATATGTATTAAATTGATGTTAATCTAATTTAAATATCCAAAAACAATCATTGCGCTATCAGAAATTTTAAAATTAAATATTTAAGCAAAAATATAAGCGATAAAATCGCAACGCCTGGTTCCGTGTAAAATGTAAATCGCAATGGTGGTAGGACTTTAGCCGGAAGCCTGTGACCCTTCTCTGCATTTTGCCCTATCTTTCATCTCGCTTTCCAAGCCAGCCAATAAATATAATTATATACCTTCTACATTCACATTAAAAGATCTAAGTAAATTATAATATTATTCCTAGGTTAACCATTAGATCAGAACAAACGAATTTACGCGCCGAGCCTACTAGGTTTAGTGCTAACGCGCGCTTCTACTAATGCCCGATTTACACATCGACAAGTACATTAGCGAGTTAAGTAGTATTTTAAGATTAAGTTGATTTAAATAGATCTCCATCCTATTTTTTGGCGAGTTAAGTACGAAGTAGCCCCCTCTCTCGCGTAGTAGTCCCTTACAGACTCGTTATGAGATACATAGTATAGTTAAACCTATATTTTGAGTTTGTCACTACAAGGACGTCAGCAGTTTATGACTCATAAAAATACGCAAGTGGCGTTCTGTCGTCTCTGCCTACCCCGGTCGGGATAAGGCGCGAGTTTATGTATGTATGCTGAACTTCTGCGTTAGTTATATTTTTCGTATTGTTGCGGCAGAAGATCAAATTGATTTTCATCATCCTGATCTTAACAACGCTACATACTGTTGGCCGTGTGAAAAGCAGTCTCGACGTAATCGATTTCTACGTAGTGTCCCTGGGTCCTATAGGCTTTTTTTAAATATGTACCTACTTGCCTAAAAATTAAGGGGCTTCTACGTGATAAAGCCTTATACGTACGCTACTAAAGACCAAAATTTGTTTTTGTCGTAGCTGATGTTATATAGCATAGAGCCTTTCTTGATAAATGGTCTATCCAGCAGTAAAAACAAAATTCAATTCGAAGAAGTAGTTCTTGAGATTAGCGCGTTTAAACAAACTCTTCCGCTTTATATACCTACTAGCTGACCCGTGCCCACTTCGTTGAGCGGCGAAAAACCGCGTCCGTTTTTTAAACATATTTCATTACTGCTCCACTCCTATTAGTCATAGCGTGATACTAGGTATATAGCCTATTACACTCCCTGATAAATGGACTATTCAACACAGAAAGAATTTTTTAAATCGGTTTAGTAGATCCAGAGATTACCCCCTACAGCGTCACAAACACAAACTTTACCTCTTTAAAATATTAGTATAGATTAGGTATAGAGTATAGATAAACACATAAAATGGGCTTTCTCCGGCAATAGAATGAAATTTTCTTACCACTATAAGTAATGTGGCTAGGTTAGTAAAGTATTCATTTTTATAGTGGTTTCTGCTAAGTAGGAAGGTATTCCATATTTCACAGTCCATAGATTATACACATACTAACATCACAGTCTGCTGTTAGTAATAGTCAATAGCCGGATCCACACCAAACGATTCAGCGCGATCCGATTGCGCGCGGCAGAAGCGCGCTCCACAGGAGCGTCTGATGTGGACTTGCCTCGCGCGATCCAAGCTGCACGGCAGGATCGCTCGCTCTTTACCGAGAGCGATCCGTTGTCGACGGATTGCGGGATCGCCGATCAAAGATGGATCGTTTGGTGTGGATCCGGCTAATTATCATAGGGTTTCACAACACACATAGCATTTATTGACTTGATGTGAACGCCATCGTATATGCGGTTGCCATGCACAAGGTCGCACGTTCGAATTTATTTTATTTTATTTTATTTATTGGACAATCAGTAGTTGTTACATTATTTCTTACATCTATATTATATCTAAGGTAACATATTTAAATGTACAACATTTTAAGTTGTCACAGCATGCATGAAAGTGACACTACGCTTTATTCTTATACCTATTAAATATAAGAGAATAACAAATTAAAATTAAAATATATTAGTTATTAATAAAAATATACTTAATCAACTATGAGATCTTAACAAATTTAAAACAGCCTTTTTGAATTTAGGTAATGTTTGATTAAAAATATCCAACTCCCCGCACACATGATTGTAAGCTTTGGATAGGCGGTGAACGGCAGAAAATTGTTTAAGATTGGTTCTGGCACGCGGCGGACACAACAGTCCCGCGTTGACAACTATAAGCCGTGGGACACGACGTGGAACGAGCAAACCGAAACTTGATAGCAAAGACGGGCAGTTAATTTCATTCCTTAATACCTTATACAGAAATGTAAGGTCTTGTTGCTCTCTGCGATTTGTTAGGGTATCTATTTTGAAATGTTTTAATTTCTCGCTGTAAGAGGGTAATTGTTTGTGTAGTTTTTGGGAATAAGCAAGGTGCCTCAAAAATCGTTTCTGAATCCGTTCAATTCTGAGTTGATGCACCTTATATTGCGGTGACCAAACTACACTGCAATATTCAAGGTGACTTCTTACATAGCTGTTATAAATAGCAATTTTGGTTTCTGGTTTGCGAAAAAGTCTACCATTGCGTATTATAAAGCCTAACATTTTAGAAGACTTACTAATTACATTGTCAATATGGGGTAGAAAAGTCAACTTGGAGTCAAACAAAACTCCTAAATCACGTATTTCTGTAGATTCTTTGAGTGTGCTCCCATCAATGTGATATTGGGTTTTAAATATATTGCGATTACGCGTGAACGCTATGGTATATCACTTATTTACATTAAGAGACATGTCGTTGTCAGCACACCAGTTACCAATAGCATCAAGGTCTCTTTGAAGCAGATCACTGTCCGATTGATTTTTTATAATTTTGCAAAGTTTCAAGTCATCAGCAAAAAGATAGGGACTGCTATACTTAATACAAGAAACTATGTCGTTTATAAAGATATTAAATAACCAGGGACCCAGATGGGATCCCTGGGGAACACCTGATACAGCTGAATATGTGTCAGACTTAAATCCTTTGACCACGACGTGCTGAGTTCTATCTGACAAGTAAGAGAGAAACCATTTTAATAAAAAACCACAAAGACCATAACATTCTAGCTTCTTCATTAAAACCTTGTGGGAGACTCTGTCAAACGCCTTAGAGAAATCCATATAGGCCACATTGACTTGGTCACCTGCATCAACCGCATTAACCAATTCATTGTGGTATGCAACCAGATTTGTACCATGTAGAGCGCGCCTTTATAAAACCATGTTGTTCGTTAGCAAAGATCTGACTGGTCTGACTTTCGAGATGAGGGTAAATTAAAGCTTCAAAAGATTTGGCGAACACAGACAAGATGGATATGGGTCTATAATTAGAAACTTCTTCTTTTTTTCCATTTTTGTAAATGGGAACTACTTGTGCGACTTTCCATACAGTGGGAAATATACCAGTTGATAAAGACTTGTTTATAATTCTAAACAGTGGATAACTCAAGGGTAATGCACATCTCGAAATAAAATAGGGTGAGATTCCATCTGGTCCCGCTCCTTTGTGTATATCAAGTCCTATTAGGTGACTCGTGACTTTGTCTTGCGCCACATGTATTCCAACCAATATGGTTGAGTTTGAATTAATCTCGACAGAGGAAGCAACCACACTTGAAGAGTTACTGTATATGGAAAGAAGTATGATGCGAATAAATTTCAATAAATTGCGAATCCCACGCAACATCTTTATTTGTGTAATCCACTAATTATTGTCTTGAGTCTGGATGTTGTTTCCATTAAGTTTATGTTTGCAAAAGTTCCCACGACACAGTGCTCGGTTCGGTATCCATAGTGCGGGAGTTGTCTTTTTACCAGATAAGAAAATCAAAGAAAAGTAGGGTGCACAGTCAACACAACAGTTAACAAATTAGACTGAAGACTTATGTTACCTAGAAGACTGAATATTAAACAATACCAGTAAAACCAGAGACCTAACAAAACCTATAAAATATTTACTGAAATAAATGTGTTAATAACATATTTAAATATAATAAAACTGCTTGTTAGTGCACAAATTAGTATCCGTTTATTGATAGGGTTTACTTAATACAAGGAAAACTAATACAAGCCACTTCATTATAAAAGCACCAAATTGATAAACATTGTATATAATTAGTTGATTAACATAATTGTACAGTTAATAATGAAACATATTATTCAATATATACAGAATCTATCTAACAGTTGAGCTTTATCAATACGCGTCACATTTTCACCGCACTGCACACGGCACAGTTCTGACACTCGTCACTGTCCGGGAGACACTCCTTGTGGAAGGAATGTCGACAATTGTACACCATGAGGTCCGATGCGTTGGACAAGTCTCTGATAATGATACGTCCCTGACACGCACAGCACAAGAAGTCGTCTGTCACTGAGATCCCTCGCTGCTGGTTCATTATCAACTTTTTCTGTAAATCAGCATAGTTGCGCAAGGTGATGACCTTGCACGCTTCCTGTACAGACAACTGCAAATGGTAGTCGCACATCATCTTTGCTAACGAATCTTTCAAATCTTTAATTTCGCATCCCGACTGTATGTCTTGTATTAACATCCGCGGGTCCACGTAATTGCCTATTCGCTTCAGGAGTAACGTAACGTATTCAGGTTTGTCTATAGTACTCTTAATAAGATCCATCCAAAGCTCTTTGTCATTATGCTCTTGACAGAAGTTGATAGCTTGGTTTATGTCATTTAATTGTTTAATTATAATTTGAAGAGCCTCTCTCGTATTACCGATGCGACCTAGAAGAAATACCATTTCCGGATAGAACTCATTACATTGGCAGACATCTAGTGCTTCTTGTATTGGATAATTGTCGCTACATTTTAAAAACGGAAGAAGTTTCTCTCTCGCATATTTCGCGTACAGTCTAACTAATTTGCCGTGATACCTCCCATTAGGTTCAACTTTGCTATATGCGTCTAAATATTTAAAGAGGAAATGGTCATGATTGGCAAGTTGTTTCTCTACTACTTCGACAGGTACTTTAGTTTTGTCTAGGAGGACTGCTATAGCTTTATCACAATCTAAAGTCATAAGATCTAGTATCTTGTAGTGTATTACATTGTACATTTTGTGTTTCGTAATCAACGTGAAGACGTCTTTGTGCTGGAGGTTCAAGTAAGCAGACAGCGCTTTGTCGTATTTCTTCTGGTAACAATAGAGCAGTGCTAGAGCTTCTAAGTAAACATGTTTATCTACTTCAGTCGTCAGTAAATGTTCTATCACTTTATTTACTATCACGCCAGTTTTGTACAAGGCAGGGTTCCAATCTTGTACAAGTTTCAAAAACCCTTGTGGATCTAACCTTAGATATTCACAAAATATTAATTCGTAAATTTGTGAGCTGAGCGCTTGTTCAACAGTTTTTGGCACGTATAGACTTATAACTCGTAACTGATCTACTTCTGCAAACTTAAGTACTTGTGTTTCCCACAATATTTTGTCGTTCTTGCATATCCTAGCACACAGTATGGCCGCCTCTTCAAACATTTGTTCGCCTAATAAATGATCTAAGTATTGCACTCCGACAGTGACGACAGAATGTTTCGCCGTCTTGCCGCCGACCTCTTCGAGAACTGTTATCGCTTTCTCGAATCGACCTTGTTCTCTAAGCCAGTTGACTCTATCGTCGATATCGTAAGGACAAGCGACAACTATATCTTTAGGTGATACAATAAAAAATCTATTTTCTTCCATTAGCATATCTAGATAATAATCGTTGCAAGAATATTCTTCATAGCCTCGTATGTTCAGTGTGTCGGAAGATATTTCGCAAAATTCGCAGTCTTTATAGTCAGCGACGGCGAGGACAGGTCGTTGCGCTTTGCCTGTCTCTGGGTCGCATTCTTTTGGTACTCCAAGCACTACTAATTGATCGTCTAAAGGTCCTAACCCACTGATGAAGTAATCTGTTTGAAAAGTATAAACTGGATCTACTAAGTATTCCGTATCATCTCTTGTTTGCAGTTCTATTTGACTCCTCTTCCTTATTACACATATCCTAATTGTATCGACCCAACCAATCATAAGTGTTTTCGATGCTGACCAGAGCAAGTTACATCTATAATCTTCTATAGATTTATTAGGGGTCTTCTCCCATTGTATAAGACCAAGAGAACACCTTGCAACAAGATCGTAGACGCGCACTCCGACCTCGCTGGCACACGCCACGAAGCGGTCGTGCCATGACATTGCTTGAACGTAGCCTTCACATTCACAAAGTACTGTACTTCGAAGACGGTTCAGAAATGTTTTCTCGTATAATATTAATTTATTGTCACCTGCAAAATAAATAAAACTAATTTTAATTCAAAAAACAGACCATAGCATGGAGCAATGAGTAAAGACAACAATTTTAATAAAATTATTGGTTTGGTAATAAAGTGTTTGCTCAGTTATATGTCGGAATTAAGTTATAAGGAGTTGTCTTAAATAAAAAGTACAAAAACACATCTATTCCATAAATGTGCTAAGTGAATTGAAGATACTTTTAAATAGGCTTTCATAAGCTTATGAGTAAAGAAGTATCTAGTCACCCAGAGGTTTAAACAAAATTTGTATAATACAGCTGTGATAATAAATATATTCTTTTGTGATAAAAACAGCTGAGTTTATTTAGTCCAATTGGGAAGTGTAGGGAGGTATAACGAATTAATAGAACACTCACACAAAGCCACAAGCCATGATCAATGTTATATTAGGTATATGAATAATTTTTCAGCTTAGTAAAAAATAAATTTATATGTTAATTGAATGATTTCAAAACTCAAAGAATATAATATAAAAACCTTCTCCTTTGAAACCTCAAAACTTGATAATACACTAACTAAAACCTATAGGACAAGCGTGGGACTAACACAACTTGATTGGAGACTGCTAAATAATAATAAGTTTAGTTTTCTTTTAAATCTGAATAAACATACTGTACAAGTAAATTAGCTGTTTTGCATTAATTATTCAATAGGTTTAAGTTAAATATGCTCTTCTCATACTGAGACAAAATAGTTGATAATTTACACTTTGTGCTTCACTTTAATTGAATCTTCATTATCAGTTCGGCGAAATAAAGTCGACTATTGACTATGACCAGTAGACTATGTTCATGATCTTGTACCTGCCTCATTCATGAGAGTCCCAATATTTATTAGATAAAATGTAGAAATAACTTGAAATGATAACACAGAGAATGCAATATCAAGTAAGGGACTATTTTTAATTAAAATATTATATTGAAATATAAACAATGACTTGACTTTAATATATCTTTATATAAGGCAAATGCCTGTCTGTACTGGTCATATTTATCTTTCTTTCTATTATTTTAATTTTCTTTCTATCTATGGTTAGTATGTGTGGTCAAATTGTTCCTCAATTTATACACAATATTATGACTTGTGTATATTTGTTTAACTCTGTCTATGGCTACTAATGAATCATTACATAAACTGTAAACATGATATGAATCATTAGGTAACAAACAGAATCAAAAGTAATTGTTGAGAAAGGGAAGGTTATATTAAATTTGCAATTATCACTTTTTTCATGTCAAAAAACTAAGAAAACAAACAGTAAATAAATAATATATTCTTTCTCATACATACAAATATGACCACTAGCGCTAGCAATACAAGGATAGAATAGCTGCAGAGTATTGGAAGGTCAAGTATTTCTACATCATTAAAATTTGAGGTTGTTATAAAGCTGGTTTTAAATGTAATGTTTTACTGTTTATATTTACCTGTTAAGAAACGTCTCCCTGAACCTGATTTAAAATAGTAAGGATCTAGTGCAATAGACTTGATGACTCTGCCAAGAGACAGTTCGTGTGTATTGTCGTCCGTATATAGTCCATACACTAAGACCTTGCCGTCGTCTGAACAACTCGCTATATAATCACCATTTAAATCTACAGAGATCCTATTAACGGCAATAGCGTGAGCTTGCAGCTCCTTGTTTTTCCCATCCTGTGATATCGCTACAGTATTGCCTTCGTGATCTAGCAAATGTATCACTCCCCACTGTGTTCCTAGACAAATAAACTTCGTGTGAACGCATATGCAACTCACTGCGTCTTTCAATAATATACTTTGTACATCATTTGCCAATCTGTCGTATTTAAGTTTTGGCTCTACATCAGGAGGCAAACTGTCACAGCTTTCTAAATTCACTGCCATGTTTACTTTTACATATCAGCTACTCAATTTATATTTTACACATTACATTACACTGTTTTTTATTAGGTATTATGATTTTCCTTTCCTTCCTTGTTCCACTTCGAATTTGATCATTTTATTTATTTTTATTGTGACATTTGATAAGTCATTCTTGCCAATTTCAAAATTGACCTATATTTTTTTTATACTGTAACACTGGATTAAGATTTCGTCTTAAAATGGAAATGACCCGATCACGATTACTTTTTTCATACCTGAGCTTAGTTCTTATGTTAAAGTAAAAAAAAAAGTTCTTTTGGAATTGCCGCGAAATTTAAAATTGTAGGTTTAGTCTAATCAGACATGTTTTCATTACAATTAAACACTCAAAAATATGAACAACATTTATCTGATTTTGGGAAAAAAGTTTTACACATACTGATGAAACCACGGGATAAAGGTATATTACATTTAGATTGATTATCAATTCTGTTATATTATTTAACAGAATGAAATGCTAAAAAAGTGGAAAAGTATTGCCAAAAGTTTTTTCATTTATGTTACTCATGTTGTTTTATTTAAATAATATTACCTTTCATAAAAAGTGCAAGAGAATATGCGCTATGAGCGGTATGAAGATCGCCAGAACTTCAGAAGTAAAAAAGTTTTGAAGTAAGTTTTTCTATAGTTATCTTTAAAATTTATACTTAAGTATAAAGTTTTGCCAACACTTGTTTTTTTAAAATACAGAACGTCGTCACACTGTAGAAACATGGTGCTGGTCTTCTTGGCCTTCTTATACCATTTTCATTCTCTCACAGGGACCTATTAAACTTAAATTATGAATACAAGGGATGTTTAGCCTGGGAAATGTACCTATATTTGATATTTCTTACACATTCACACTACGCTATCTATTCCCAAACTAAACAGAGCTTAAATTGCATATATTTTTTTACCTATAAAGCTTAGGTATAACTAGAAAAATCCGAAAAGAAGAAAGACAATGGAAAAAATTGATACTCGATAGGCGGGACTCGAACCCGCGTTTCTGGACTATACGCGTCCAGCGCCATGACCTCTAGGCCCCCCGAGTACCCATCTCGACTACCAAATTTAACCATTGCATTAAATGGCGCCGCGCCGCCCGGGCCGCAACTTAGAACTTAACTGTACAACGCCATCTAGGCACGACAACCGTAAACTTTCTATGTTGCAATTGAAGAGTTTACGTAATGGTTTTTCCATTGTCTTAGCTTGTACAATGGGTACTAGGCAACGGATTAATACCTATAGGTACTGAAAATGTACATTTTTTGTAAATACATACATACTGTATATAGAAAATACCCAGACCAATGCAAACAATCATATTCATGCACACAGAGATTTGCATTGAGCGGGACTCAAACCAGAGACATCTGTGTAGCAGTCAAGTGATATTATTATAATAACTTCACCACAGAGGTCGCCTCCCGATAGCGAAACAACCAGAATCGTAAGGGAAATAAATATGGCATGCGTAAATTTGTCACAATGAACAAAACAAGACAGATAATGAACCCGTCTTATCGCGTTATAGGCATCTGCTACCATCGAACTGGTTATCCAGCTAATCTGAAGCCGCACTGAAGAAAAAAAATAAAGATTGTAATATTAAAACGTTGTTAATATTAAGACTCACTAATCATTAGGTATCATTGTTGATACTTATACAGCGGCCCTAAGCTAGACTAGCCCGTCTTTTAGATACTGGCTTTCTACTCGTCTCTATCAGTGTTTGAAATATTTAGTACCGCAAGATATACCCGTTAAAATGTTACTTACTGTAAGTAAGTAAATGTAATGTTACTTACTGTAAGTAAGTAACATTAATTTTTTAAGTAACTAACAGTTTAAGTAGGTAAGTTAATTACATTGTCGTCTGTTTGTTTTTAGTTTTAACGATGAATCTTCAAACAATATTTCAACTTTACAAGAACTGTATGAAAGTAGATTACCTCCGATACAATTATACACTCCAGCAAAATGTAACAATAATAATTTAAATAACTACACCTGTGTTATACCAGAAACACCTACGACTATTGCAGATCAGTACATTTGCTTAAATGAAAGCGTAGATAATAACCAATTCCAACATCCGACATTGAGTTTAGTTCAACAAGGTAATAATGAAATATTATTTGCTGAACCTCTAAGAGCAAAAGAGGATTTTACTTTAAAAAAATTTAATGTTAAGAATAATGTTAATTGGGATAACATGTTTGATACTGAGATATTTGATAATACATTTGGTAAAGATATGAATGAAAAGAATACTAATGTTATAGTTCCTGAATTTAGCTCTAACCATACCGTTGCAAACATAAGTGAAAACAATAATAAAATATCCGTCAACGAAAAAAGAAAACGTAAGAAAAATAATGACCTTCCAATTAAAAATCCAAAAGCCAGTAAGAAAGCTAAAGAAGCCACCAAAAAGGTTAACAAAACTGTGAACACTTTCCGTAAACAACAATACACAAAAACAGTAAATAATTGGTTGAATGATATGGAGTCGTGTAATGCTATTAGTGATGATATTAACGTAGAATACAACAACCTGCATGACGATGATAAAGCTTTAAAGGACGTAAACAAACAAGGACTCGATCAGAAGAAAGTTATAACTGATAAATGGAAAATTAATATTGATACGTCTAAGAAAACATGCAAAAAATCTGTGCAGGCGCAATTAGCTAATAAAGATGGAGTAATGAAATTTTCTAAACCTAAATGTGATCAAATAACAACAAACACTGTTGAAGAACCCAAAGCTAAACCTGTACCTCAGAAGAAAAGTGATACCATTGATGTTAAACTTTCTAAGGATAAAAAAGAAAAGAAAGGCAAAACATTTGTTCCCCCGTTAAAGTCTCAGCTCCCGGTGAAAGAGATTACTTACCAAGTATTTACTGTAGACGATGTAAACTTAAATGCATGTTATGAGGTATTGATCGATGTTGAGGAAATTGTTGCTGTCGTATTATTTAGGTATCTATCTATATTTATTTTAAGCTTATTTAAGGGTGCCTCCTTAAAAGAACATTTGTTTTTAAGGTTATATTACGATTTTATTGTTGACATAACATAGGTAGGTACCTATTAGGAGAACTTATGAACCTAAACGAAACGTTAGCTAATTACCATTGTAAATGAATGTATTTTACGCAGTTGCCTGTAACAGTAGTTATTTACTTTACTTCTTTAGTACATTATAGCTGAATCAAACTTATTATTTCTCCATACTTACACATTGTTTTGCAGTAATGGTTTCTCTCAGCTTAATTGTCATTTCACTGACGACTCGTGCTCTTCTAACAGCATCCTCCTTAGTGTTGGGGATGTGTTCTACTGCTTCAAGGATTGTTCTCAAAATGTCAAGTAAGTGGTACCTATATTACTTATTTATTCTATTAAATTAAATACGAGCAATATTATATCTGAAGACAATTCAGGCTTCACAACAGGTAGTTGCACGTAAAGTTCATAAGCCGAATGTTAAAATGAATGTTTCAGTTAGACTTTGTATCTGTTCCAGGGAAGTATTAGGCCATATATTGTTAAGTAACAAAGTAGTAATATGTTACGATGCCCAAACTGTCCTCATTTACCTCAAACAACATTTACAAATGGAAATTAGAGCAATAAATATGTATGATGCTAAGGTAAGTAAGTAGGTACCTACTCGTAGGTATTACTTACTATAGGTATTAGTTAAATATTAAGTACAATATTTTACAAAATCAAAAGATGTCTTATGTCTGGTGCCATCTTTAACTACCTGTACCCAGTGTATTCAGTGAATCATATTCTGAGCTAATTCATCGTAAGTACCTATAGGTAAATCATACCAATTTAAAACTCTAGGTGAATAATGCGTTATGTAAAATGTGATCTCTATTATGTTACAAAGATCGGCGCCAGCTTGTTGGACCCAGATAATCCTCCTGAAAACTTCACGGATCTTCAGAAACTGTTGTCATTCACACCTCCATACACTATAGCTACTGAATGTACCGTACAGAAGGCAGCTTGGTATGTATCTATGATGAAGGAATGCTGGACCAAACTGAAAGATATGTTGCTTAGCAATACGTTATGGAATGTTTTCGTAGATATAGAAATGAAGCTCTCACCAATTATTGCAGGTAAGAGGAAATTAAATAGGTATAGGTAAGTGTTTTGAGTATCTACATAAATCGAATGACGAAAACTCAAATGGTTTTGTATTCCTAGAAATGGCGATTCGGGGAATATCAGTAGATCAAGATAAACTGAAATCGATGGAAGAAGTTATTATGAAAAGAATGAAACAGGTAGAACAGCAGTGTTACAAGGCGGCAGGCAAGGTGTTTCAGATTAACTCGGCGCTGCAAGTGCGGAACATTGTGTACGATGAACTGCAGCTTGACAAGAAGTGCAACGTCAAGATACGAGAGACATTGTCTGGTGGCGTTAAGTCTACTTCAGAAACTATGGTCAGACATTATTATTTTGTAACTCGGAACTCTTGGACGCGGTATATTGCACTGTTCCCAGAATAATAAAGTAACATTTTTCTTTAGTTACGAAGTCTGATGTCAGTTCACCCACTGCCGAAGTTAATATTGGAGTATCGTCATCTGTACAAAGCTCACGCCACCTTCCTATCTGGTATAGCTCAGCATGTCAAGAATGGAATCGTTAAGCCAACGTGGTAAAGTTGTAATTTTTTATTATTTCATCAATTGCGTAGGTATAACATTTTTCCTAGTACTTAGTGAACATTGAACCATTCAAAATCGCAGGGTGCAGACAGCGGCAGCGACAGGAAGAATAGCGTCAAACAATCCGAACCTGCAGGCTATACCGAAAACACCGTTTAGTCTTGTCATGTTCCCTGAACCTAATGATTCTGGTAAGGGATCCTTGATGCTCATACATTTTCATTGCTCCTATATTTAATTATTCTGCATATTTAGTGATTAATCTCTATTGGTGTTTTATTTTGGTAGGTATTTCAGATAATCAACAGATACTGAATTTCCGCTCAGTGTATGTATCTAGGAGCGGCTGGTCGCTAATAGCGGCGGACTTTAAACATATAGAGTGTCGAGTGTTCGCGCACGTCGCAGCTGATAATGGACTTCTAAGTGCACTTGCACAATCTGATGATCTGTTCAGAGTTCTAGCAGCGCAGTGGTAAGATGATTTATTGTTCTTTGGATGAGATAAGCACAAGAAGGTACATGAGGATGACCGGATGGAAATAATTTCAGAATACTTATCAATGATGAAAAACATATTACCTAAAGGGTGAAGTTGTGTAATAAGAATTACGGTTTATTCCCGTCGAGTTACACTCAGATAATAATTGTAACAGTATAATAGTAATTTACGAGTAATTTCACTTTTTTCACATTTCATTTTTTTGTTTAATAAGTCACACCAATGTGTAGGTACTCACTGTTACAATTATTATCTGAGTGTGACTCAACGGAAAAAATCTGTATGACGATGTAAGGGCGGACAGTTAAACCTCAGTCAATGTTAAAATCCAGAAATTAAGGCATAAGTCAGAGCTTACCGATCCTACACACGATGCCGCCACCGCGCCGCGCCGACGCAATTTTATGGTGTGGATACGCGCCGCGTGGGGCCCACTGCCACCGTCACGTCCACAGTATAAGGACCACCGTGTGCAGTACCGCTTACGCATAGGTGCCCAAGAATTTTAACTTGTACCTCTGCTCAATTATCGTTCTTCCGGTGCAGGCTGCACAAGCAGGAGACGTCGGTGTCGCTGGAGGAGCGCGAGCGCACTAAGCGGCTGGTGTACGCGAGCCTGTACGGCGCCGGCACGCGCAAGCTCATGGAGATCCTCGACCTCACCTACGACCAGGCGCTGCAAGTCGTCGCCAGCTTCAACAGTAACAACATACATATTATATTTACGTTGTTTGACTTTATTTTGATATGTAACTTGAATGGACCTAATATAGAACCTTGAGGGACACCAGGTAGTTCTACTTAGTAGCCAACATTGAACATAATAGTATTTTTCTGTGTTTTACCGTCAAAACCATAACAGTATGAAATTATTTTCAAAACAATCAAAGGCAGCAGTCTGTTGCTAGACATAGGTCTTTCCCAATACGAGGCACAATGTTTTGTGCCTCGTATTGGGATCGGTCCTCCCCTTTACGCATCCAGTCTGACTACCGACCTTTTAAGTCGTCCTATCATGTGCGTGCTCGACGCCACGCTACTGATGCGGGCTGCTTTTCCTTCACCACGTTCCGTTACTAATGTGAAGTAATGTGGGGGTTAATGATCTTGTGTAGGCTCCATATTAATAAAAGATATACGAATGATATACATAATATTATTTATTGCTGGTACCAGACTTAATTACATACAAATACAATATATAATAACGACGACCTAACGAGGTACATGGTTGCAGGGATACTTACGACTGCTGGGCGACAGTCGCGCGCCTGTGAAAGTGATTTCTCAGCATTCGCTCAAATTACAATGTTGTGTCCCTACAACCTTACTTAAGGATCAATTAAATAGGCAGGTAATTAATAAACTTATTTCTCCCAGGAACATTTCCGTCACTGAAATCATTCGGTCGTGACGTAGTACAGAGATGCTCTCAGAGCGGAGGTCGTCTCACAACGCTCGGCGGTCGTGTGAGACACTTCACCAACATCAGCAATGAGGACTTTACTCTCAGGTCTCATGCTGAGAGGCAGGCTGTTAACTTTATTATACAAGGTACCTACCTAACTACAGTACCCGGCCCTAAATATTGCACATCGACCTGTGGAAAGAGACAATCGGTCAATTTCGGCTTCGTAGAGCGTCATCTCTATCGCACACTATCAAATCATAATTTGTTTTAGGAGTTCTAACTCCATACAACTCCATACAAACGGAGTTTGATAATTTATTATCACATAATATTTTATTTAATTATATGTTAATATTATTAGTACGTAATACCCTTTCTCCAAAGTTATTTTGGTGTGCACATTTCCGACAGCAATATTTGGTACTAGCAAGTTCGTGTGTGGAATGCCTACCTTGCTAATAGATACCAGGCTGTTTGTATTTCGTGCGACAGAGTCAATACTCTACGAAGCCGAAATTGGCTGATTGTCTCTTTACAAAAGTCGATGTGCAATATTTACGGCCGGGTACTGTTACTGTACCTACTTTATTTTAACTATTTTTTTTATGTTTCATTTTAATTGACTTAAAATCGGTAGCGTGCCTGTCGCGGTAGCGAGCACGAGGTTGTATGGATGTTTGTATCTCACACGCAGGACAATTCTGTGCGTGATCCACAAACTATTGTCCTGAATTTGGGTGTTCTTTGTGATAGTTCGATTAATGTTTGTTAACCTTTAACTATGGACGTGCGGTCTCACAGACCGCTTGTAGTTTCCAAATCGCGTTTCCTTATCTTTCCGCGGACCGTACACGGCTGAAACCTTCAGTAGCTTCGGTTTTAGTGGCAAAACGACTGTTAAGAGTAATAATTGCGTCGCCAGCTACATATTGCGTAAGTAATTTCGATTTATATTTCGTGTGCGGTCTGAGAGACCGCACGTCCACGTTTGTGTAATAAAATTAGACTGATTTTGATTTTGTTTGTTCTATAATTTTTAGTTATTTTTTTCTAGTTTGTTCAGAATACGATCAGTCAAGTACTTCTTCATATAAAATAACGTCGAATTTATCGAAAAACAGTCAATAAAAAGCTCTAAACAGCCAATAGGCCTACAATGTTCGAAGCTATTATGTAAAAACAGCCTATAAATATGCTCAAGTTGGACCATTGTCAAAATTTTTATGTTTAGTTTTAAGAATGTACTGTTAGGTTTTTTATATTTTTTATTCCTTATATTTTATTGTAAAACTAATGAATCAGACTAAATAAATAGTTTTCTTTAGATAATGCCTATATAAAGTGATCTCGATTAAAAAGTCTGAAAAGTGCCTTTGATTGTTAAATGACTAGATTTAACATTAAAATAAATACACTTTGATTAAAATTGCATCTTTTATTTACAATTTATTGACTCCTAAATCTGCTAAAAACAAAAAATGGTACAATATTTATTTAACTAATTAGAATTCGGTCTTTAAAGATCGCGGTCTGGGAGACCGCACGTCCATGGTAGTGTAACAAAAATTTGACGTCCATAGTTAAAGGTTAAGGCAGTGCGTGAAATGTTTTTAATCACGTATTTCATCGACCTTTAGCTAATTATCAACATTTTGTTAATAATCAACTATTTTAACCAGGTTCAGCTGCAGACCTGTGTAAGACGGCGATGATAAAGACAGCGGGCGCGTTGGGTTCACTGCAGGCTTGCTTGGTGCTGCAGATACATGACGAGCTCGTCTGGGAGGTGTGGGACCCGCTCCTACATGACGCTGTTGGTAAGATCTACACTATACGTTATACTTACTAATAGGTATCTATGGTATGAAGTATTTAACTTGACAAAAAGACTCGGTGGCGCGTTAACAGAAAACGTGCACAAGGTCGTGGGTTCAAATCCCTCGCAGGACAATTATTTGTACGATCCACAAAATTATTGTCCTGAGTCTGGATGTTGTTTGTGTCTCCGCACTGGGCGATAAGTAGGCACATAACTAGTTGTGATTCCAGGGCTTATCAAGAGCGTGATGGAGTGTTGTGGACAAGCGTATGGCATGTCCGTGTCGCTGCCGGTGTCTGTCACTGTGGGCAAGAACTGGGGACAAATGGAACAATACACTACCGCTCAATAAATATTATACTTGTTTCATTATACTTTTTTACCTAATTTAAATGTTTTGCTTTTTAAACTTAATCCTTTCCCTGTCACTTGTACCTAATATGATACCTACATATACACCGTGTATTTTAGTCGACATTAAAGATTTGAACCAAGCAATCAGTAGACTGTTTATAAGTCATTTATGCAAAAAAAAGTTTTAAATTAGACTGAAAAACTTCAAAAATGTTAAAAATAATACTTTATTACTTTAAAAATGCAACACGCTTTACACTAACGTAGGTACAAAAGCTCGGCGCGGGCACTGACCTGCGAAACACAGACCGCGCGTTAGATACTTACGTGAAATACGTCGCAAGCGCGCGGGTCGATCAGCTGTTCCTTAATATCTAGTTCATGTTCATTTTATTTAATTTTATACGGACACCTCATACACTATTGCTATAAAATAATGTATTAAAGACAGTACCCTAGATCGCGGGGATGTTTACAAGTATCAATAAACGAAGACAAAGTCATACCATACAACTTTCGCAGGATTCGAACCCGCGACCTTGTGCTCGGCAGCTGGCATAGGTACGCGACGAATTAAATTAAACCAAATGATAATTTTATGTTACTTTATTTTAATTTCATGTTACACAGTAAATAATAGTTTCTAAACATTTAAACAACAGTGTAAGTCTGATTAGTCATTTCATTTTAGTTTATGCGTAAGTTTCTTATGAATTGACAATGTGTTTTGGACCGTATTTACTACATAACTATTAGAGAGGATTATTAAACAACAATAATAATGTGACGTATCTCTTTACATATGAATTGTGAACAAACTTATTAACTCATCAATAAGTGGAAAACGTACAATCGCAAGATACCTGAATTATTATTAGTTGTTTACCCATTCGTATTGGTACTGAAATAATTGTTAAAACTGCTTCCCATTTTGTTTTAAACACATAAACACAAGCGTGCACTTTTTTAATATTTTCACGAATCCTGATTAGGGTCACTGACCGTCACTTTAGGTATCACTTTTAATTTTATTTTAATTTCGTTTTACACAATATGAATGGCTGACTTCGAAGTGCCGCCGCCCGTGCAGCCGCTGTACTTCGTCGAGAATGTCGTTCGAAATAGGTACTCTAAAATGTTTGCTTCGAGGGCCGCCGAGTTGGTTCACCACGTCCTTGCGGATGTCTAGGTAGTCCCGTAGGCGTTCTGTCGCTGCCAAAATAACTTGTATGCTAGGCACCCTTGGGAGCGTAATGCCTTGGCGTTGTAACTTTTGAATGATGCTGGAATCAGCGTACAGTCTTCTAGCTTCGCTTGAGGTTATCTCCAGCTAACAACATACAATCTCATCACATCTAAATAGTTACTCGACATTCGAGTATGGGCGGTTTTCGTTGTTTATTGCGAGGATGACTGATCATAACTGTGATGTCACGACATACGTAATAAAAAGGTAATTAGACGCACGCACTTCCGCTTGCAAATTTGTGGCTGACTGCGGCGGCGGGCGGTGCCGGGTTTGAGTTGCAAGAGGGTGCGCGGGGGGTGAGACCACGTGAGACGCTATATTATAGCGATCTATGCAGATCATTATGATTGGACAAAAGTCCACGTGGACTCTAAATCCTTGGTTGATTCAATTTAGTTCTCCTGCTATAAAAACTCCTACCCAATAAATGCATTTTTACAACAAAGAAATGGGCGGCTCTTTTGTTCATGCAATGTACAGTATGGTTTTAAAACTTTTGATTATTTTTTAAATTTAAGTTGTACAAATTAAAGTTGTTCAAATTAATTTTAAATATTACCAAAAATTTCCTAAAATCGGTTACATTAAGTGGTTTAATTTTTTAATGCCGATTGAAATACACGGTGTATATCCCCTTGCATGCCAAAAAAAAAGTTGCAAGCAAAAAAGGGACCACGGTCCCTTAAAAGCAAACAACCGGATATCCAATATTTTACTCACTATTGTGTTTACAATGGTCGGACAGGGAAATTGTGAGCTGTGAGTTTTTCATATAAACTAGCTAAGATGTACTAAATAATCTATTAAAAAAATGAAACATGGCACACAAGGCTAAAGCTTACTTATTTACAAGTAGTAGGAACTGATACAAGTACCTAACAAAAATTTGAATATTATGCTTTTATTAAGCGTGAACCTACTTGAAGAAATGGGTAATAACTTAACAAAATGAAATTCATAGATATTTGGCAATGCGTTTATTTGGTACACAAAATAAATATAACCTAATTATGTTTTATTTAATAATACAGTTCAGGCGTTAAGCTGAGCACAAATTAATAATGCAATGACTAATTTATATGCTGATATAGATCGCGCCAAACATCTAGTCCGCTCTGAAGTTGCTTCGCGCAGGTGTACAGTCACGCACGAATTAAGTTGATATGAAACACAAAACCTCCACCATGATAGAACTAATTTTGCAATAGAATACTGGTAGATACATAATTATCAAAAGCTCTTTAACTGAGATTTTTTTATATTTCTTAGCTTTGGATTATAATAGTTATTCTGTTTTTATTATTTGGATGTACCTACTCGTAAGTATGAATAGGTAAGAGACACGACGACGACGGCGACGACGTAAAACCGTATTCCGATTAGATATGATGAAAATTTTGTTATTTTAGTACAAAAAAACGATCTGTTTTCTTTTTTATTTTGTATTAAGTAGGTACTAAGTTAAGAGAATGAGCAGTGTCAAAGCTAAACAAAGTAAATTCTTATGGCTATTTCTTATAACATTTTTTGTGGCTATTTTATTTGTTCTAAAAAGTATTCAAAGGCGATGCTTTAAGTGTTTACACAATACAGACATGTTCTTAAAACTATTGAAACCCGAATCTCAAAGTGACAGTAATAACAAAATCAAAACAGATCGGCGCGTGACTGTACTTTGCTACGAAAAATAAGCGTGTGTGCTATTCGGAAGATCGCTGTACGCACACCGATTCGCACGCACAGGTGACATAGGTGCGGGGCCGGTGAAGAGGAGCGAGCCCTGCCGTCGCCACCTCCTACTTCTTCCCGCTCATACCTATTACGGATTAGAAGTTTGGCGCGATCTATACCATGCTGTCAAACACCATGCTATAAGGACATAGCACATATAACGTAACGTAAACGGAACGGCACCGCTTCGCCTTTTTCCTCGGTGTCAAACGTCAAAAATCCGATTACGTTACGATTCCGATTAGTGTGCGTGGCAGTAAGGAGTTTCATACAAAGAATACTGAACGGCTCGAGTTGATACGGTGACGATCCGTTTACGTTACATACGTTATATGTGCTACGACTCTTATTCATTATATTATTACAACATAAAAATGCGCATTTACACTAATACTAAACAAATAAAGGTGGTACTAGCTTTGCCACTGTACCTACGTGTAATAAAGTAATGTAAAGTACCTAATGGTTGACTAGGTATTGGTATGTAAATATACAAAATTGACATTAGCTACATGAACATACAACTAGGCTGTTAATTAATAAATTAATATAATTGTTGGATTAATTAATTATGTATAGGTTGACTAATAAGACATAGTACATATTGATTGAGAGGGTTGGGTACTTGATACTGATACTTAATACATAATCTCTCTCGCCTCAAATGGTGCCCACACTAGTAACATTGATTACTCACGTAAATGACAATCATTATTACTTATTTTATTTCAGCATATAAAAGAAACTATTACATCCTTTAGTACATACTATATTGAATTAGTCACCTCTAACTGTTTGTAGGTACATTTTAACAGCAGAATTATGCACAACCACTTATACATTATGCTCTGGGTATACCTATCCTTATAAGCTTCATATGCGTAGTTAAAATTAAGACATTAAGTACTTGAAATTATAACTATAAGAACATATTATATATACATTTATGATAAAAATAAATATTATTGGGAGTCTGAATGTAATTTAGGGAATGTGTGCGTGTTCTATAATAATACAAAAGGTGGGAATGTTTGTTGATCAGTACAGGCCATTCATACATTCATTTAATTTCTTATTTATATTTTATGCAAGTTTGTTTACCTGAGTTGGTATAAAAAGTAACAAAAAGATAATAATTAAGAATAGAAGATAATTATTAGCAATAACAATATGAGGTTACTGTTATTGTGCATATCACTCAAAATACATATTAAACCGTAATTATAATCACTAGAACGTTTCAACCACTGTTTACTATAAATTAAATACCAAACTACACATCAATTACAGCCTCTCAGGATTCTAGCCTCTATCTCAAACCAAATGTGATATGGGATTATTGAATTTTGGATAAGAATTTATTACTATATAGGTATTTAACAGTAAAGTATTTGTGTAAGACCCTGTATAACTTACTATCACATTTTATATAGCGCCTACACTCCTGCTCACATCATAATTTGACGCCAATGAGAGTGAACAGTCTGTGGTTCTTCGTTATAATATCCTGGTATGTTAACGAGTTGAGTCCGTCGTTACGTCGGCTGTGTTTGTTCTCATCTATAATCTTCTTACGGAGGGAGTTCTTCTTCTCCTGTCGGTGTACTAGCATCGTGTACCGGGACATCACATTGGGGAATCTGTTAATAAACACAAGCATTTTAAGTACGGTACCATTTCCTATTTTTAAGCATACTTATCTATACTAATATTATAAAGAGGTAAAATTTGTGTGATTGTGTGTTTGTGACGTTGTAGGGGGTAATCTCTGGATTTACTGAACCGATTTTAAAAATTCTTTCTGTGTTGAATAGTCCATTTATCGGGGAGTGTCATAGGCTATATAGTATCACACTATGATTAACAGGAGAGGAGCAGTAATGAAATATGTTTAAAAAAGGGACGCGTTTTTTTCGCCGCCCAAAAAGTGGGCACGGGTCAGCTAGTTGTTAATAAAGGACAATGTAGTAGCGAAAAAAAAATTTCGATTAGGAATACATAGTATCATCACAACATTCAATCTTATGGGTGTCGTAAAAGAGGACTGAGGGATAGATGTCAGAATTTCAGAAAGGTATTATCTGCATGAAAACAAAGGAAGGAGAAACTCTACATAAAAACTTATATCTACAATCTGATATGTGTGGTGTTAGTTCACCAAGTTTCTCTTGACAAGGCTAATGCGCTGATATGATGAATGTACTCACCTCACTACATCTAGTTTATGTGCAGAGAGTCTATTAGCAAAGTCATCATCTTCACCTCCCCACCCCTCGAACATGTTGGAGAACCCATTCACCGTCGAAAACTGATTAGCTGTTATTGCAAGCACACCACCCACTAGGTAATCATATATCAGTACATATCTGAACTTATCTATGCTGGCACTCATGTGCCTGGGACTGTCTGTACACGCATACAGGTTACTTGCGTCTAGTGGCAGTAGATCAACATCATGTAGTATAAGGCAAGGGAACTTGTCTCTGATAGCCTGCTTTGCTCCTATGTTATATAATATGCCCTTGTTCCAAGGTTTCTCATCTTGCTGCTCTAATAAATAAATTCTGAAAAAAAAAATTATATTAATAGGGGGATTTAAGCTTAACCTTTTTTCTCATAAAAAAAAGGTTCCTTATTGTGGGTCTATGAGTTGTCTTGTGTCATGAGAACACAATCAAAATTAAACAGGGCCAGGACATTAATTAGTAGATCCCACAAACAAACAATTATCCTGTCTCAAACCCTTGTGCATGGCAGTTTATGTAAGTTACCTTTCGAAAAACAATATTGTCTATGATGGAAATATATAAGTTGTAACAGTTATAATCAGAACAAACATGAACCTTATAGATATGTTTACTGTATAGTACATTTGATGAAAAGTAGGTATATTGTTAATACTAACTTGTAATGTATATTTTGTTTCCTTAAGAAATCATGCATATACGGTAGGAAAACATCCAACTGCTTCTGTCTATTTCTGTAGGGGACTAGTATAGCAACACTGAACCTAGGTTTGCAGTGTTGTGGCAAGAAGGTACCATTAGCGATACCATTAGCATCAAAGTTATCATATATCTTTGGTATAGAGGCAGGGCTCCATGTTATATTATTCTTTAATATCACATCATATTTACATTCACTATTTTTCAAAGTTTTAACAGTTGGTGCTATCTGTTTGTAGAGGTGAGTCTCTATCACTTCTGGTGATAGATGTGGGTAGTTGTAACAACCAGATAGACTGCATATTCTGTATATAGTCATAAAACATAATAGTGCATATACACAAGTGCTCACTCGTACTTGCAGTAATCTGTGAAAGAGAGAGACAAAACAATATTAAATCATCTAAATGACTTTACTTTGTTAAATTAACATTATACAGGGTGTGCCAAAACCCGACGCCAACCCGAAACCGGGTGATAAGACAAGTCACGCTGGTTTTCAGTAGAATATAAAAAAAAATTCTAAGATGCATGGTTTTAAAATTATAGGCATTTAAACAAAAACGCAAAATTTTACACCCTGTGACAGTCTTTTTACTCCTGTTGCCACAAATATTAACTTTTTCCAACTTTTTTTTCTATGCTACCCTTAATAATGCCTCTTTAAACTCCAGTAAAAAAAATTAAAACCTGCTGCTCTAGCTTTATTTATAGCTATATTAACATTAAAACTGGCTAGATATAAGAAAGGTTAACAAAACAATAATGACACTACACTCCTTGTTTAGTAAATGTTCAGTTAATAACTGACAATATGAATTAATAAATTAAAAAAAAAATCAATTCTGTATGTTATTGAGATATACAACACACTATCACAAGTTTATAGTAATAAATAGCTAGTAATTAGTATTATTGATTTTTTACACAAGGACTAAAGTTTCTCATGGGAAAATGGTCATGTGTTGTTACTTGGAACTTGATCAATATTTTAGATCAGACCAAAAGGTGTTTGGTTTGAGCTGAATCAATTATAGAATTACATTTATTTAAAGTTCTTAAAAGAACACAACAATAAAAATATATATTCTAGCTTAAAACATGTTTAATTATTTTAAATGTTCATCTAACACCCATTACTATTCCTGTACATATGAAGCCATGAAAAGCATTTTAAGTAATAAAATCAACATACTTATTTTAAATAATGTTGTAGATAAAAGTACTTAGTTTTATTAAAGGAATTTTTGTATAATTATATATTGTACTAAAGAGTCAGACTTTAAAACCATACATAGATTTGGTGTTTAACTGCAACTTTAATAGTAAATATGGGAAACTGAGTGAGATTAGACTCATAAACATGAAGTACAATACCTACGTTACGTCTAGCTCTACATTTGGTGCTGAACATTCTATACATTATTAGGACTACAACATATTACATACACTATTAATACAACAACATAAGTCACATTTGTTTTATGTATTGTTATTCTTACCTGTTTTTTAGAGACCATTTAGACATTTTATTCAGATTTTACAGTTATTTACGTGAGTTGTCGTTTAATTATGAACATTCTTACTCAGTGATGGGTAACTGTGTAATATTGTAGTACATTTAGTAAATTGACTAAACTAAGCTTAAGCTCAATATTACATCGGCATTATAAGTTTTTAGTTATAATATACTATTTTCAAATTTTTTATTGCAAAGTTATAACAAACAACTGTCAAGTGTCAAATCGTCATCGTCACTTCACTTATTATTGACTCCATTAGCGTGACAAAAATGATTCTGCCAACTACTTTTTCATAAATCTAAACTATATTCTTACATTCAGTAACATTATTGAAAAACTAGTAATTATAAATGCGGGAAGAAATGATTTTGTTTAATATCATTATTAAAATATTACGCTCAGGTACTTATTAAGTAGTAAGTAAAAGTGAGATTTTATTGGTTACTTTTCTGTTCATGAGACATGAGTTTACTATAATTTTAATAGTACTACTAATAGTACTATAATTTTAATAGTAAACTCATGTCTCATGAACAGAAAAGTAACCAATAAAATCTCACTTTTACTTACTACTTAATAAGTACCTGAGCGTAATATTTTAATAATGATATTAAACAAAATCATTTCTTCCCGCATTTGTTGCCAGACCTACTCGCGAAAATGTAAGGGTCATTTGCCAGGAAAATTCGCGAAAATGGCGAGTGCGGGCGGAGTTTTGATTTTAACAGAATTTTGAAAAAAAATGTTAGGACGGTTACATAACTAGCTATTTTATTTAATAGTTGGATAACCAATGTACACATTTATCTTATATTTTATTACTAAAACACACGTTATCATTTTAATATTTATAGACAAACTTACCAAATGGCCTCTCACGCACCTATGATGTAAAAACAGCAAATTTCAATATATATTTTTATTATTGTTGTAATTGTTTTATTATTCCCCGAAAGTTCAATAACTAAGCTTTCTAATGCTACATAAAACACAATAGTTTTTATTCAAATTCACTCGAAAATAATGTTGTGAAAATCACTAAAACTGTTCAGTTGTCATCATTTCGCGCACTTTTCAACCGAACTTTTCATTGCTCTGAACTCCTACTTAGACAGTATTTGACGTTAGCAAATTGTTTTTTTACTTCAATAATGTTATATTCTATTGATTTACTGCAAATTATATATAAACTATTATGAATAAAACCTATTTTACAACAAAAAAACAAAACAGTAGCCGATTGGTTAGGCCTGTTTTCATTTGCAATTTTCAAGTACTAATCATTCTCATTGGTCTATGGAAAGGATTGAAAGCCAATGAGAAGGAACTGTGTTCTCGATTCTACGAATCGCAATTGGTGCGCCCGAAACAAAATATTTATAAAAAATGTAAACAAAAAACACCACTTCACACTCGAATCTTGTGCATGTGTGCGTGTCACTACCTGTAACCGACGCGTCGCTTGGTGCCGAAGCGTAGATCTACGCTCAGTACTTTCGAACGTCTCGTGCCGAAGCGTAGATCTGCGCGCCTATACAGGGGTTACTTTTTGGGTTTAGAATAATGATTCGGTATTCGTGTAAAAAACTATAGTAATATTATAGTTAAAATATATTATTATAGTTTTTTTTTGGGTTATTGTAATAAAACAAAATACTTTAAAATATTAGTATTTATTTACATAAACTTATACTAAACATATTTATTACATATTTTTATAATAAACTTATACTATACATATTTACAGAAAATATTTACAATGGCATATATAACGGCGTTCGTATTTTTTTTTATAATCAAAACTTACAACTATGTTTACAGTACTTGGTGGATTTACTATGTACGGTCGGGGTATTTGCCGCTCGACCACCCTTAGGCGAGAATCGCTTGGCACGCGGCGCATGCGATACGTGGGCGTGCCACGTATCGCATGCGCCGCGTGCCAAGCGATTCTCGCCTAAGGGTGGGCGAGCGGCAAATACCCCGACTGTACATATAGATTTTCTGTTGGTACTATAATATTATAAACAGGAAAGGTTTGATTTTTTGTTTGTTTGTTTGAATTGAATAGGCTCCAAAACTACGGAACAGATTTGAATAATTCTTTCACTGTTGGAAAGCTACATTTTTACTGGGCGACAGGCTATATTTAATTTTTTTTAACAACACCATTGATTTATAAAAAACCCTAGATGCACATTTTCAAACAAAACTAACAGCCAAAAGTGTCACCAAATTAAACATACGCAATAAATACGTATAGTAATATCGTAAACATATTTCTTTTTTCAAATTCAATCTTACACGCATGACATAAAGTTGTATTTAAAAAGTAATGCACATAAAGCAATAAAATTTAATGATTGACGTTTGCCGGTAGAACAACGCGATACTAATTTAAAAAAAGTGCACAATGCGCCCATTTGTTGCGGACGTTTTTGGGAAGTGGAGTGTGTATCTTTGGTTTTTTGTAAATCAATGAACAACACACTAATTTAAGTAAAGATTACTTAAATTACGATAAAGTGTAAAAAAATATCAAAAAACGTCCTTACATCGCGTATGAATGTGTTAAAACGTTACTTCAAAATGCTTTATTTCATAAAATTTATCACAAATTGTTTGAAATCGTCTTTTAGAATTTACTTGAAATTGAAGCTATAGTTAAAATTATAGATCGACATTACCAGAAATACAAATAGACATAATGGACAGAGATACCGACAAAAAGTAGCAAAAATGTTTGAAATGAATATTTGAGTGCTCGATTGTTTATAGAAAACACGTTATCATCTGAGCATTTCAAATAGAGATAGAAGATATTATATAGGAATAGAAGACCCGTAAGTGCAGGCGAGATAATTTATAGAAAAATTATATGGCTTTAAGACTTAGATGATAATGCGATATCTATAGTAAAAGTTGTTATTTTGTTATTAAAAATATACTCTCTAATTTTATTAATTGTAAAGTAAGAAAAAAAATGATGTAAAGTACGGCACTATTCAAGACGAAGGGGTCATACTCGCCACCGCCAGTTGGAGTGCTAAAGACCACTAGCAACATTGCCACGATAGGGGCTACACAGAACAGGCCAGACTGATTGGTATAGGGTTTAATTTCAAGTTTTCCTTAATAGTCCCGTAGTCGGCTTGCTTGAAGATTGGTAGAGTTTAATTTCAAGTTTTCCTTCTTTTCATTTCGTAAAGATAATATTTACGGATAGTCCCGTAGTCGGCTTTAAAGATACAATATTATTGGCATTAACAAGTCAGGTGGGCGTGTGAAGATTGGTATAGAGTTTAATTTCAAGTTTTCCTTCTTTTTATTTCGTAAAGATAATATTTACGGATAGTCCCTTAGTCGGCTTTTAAGATACAATATTTTGGAGACTATTTTGCAGACTACAACAAGTCAGATGGGCGTGTGGATTCGATGAATAGTTATAGAAAAAGGAAACGTGACATGAAGTAAATATATATAATAATAAACGTGAAACTTACTCACTGTATTCAACTGATTTTGAAATAAAATACAATCCATACAAATTTTTGAACAGGTTTGAGACCAGCCTCTTGTACAACTGGTAGTAGATGAAACAAATGAGTATGCGTGGCAGACCATCGTCCCTCTGTCGGTGTCCGAAACAGGCATCTCTGCCCAATCACGTCTGAATGATTGGGTGGAGACGTCTGTTTCGGAAATCTACAGGCTGTTTTCACTAATAATTTTAATGGGTATTTGTGTCCGCGGCCAAATGAGCGAATACTGGGCGACAGGCATTTTAGGTATGCCTTCATTTAGGGAGGTGATGAGCAAGAACCGCTTCCTTTTGTTGATGCGGTTCTTGCACTTTGCCGATAATTTTACCATTTTAGACAGGGGTGCCGACAGAAAGGTAGCAAAAATATTACCATTACTGAACTATCTCAATGACAAATTCAAAGCCGTTTACAGCCCTCGCAGAGAGCTGTCTATTGACGAATCGTTGCTGCTTTGGAAAGGAAGACTGAGCTGGGTCCAGTTTTGAACAGGTTTGGGACCAGCCTCTTGTACAACTGGTAGTAGATGAAACAAATGAGTATGCGTGGCAGACCATCGTCCCTCTGTCGGTGTCCGAAACAGGCATCTCTGCCCAATCACGTCTGAATGATTGGGTGGAGACGTCTGTTTCGGAAATCTACAGGCTGTTTTCACTAATAATTTTAATGGGTATTTGTGTCCGCGGCCAAATGAGCGAATACTGGGCGACAGGCATTTTAGGTATGCCTTCATTTAGGGAGGTGATGAGCAAGAACCGCTTCCTTTTGTTGATGCGGTTCTTGCACTTTGCCGATAATTTTACCATTTTAGACAGGGGTGCCGACAGAAAGGTAGCAAAAATATTACCATTACTGAACTATCTCAATGACAAATTCAAAGCCGTTTACAGCCCTCGCAGAGAGCTGTCTATTGACGAATCGTTGCTGCTTTGGAAAGGAAGACTGAGCTGGGTCCAGTGTATCCGGACCAAAGCAGCACGATTCGGCATAAAATCGTATGAACTCTGCGAGGCTGTAAGCGGCTACGTTCTTGAAATAGAAATTTATACTGGCAAGGGGTCATCATCATCACAGCCAGTTGGTGGGTTTACAAATTCCACTAGCAAGATTGTTCTGAATTTATTGAGAAACTACCTAGATAGTTATTTTGGGACCAACCTCTTCTACAAATGGTTCCCTTCTGCCGGTGAATGTACTGTAGTCCGCGGCCCAACTAAATGTACCTACATTATCTGCCTCCGCCTCCACCTCCTCCTCCTCCGGGTTCATGAGGATGTTGAGGAGCTCTTCCTGTGTGAGGACTTCCTCAACATCTTCATCTTCTACCTCGCTCCCGGAGTCGATGGGTTCATCATTCATCTGTGAAGCAAGCCACCCACCAAAAGCGTATAAACAGCGTGTCCACTGATATTATAATAACTAATGTATCCAATATGAACAGTCCTTGTACAAGTGCAGTAAGTGCTTTATAGATTAAATACGTTTATTACTTATTAAACGTACTTTAGGTATTTTGAAGCGTAGGACTTTAAACTGAACTGTAGTTATCACTATATAGACCCAAGCAAATTATAACTCTAATAACACAACATATTAATAAAACAAACCAAGCTTATAGGCTCAAAGAAACATTATAAAACTTTGCGTTCATCCAAATGCTATGAAAAAGTATCTTTGTCATTTATAAATAAACCAGTGCAGCGATGAAGACCTAGGAAAATTTGAAAAAAAAAAAACAATATTATGAAACAACAAAACATGCACTTACATAATCATCACCCTCATCGAAGAGCTGCCGTGGCTCTTCAATTAGGTCGATCCCTTCTGCCACACTAATATGGTCGGGCCGCCACGGCTAAAATAAAAATTATATTTGTTGTTACTGCACAGTACAAACGAATGCATCGTAATATATATATAAAGACATAAGACGAAAAAACATTATTATTGTGAATATTAACAAATCTTAATGTATGTTTACTGCCTATGCGAAGCCAGGACGGACCGCTAGTCTTTTATAAAAAAAAAACAAGGCAAACTGCAAAAGTTACGTACGCATTTAAAATATTATCATGAAAAAATACTCACACGAATTTGCCCGGAGAGAGTGCGTTCCAAGAGAACCTCCTCATTGGCTAACACCAGGGAGCCCTGAGGAGTTCTCTGGACCATGAGCCCTCTTATGATTTGGCTACTAGAGCCAGCCACGGGGTTTGATGGTGAATCCATTTCTGAAACTGAAAACAATTTAAATTATATTCAAATCCCGTCAGAATCGGTTCAGCCGATTCGGATATTAGCCGGAACAAACAAACAGACAAAGTCAGAGATTTATTTTTAATCCTATAGTACACTTTCATAAAAAGTAGTCATTGTTTGTATTATAAACAAACACTTTCATTTTATTTATTTATATTGAAGATTATTTCTAACTAACCTTGAAAAAATAAGTTGTTTGTACATATATGATGGAAAATGAATGAAAAATATTTACAACATACTGTAGAACTATCATGGCGCCGTCGGAGCTATCATGGCGACTGCCCGTTATTATACACGCGTCGGCCATCTTATGCTGTGTATGTGTGCGTGTGATATTCGCTAGCCGAACGGAAATTGTAGTTTTTACTAACTAAGGACTGTTTAGAAAGTTATTTTGTACTGAAATCTACGCTCTCAACAAAATTTTGATTATAAATAAAACAATACATGCGCGAAAATATAAGAGTAAATGTATAAAATTCTTCAAAATAGTAGCGTGTTACAACGATTATTTTTACACCCTACAATTCGATGAATGATTTTATAAATTTATGATGCAAATCTAGACAAGAATCATATGATTCATATTAGTTATATATTCAAGAATAATAAAAACTAACAAAAACTTACCCTTTATAGAGTTTTTTCAACAAAAATACACAATTTGTGAAGCGTTCGAACTGCGTGTGCGTCCACTGCAAGTGCAAATTTGAAATGGCCGATAAAATTATTTGAATGCCTTGACTCAACGAGTTTTTTTTTCTTCAGTTGGCTAATTTCATAGGGATCAATAACATAGCAATTTCAACTTTGTGGCGTATACATTTATTATCAAAATCGTATAAAAACCGACGTGGGTCACCTGAGCGCAGATCTACGCTTAGGCACCGAAACGACATTTACGGATGAGCGCCGCAGATCTACGCTTAGGCACGTCAAAGGTCATAAGTCACATTTGTTTTATGTATTGTTATTCTTACCTGTTTTTTAGAGACCATTTAGACATTTTATTCAGATTTTACAGTTATTTACGTGAGTTGTCGTTTAATTATGAACATTCTTACTCAGTGATGGGTAACTGTGTAATATTGTAGTACATTTAGTAAATTGACTAAACTAAGCTTAAGCTCAATATTACATCGGCATTATAAGTTTTTAGTTATAATATACTATTTTCAAATTTTATAATGCAAAGTTATATTATAACAAACAACTGTCAAGTGTCAAATCGTCATCGTCACTTCACTTATTATTGACTCCATTAGCGTGACAAAAATGATTCTGCCAACTACTTTTTCATAAATCTAAACTATATTCTTACATTCAGTAACATTATTGAAAAACTAGTAATTATAAATGCGGGAAGAAATGATTTTGTTTAATATCATTATTAAAATATTACGCTCAGGTACTTATTAAGTAGTAAGTAAAAGTGAGATTTTATTGGTTACTTTTCTGTTCATGAGACATGAGTTTACTATAATTTTAGTAAATAGTTTTGGTCTTAACATCCTCACGGCTAAGCATTCACTGTTTTAAAGCCACGTGTAGTAACCGTCATGGTTGTAAATTTGAAATGAAAAGTTATTGCTTTAAAGAACAGTCCCATGAACCAATCGATTGCTACTAAAAGTCATTCCAGATTCATTAAAACTTTAAACCATTAGCGAATTTAACTATGGTATTTAGATCGTTTTTGATATTAATTGTATTTTAGTATAAAAGTGCTTATAATATTTCTGCACTAGCTGTCGAGAGTTTAGATAGAATAGAAAAGTAGATAGAGAGCTTAGGCGGCCAGGTTACAATTGTACATTATTTTACTTTTAAGATAATTTAATGAGTAGGTATTACTTTATTTTATTGCCGCAGGCAAATAATTTGTCACTGGGAATAATAATATAAATTTATTAAAAGTATGTACACCTTACATAAAACCGAGTAAAACAAATCAGTATCAGTCAAGGGACTTCCACTGCTAAGCGAGGCAGTCTCTAATTATTTCCACTGAGTTTGGTCTGTGTAACATGAGCGCCCATACAAAGTCGTCTTTTAACTGCGTAAGAGGTATATTTTAAGCACAGTGTTAAGTCTTCCAGTACACTGGCGTCATACCAGAAGCTTCTTGCTCTAACGGCTACTCGTCTTTGCGTAAAATGAGTCACTCCTACTGCCATTTCTGAGTCTCTCAAATAACGATATTATACGCTTTAATAATTGTTGCTTTAGTTCTATTTTAATTCGTTCTCACTCGCTGGCGCAGGGAAATCCTTGTGTTGCTTTCTGCTTTGTAGTCTGAGTGAGAGTAAGCTCAAGTAAATGAGTGGTTTCGATGACCTATCTCTATCTCGATGACGTCTGTCCTAGGTACTAGGTAAAAAATACTCGTCGTCAACGTCATTGTGGAGTCTAAAACCCCAATAATCGGACTAGACGCAGGTGTACTCCGGTCGCATTCCTTTAAAGAGTCTACTGTAAGTATTTGGAGTTAGCTATCTACTCGACAGATTTGTTAATTAGTCATTTTCGTCAACTGGTCACTTTCTGCAATTGGTCAATTTCATTAAAATCTCTAATTCGTCACTATCCCTAATTCGTCAGTTGGGTTATCAGGTCAATGTATTTATCTCGTCAATTTATGCATTTTGACTAGATGTACATACAGTCGTTAATATCGGCATATCAGATTTTTATATTATAAACTTAGAAAAATTGGAAAATTAAATTTGGATAAATTTGTAATTTGTAAATGAAAATGTACATTCATTAGTTAACACGTTTATTGTTTCTTATGGTATTAATAAGACCTAAATTTGTCAAGCAATCCCAAACTTCTTTCCTTCCTTCTTCAAATAGATCTTCCATTATGAAAGTAGAAACTATATTTGTGATGCGTTTATCCAATACAATCGACCGCCGTTTTCTATTTTTAGCTGGTATATATATGCCTGTTTGTCTTGTTCGAAAATCAGCAAATAGTGCTTCTTTTTTTATAATTGAGACAAAATAATATAAATCTTTTCGTTTCAAATTCAAACGAAAACGTAATCTGTTGTGCCATGATTCGACTGGATTTATTGTTCGATGTCGCTCATTATGGCAACTTATATAATTTACATACACCATTAACCAGGTCTCTGCCATGTAATCATTAAATAATTTAATTTTTGCTCCTGGTGGCGAATGTTCCATAATTGATAACCAAGCCTCTTGAAAGTATTCTTTTGGCAAGAAAGCCAGTGAAGCACAAACAGCAATATGTTTACGTACTTCTTTGGTATCGTCCAAACATAACTCCTTCGCTTTACGCAACAGACATTGACGGAAATGAAAAAAACATCCCACTATTTGAGCATTAGGGTAAGTTTTTTTCACTGAATTTATTGCACCCAACTCATAATCCATGTGAAATTTTTTGGCATTTTGTAAATAATTTTTCAGCAAGTTAAATGCTCTAACATAAGTATCTTCTTTTTTATTAGGCAAAAGACAAAAAACTAATGGCACTACGTTTGTTTCCATGGGGGTGCTACCGATGTCAGCATGGATTGTATATAGCTGACTGAAGGGTTCTGGGATTTGTTTAAAAATGCCATCACAAAAAAACTCTTCATATTTTGTAATTATATCCCGTGCATAAGGAGTCATAAATATTAAAATTTTCTCAGAAGTGCCATCTTCAAATACAATAAAATCTTTACGTAATTCTTCCGGCAATACGACATCCTCAAGTTTTTTATATAAACTCTTAACAACATCTAAGTGACTGTATCTGGCCTTGTACAAAGAATTTTTTATATTATTGTATTTAGGAACATCATCTACATATTCCGAATTTGGACCAGTCAAATGTTCTACGCAATTTTCATATATAGCCCTCACAGAGCCAAATTCTTGTCCAACTCTTTTTTTACAATGGTCTATAGCTTCTGAAACAACGTTCGACGCTGGATCGGCCTCACAAAAATGATCTGACTGTCTAATAATATCAGTCCTATTATTATTAAGAGTAATACTACCTCGACAGTATTTTCTATTCTTGCACCGCCACCACGTAGTACCATTTTTGTTTGTGTGTGATAAATTGTAGCGATATCCATCTTTAAGTAAAATTTGTTTATTCCTTTCGGAGTTCACGAAAGAAAATTTCACAGTCGACGCCATTCCCTATTGAGGACCGATCGGACTCCGCAATATTAATAGCAAATGGTACCTTAATAGTAATTCTCCAACTTACATTACACAAATGGGTAGATACTAGTGTAGTTACATGTTCAATGTCAAGAATGACATTGACTCAATATTTTCTAAACAAAAGTAATGGGTATAAATAACCAGTCAGTAATGTAGGTCAAAAAGTTATCATTCAAATTACATCAAACACTATACTTTCATATGTATCAATTTCATCTATGTAAATTCTACACATTAATCTGGATGCTACATTTATCTGACCTACCCCAAATAAATAGACCGCGGTGTTTGCCCCTGGTCCACCTACATGGTTCACCTAGTTGTGAAGTTATGATCAGTATCATCTATATTACCCAATAAAAATGTTTCTGAAGTTTTGTCGATAAGGTCGAAAATTGCATGCACCCATTTTTTACAATCACAATCGTTGTCAGATCACTTTACGATTGTTTTTTGTTTTTTCGACGTTCATTTGTTAAGTAGATGTTCATTTGTTTTGTAGACGTTCATTTTTATGTTGACTAAAGTAATTTTAATGTCGATCTAAACTATTGCAACTTTTGATTTTGTAATTTCGATTTTACGGTAGTAACACTGAGATTATTTAATTACTTACCGTTCTAACAACCTTCTACTTGAGTTGTAAGAAGGGTAATTAATTATACCTGCACAATATAGGAGATTAATATCTTGTACGGGTGTACCACGGGAGTAAAAAAATTACCCGTGGTACAATCAGGTGAACCATGTAGGTGGACCACGGGCGAACACCGATAGACCGGTAGGTACCTACAGTCCAAAACAATTCCGACCGTTTTAGTATGTGATTGTACTACAACTGACCAAATACAGAAATCAGTTGAAATTGATAAACTGACGAGATTCATACACTGACCAGATAAGCCAACTGACGAATTAGAGAAAGTGACGAATTAAGGATATTAGTGAAATTGACTAATTTCAAAAGTGACGAGTTGACGAAAATGACTAATTAACAAATCTGTCGAGTAGATAGCTAACTCAGTATTTGCTGCAGTACCGGCAATCAACATTATCAAAGATCATGGAGGTTGTAAAAATACCAATTATGAATTTGATTTATAAAAAACAAAAAAGTAACTACGAAAGGTCCGGGCGCCGCGCCGGCTTTGATTTGGGCAATCAATCCCAGAACGCTGGTTCAACTCAGCCACGGGCTCACTCTCACTTACCATGAGATATGTCCTGAATGACTATGACACCACCACTGGTGGGGGTTCGAGGAGTAATTCAAAAAGTTTGCGATTACGATTCGATTCGTAGTAGCCGGCTCTTTAAATCAGATTATCCCAAACTTGAGAAAACTGCTTTCGGAAGATATACAGCGTCTTTATGACCAGTCGTGCAGTTTATGGCCCTGAGTCGCACTTGTTCTAGAATCCTTGTCTAAAATTTGTTTCACGATATAAAGCCCAGGACTGCTTCACTATATTCAAGCCCTTGTTGATTACTTTATTCATCAGTCAGACCCGGAAGAGCTGAGTTAACCACTAGAAAGACCAAGGCTAAACGCTTATCACGCGGCACTTGCAGACTTGCGCGTAGGTCTAGCAACCAATGACCAATAAGCGCTAGCAAGTTGTTGCAATGGTCTTGGCAAATTTGGATGCTTGAAAGAGGAGGAAAAAGAATACTCGTAGAGGTTGCACTTTTATGAGAATATCTTTTCTTTTTTTTAAAGGGAAGTTGAAATACAACAGACCATAGTTAAGCATCGTACTGCAATGGTTGTAAATGTACGAATTTTGGTCAAAAGACCAAAATTCGCTATACATCAAGAACACCAAAAGTAGATTGACAGGCAATAACATTAATAATATGATTTGTTAATCTACTTATGTATTTAGTGATGTTTAGCTACTTTTGTAATACTAGTGTTCAGCTACTTTTGGGATAACTAGTGTTCTGTTACTTTTAAAAATACTAGGGTTAAGCTACTTTTGGAATAACCGTGTTCAGCGTGTTATGGTCGTTTTGTATGTAAAGCTTATTCTGTACTCTTTTTGCGACACTGACTTATGACATTTTAAGTGTACAGCAGTTTTGGAATTTAAAATGTGTTCAGCGACTTTTGGGGCTGACTGTACAATTAATAATTTCCCTATAAAAATTAATGTATTTTATATGGAGACTTTTTAACTCAACATTTTTATTTTACCAATATGGACATAGAGTATTCAGTTTTGGGGCACCCTCTGTAACAACAAAAAAGACATTAGAAAAATTATACACATAACATATTGAGAACAATGCTAATCATTCCCACCAGCATGGACAATCAAGACCTTAACAGAAAAACTACAAAAGATTAGCCACTTCATCAATAATTTAGACTGGGAGTTGGTCAGCATAGATCCTTATTGTCTAGGATAGCTATGAATTCTGATTCAAACAAGTAAAAAAATTGGTAAGCGCAGAAATTGAAGGTTACTTTGAACAACTAAAACAGTAAGTTGCATAAGCAATATAATACCTATTATTATAAATGGGAACCATGTCATACTTATTATCACATGCATTATTGAATAGAACCAACCTTATCTAAATTGTCCTGAATTCATAGTTATTTACTTATCAAATAGAAGATAACAGACCAAATAGAAATAAATAAATTACAATAGAGGTAGTTAAATGTCCAAAAAAGGTACAGTAGAATATAATAAAATAATGACCAATCAAATTGCATAGATATGTTATGAGGACAGCCGAACGTCTTTCCACCTATACCTTTAGTAGGTACCTTAAATATTGTTTATTATTTTATTTAGGTACCTTAATCTAGATAAGCAAGTAGACAACAAATATATACTTTTAGTATTCTGATCAATAGTAAAACTTTTACAATCATGACACTTTCAATGTTGAACACATTGTGACATATGCTACAGAATATGTACAGTAAGAAGAATAATAGTAGCTTACACAATGATTATTTCTTTCTATAAGATTAGTTATTATCCATTGAATTAACTGTCTGAGAAGCTTGTGTCACATTCAACTTACAGTCCTACAATCAGAATCTTGCTATTTATACTTACAGCTCTAAGTGTGCAATACTATATGGCTCTAGTTAACATTTTTTCATCATTGTAATAAATCTTCAATATCCCTCATTCATCATTGCATGGATCCAGTGTTCATAGAGGCTGGTTATCTCTGTTACAGGTTTCCTAGTACAGACACCAGACTCTAGAGATTATGTACATACATTTTAATGGTAGGCTATTTTTAATGTAGTAGGTAATAAGAAATCTATGGTAGGTACAGAATTAAAAAGTAAGTTGTTATTGAAATTTACAGTCATACAAATATTACCAAATTTTATAAGTACTCCACTTTAGGACATGCAAATATCTATAGAATTATTATAAATCATTCTGAATTGGTACAAAATCGTTTACATGTTACTTTTTTCAATTCAAATTTTATAGAAAAAAAAATCTAAAAATAATTACAGTTCCAGCAAGACATAGTTTAGCATACGTTGCTGTGCAATTGGTTTATCGCAACATGCAGTTAATTGATAAAATATATCACATTATCAAAAAATGCAATATTATATTCATTTTAACCGCCATTACGGAGTTGACAATTGTCAAGCGGACGTCTGACATATAGGACGTAAACAAACTTTTGATCAGGCAAAACTCTAGAAAATAAACAAAGATTTTATAACTTAAAAGTGATAGTGGTTGATAAAATAGTGTTTCCAAAATGAATCAAAAACTTATAATGAATAAGTTGAAAAAAAAACGAGATCCACTAACCTGTCAGCCTTTAAAATCATTTGATGAAATAAATGAGTTTATAGAAAATCCACCTCCTTGGCGGACTTTGTGCAAAGAGATAGTACCGCATAGTAATTATGTGATTCGTAATATGGATAATGTTCGAGATTCTTTATGTTTACCGAACTTAAACGAAGCAACTTTACAAAATTACTGTCATTTTGCAAGGTCCGTACAACCTGCAAAACGTTATGACGTACGAGAAAAAAAGTTACCAAAGACTTTGGTTTGTCACGATATGGCCAATGGATATCACGATGACAGGTAAAAATATTTTTCTTTCATAAAATAATAGCAATTTATATTTCCATATTGTTTTGTAGGTTTAATTTTTTAAGCCTTTAATTATTTCTCAAATAACGAGATGGGTCAACCGCGCCAAAATTTGAACTTAACATAGATCTATACATACATTACGTGGTACGTTCTGAAAGAGAAGTATTATACTTTATAAAAAAGAATGCTGTGTACACTTTTAATATGCAAACATACCTAATATTGTGTTTATGTAAGTTTTATTGTGTAAATTTGTGTGTATTGCTGTAAGTGTGCCATACTTAAATAAATAAATAAAGAGAATAAAACCCATTCAATCATTCATCTGTCATACGACTTAACGAATGTCACTTTTAAAAAGGTGCCACATGTAAATAAAATAAATGATATTCACATAATGTACGGGTTAGAAAAGATGATTACGAAGACATATTTACTGGTACATGTATTGGTAGTAATACCAATACTGATACCAATTACTGAAAGGCTACGAGGAAATCGTTTGTCCTGGTTCGGACATGTAATGCGTGGGGATGAAAGTAATATAGTAAGGAAGGCATTGGCTATGGAAGTGGACGGGTACAAGGGGAGAGGTAGACCGAAGAAGAGATGGATGGATTGTGTGAGGGATGATATGGCTAGGAAAGGTGTGAATGTTGAGATGACGGGAAACAGATGAATGGAAAAAGCATACATGTTGCGCCGACCCCAAGTGAAAATGGGATAAGGGCAGGAGGATGATGACATATATTGGTAGTAATACATAACTACAATATGATTGCGGGGAGATGACTGCTGGGCATAAACGCTAGTACAGTCGCGCACCTGTAAAAGTACCTTAAAGGCCTACGCAGACCGGGACGGCATGGCAAGGGATTTTAATTTTTACTTATGGAAATTCAACCGTAATGTTACAGAAATACGACATAAATTGCTATGCTTTAAAATGATGCCGTGGCATTGAAAGGGATTTTATCGCACGGCATCAAAAGACGCGCCACAGGCTCCCGTGGCGGGATGCCGCGGCATACCGCGGTAGGCAACGGCATCCCGTTGCCTACCGCGACCGAGTGCCACGGACTCCGGTGCTAAAAGACGCGCCACAGGCTGCCGTGGCGGGACGCCGCGGCATACCGCAGTAGGCAACGGCATCCCGTTGCCTACCGCGACCGAGTGCCACGGACTCCGGCGCTAAAAGACGCACCACAGGCTGCCGTGGCGGGACGCCGCGGCATACCGCGGTAGGCAACCGCGACCGAGCGCTGACTCACGGCAAAATCCCTTGCCATGCCGTCCCGCGGCGCGCTGTGGCATGCCGCGGCGCGCCGCGGCATCTAAGCGGCCAGTGTGCGCTGACTCACGGCAAAATCCCTTGCCATGCCGTCCCGATGTGCCCAGGCCTTTATACAGTAATTGATTGATGTTGTATTCTGCATCCCCTATTTAGTTTTGTCTTCAGTGAATCCACAGGAACACAAAATACAGCCGCTGCTAACGCTCCGCACTAATTAGTTCACAAAAATGTCACATGCGCAGTCATTTGCAACAAGTTAAACTTAGATTGCGCTAACTATCTATTTTATCACTGAGTGTCATTCTGGAGTACTTTTACGAGATCACGTTAGGTTACAATGATGCAGCATCATTAATGTCGATTGATAGATTAGTTAATGATTGGAAGTAGTAGTACAAAAGTGTTTGCAGGGTTTGAATATTTATTTATGTATTTAAATTAAATTTCACGGCATGACAGAGCCGAGGCGCCAATGCGCCGTGAAACCACATAGTTTATTGTACGCGCAGGTACAAACGTGTACTTAAAACAAAGTGAATGAATTATAAATAAATTAAATTAATATTATATTATAAACACTTATTTCAACGATCATCCATCCGCTCACAGAACGTCAAACACTCACGATACACACACGCCCACTCACTCCCCATCAAATCACACTCTGGCGCTGATTCAAGGAGTTCATTGAGCATACGCAACACTCGAAGTAGTGGCGAGTTTTCGCGCGACACGGTGCGCACCACCGGCACAACCATTTTTGCATACCTATGTAATGGTCTATCCATTACATAATAATATGCAAGCGCTGCAAACACTTGTATGTATGTGACCGTGAATTCAAAAATGGTTTTGTATGGTTCAAACGTCTTACGACCTTTTGTAATCATCATTCCCCTGCCCTTATCCCAATTTTATTTGGAGCCACCGCAGCATGTCTTCTTCTTCCATACTTTCCTATCGGACGTCATCTCACAAGTAACACTCTTCGCAGCCATATAGTCTTTCACACAATCTATCCATCGTTTCTTTGGTCGTCCTCTTCCCCTATATCCATTCACATACATGTTCAACTTACCACCTTTTTTAAATGTGCTTATATGAATAGGTCTCTTACTGCGATAAAAAGAAATTCCGTCGACTGATGCCATGGTTTCACCCGTGTAGCCGTTGTTTAATGCAACAAACGACTAAGACTGCTTTTGTCATTTTGTTGCCAAGATAAATGATCTAAGATTCCCGCACTAGAGTCAGAGCTGAGATTTATTTTTTAATATTAATTTGATCTGAAATCCGACAGACACGAAGTTATCTACTATATTACTTTTTTTTCAGTTTTATTGATGGTTCGACGAAGTTTGACGCGTATACGTTTTGGAATTGGGCTGGCATTGACATATTCTGTTATTTTAGTCATAACTTAATAACTATACCCCCGTTGGCTTGGATTAACTTGGGACACAATCATGGGGTGAAAGTGATCGGTTTGTACTATAATTATTTTTTATTAGATATATTATTTAGCATAGTTTTCGATGCAGAAATGCTTTTGTATATGCATATACGTTTAGATATCAGTGGTATCCATAGATACTTGGCACACTGGTTATTCGTATCGACATCTATAGCGTTTTACTTTGAATTTGCCATCTCTTAAGATGATGAGATAAGATGTACACCTACCGAAGATATAAATAATAGTATTAACGTATTTTTATCTCATATATAAGGAGATAAAAACAACAGCTATTGGGTGCAGCTGCTTAATCTAGAAATAGATTACACAAGACATAACATCTGATTTCTTTAAAAAAGGCTCGACAAAAAAGGGAAAAGCACTAGCTTTGTTGAGCTTAGCTGATAGAACTCTGATTGTCGACGTATATAAACACTTGCAATGCCAAACAAACACCTTAAAATGCATCGCGGGTGCACCTCGCCAGATATTAAAATTTTGGCGAAGTGTTGGGCTAATTAAGCACATTGAAACCAATATCCTCAAAGACCGCAGACAGACAATCAATAATGTTTATGAGTCTATCTAATATCGGGAGTGCTAAGTATAATATAGGCGCAGGGTGGGAAGACCCTCACACGGTGGAACAACGACCTAGTTAGGACGGGCGGGAAGCCGATGGATGAGGGAAGCACAAGACCGTGCGCGTTGAAATGTTTGGAGGAGATCTATGTCCAGCAGTGGACGTCCATAGGCTGATAACTGGCTGGCTGGAACGAGTGTATACATCGTGGTAGTTAGATGCCAAAGGCACTCCAGCGAAACACTTTCATTCTACTACCTACTTAAAGTAAGCTTTTTACTAGCGCAAATATCCCAAGTGATATTGTAGGGAACATGGTGGTTCTTAAAAACACGGTCTTTAAAACATAGATCTCTTTCATAAGGTTCTCTTTTAACATCTCAAAAATTCTATCCACGATCAAATCACAAATAATTGACCAGACATCGCAAGGGGGATGATTCGGATCAGATTGATTATATGTATATCAGATCCCAATCGGAGTTATCGAATAACTTTACTTCTATTTTTTATTTTTTTATGAAGATGATTTATTTTATTATGATCATAGGTACTATAATAACGGAATGGTCGGAGGGCACAGCGCTCTGGGAAGTAATCTTAAGTTCAAAAGAGGAATATGAGAAGTTTGCCAACTCAGTGGTTACAATAGCTAAGTTAATGAAATTTGACGGATGGCTTTTAAACATAGAAAACAAGGTTTTATATTTTTTTTAATTTTTTATATTTTTAAATGCTATTACTAAAGTTGTCCTGAATGAACCCTATGTGCATAGAAAATAATTTGCAATACCCTAATTTAAAGTTTTATATCGCGCAAGATCCTCAAAGAAATGTATAAAAGGTTAAATAACTATAAAATATCGGCGCCTCTTACTAAGTTATTTATGCATTTGATAGTATTAACACATTGTAATTAGCCGGGCATATTATCATAATAAGACTATTTAGGATGAGGGTAGTAGCAATAGCAACAAATTGCATCCTTTTAACTTAACATTATCGCTATTTAGGAGTTGGTGGAAATAGTGTAACTGAAGTGGAATGATGATGACTGACTTTAATATTACTCTTAATTATAACAATCAGTATTTATGATATTGCAGATCACAAAACCTCAGATGCTGTTGGAATTTGTGCGTTACCTTCGTGAGAGGTTGCACGCGGAGTTAGAAGACCCGGTACTGATATGGTACGACAGCGTCACTATACACGGCAAACTCAACTGGCAGAACGGACTCAATGAAAAGAACATGTTAGTTAAAACATAAAATTTTACTTTACCAATAAGTCAGAATAGTACTTTCTATATAAGTATGTATCTATTTATATCTATCTCAGTTATAAGGTTTATTTGGAGTTGAGCCTGTCGCAGTATACCTACAAACCTTTAGTTAATACTCGATGACATACCTACACAGTTAATTTCGAGATCACCCTATTTCTGTCTCCATTATACGCGTGGTCGTCAAATTCTCCTGAATAACGTTGGAAAGTGCTGCGTCTACTGTTTAAAGCTGTTTATATATTTGTGTAGGTAATCTTAATGTATTTCAACTTACTAAACACTGGCAAATATGTTAACATCTACATGAGCCATTATTAATAAATAATAACTCAAAGAGGCTGAAAGGCGCAATAATCCCAACCGCTGTTTTGTATAACAGTGACAGAAAATGTACTTAGTATTATTTCATAGAGATTTCTTCAACGCTGCCGATGGTTTTTTTACGAACTATTCGTGGAAGTTTGACGATGTAAAGAAAACTGCTGAAGTCGCTGGGGACAGACTTACTGATGTTTTTATCGGCATCGACATATGGGGCAGAAACTTTTACGGCGGCGGCCAGTTTAACACTCATGAGGTATGTTTATGATAATTATACTACATATTATTGTAACTGGATGCCTTGTACATAATATATTATATGGATGGGAACGTATGGTAGTCATACAATGCTTCTTAGCCACGTCTGATCACATGGGCTTGCTGGTTGTACACCGAAGAGAACATGTTCATTATTTGTAGAACTTTTCACCTCATGCAGCCTCCGACCTCCGAGGTCGTTAATATTACACATTTGTATCAACACAGAGGTTTAACATGGTATTCGACTACATATCGATTTTACTGGCGTAGTTAGTAGTTCTCTGCGTTTGTAAATAGCTAACATGACAAAGTTTGGTAAGATTATATGCATAGAGTTTGTGTTCCCAGGCCGTGAATGTACCCTACAATGAAGGTTGTTCGCTGGCGATCTTCGCGCCGGCGTGGACGCACGAGGCGCTCACGAAGGACCCCACGGACCTCAACTACGTGTTCAAGGCGGAGGCGCTCAACAAGTTCCAGCGCTTCCTGCTGCGGGACCGCGCGCTCTGGACCACGCTGTGGCCCTTCCTCTACACGCGGCTGCCCTGCCACCTGCCCTTCCAGACCTCCTTCTGCCGGGGCCAGGGCATCAAGCGATGGATGTACGGCGAGGTAACACGTCTACAATAAATTACCTCAGTGCACTTGTTCCTTTTTTAATACAATATATCTATTCATAAGTAATTGTCGCATCTCTATAAAGTAGAAGTTGTTTTTATCGCGAGCTAACAGTACACAGTATCAATCGGGTCGTCTGTCCTGCAATAAAACACAACAGTAAACAATGCATACATGATGCACGGAACAAGAAAATGGTTATGACGTGTTTCTACATAATGTTCAAAATGTAACTTTTATATTGTCTTAGGTGATATCTCCGGGGCCTTGGTATAACTTGCGTCATCAAAATTACCAAGCGAACTCGATGCTCAGCGATCACGGTTTCATGCTAACCGATGCACAGAAACAGATTGAAAAAAATAAAGAACTCGAAAAAACAAGTTTCTTTGAAAAATACAGAACTGTTTCAAAAATTAAAGCAATCGAAAAAAATGTTCCCGTCGAGAAGAACGCAGCTACACTAAATAAAGAAAAGAAAGGTATAATGAAACAAGCTGAAACTGTACAGGATCCTGAAAGCACGGCAAGTACTACTGGCCTGTATGCAAGGGTAATGAATTTTATACAAAGTTTATGTGGTTGCAAGAGGACAGGAGACATAACTGCACCCAAATCGCCTGTCTGTAAGTTTGAAAATCTCCCAGCAGGGACCAGTGCATCACCCCGTCGCTATGAAAGAAGATTATCAACAGATGTTGAAATAGACCATATCGGTAAACATAGTTCTATATCTAGCTACGAAAGACTAACATCGGATGCACAGTCATCGCGTACTTTAGATAATAACTCACAAATGCCAGTTCATTTAGCTCTTGTTGATAAAGTAGGGCATTTCGAAGTAGCGCGTGCTCCCATTATACACGACATAGATGTTCTACAAACGGATAGCAAAGAAAGTTGCAACGAGCGGGCCCAGTCTAACTTTCAAACCATGTCCATGAATTTGAACTTGAAGGAGAGTGCCGTAAAAATGCGCTGGGTGTTGACGTTTATTTCAAAGGAGAGGGAATGCTTCCAGCCTTATTACAATGATGCTTACAATGGCGGTCACAGTTTGAAAGTTAATCCATCAGACGCAGTGCACTTCAGTCACAGGATTAATAAGTTGTTGTTGTGCGACTTTCCCATCGGTGATCACGGCGTCATCGTATGTGTCATTACGAAGCCATTAGACAAGTACCCGGAGCAGACTTTGAATATTATTCTCGAAATAAAAAATAAAAACGAAGAATATTTAGAAATAATTTTAGTGGGACGTAACGTGAGTGATCAACCTTCCGACGTCCAGTACGTGTACCCGCTCTACTCCGAGGAGCAAGACAGTTTCCAAGAGCTCCGTCGCTTCCTGCTGACCAACGAGCCCACCTTCTACATGCCTATCAATAATATATTTGGCTGGGATGTAAGGTCAGTTTGTGCTTTACTTACTGCTGGTTCTGTAATTGTGTAATTTAACAGGAATGCAAATAATTTTGCTAAGAAATAACTGAGGGATTATGATTTCTACAGGGTGGCATACAGGTGCCGATAATTGTGCAAATAGCAAAATTTTAAATTTTTCGGTCAAAAGTGGTTTTGACCGGTTATGAGTTTTGACTATAACATATACACATAATTGAGATACATCTCTGGTCTCCACACTAGAATTCCCTTTGATTTTGTTTTAGTATCATAGTGCAATGTGTCCAGTTCCTACATAACTTTATGTTGTTGATGTTTTTACATTAAGTACCTATGTAGGTAATTGCAATAACCAACAGCATCTGCGCTGTTTTAACCATGTTACTTTTGTGCTGATTGTATTGTGTACTGACAGGTACTACTTGGTGGGCGTGACCGACGCGACGTTGACTGCCATCTACTGCCACACCACCAACCCTCAAGGAGGCATCTTGCTCGGCCATATTGGCATTTGTCCAAGAGAGGTGAGCATATCAAACATTATTGTCACAGGCTATATCTGATCGAGTAGCTAGTGTAATTACTGTGCTATGAGACTGAACTATTTCTTTCTAGGTATTGCTGACGTCTATGAGCTATTTCTCGTAAACTACTTTAATAGAATAAAACACCTGCTGCCTTTTGGTCGCAGGGACTGATAAACACAAAGAACATCCAGGCTCAGGAAATGAGGGGATTTACAATTGTCCTGGGTTGGATTCACAACGTCGGCCAAGTGCATGGTAGCCGTACACAATTTTTTGGTTACCTTGTCAGCTACGAAATATCTCATGGTGACTGTACCGTTATTTACCTACAAACGCTTAAACACATTAATTTGGTTTTACAGAATTGAAACAAGACAAGCGTTTACTGACAAAACGAGTTCGTAAACAAAATATTCTAGGAACTTGATCACGCCTAGCCTACTGACTAGAACCGCAAGCTGCCATACCGTGTCCTCACTCAACAATGTCCCTTACGTCTCCTCAACTATTTTGTACAACAATGTCTAAGCTCTATGTGTTATTTTATGATTATAGTGCTATTATATACTTTTATAAGATTTCATTGTTTTATTTTCTTTTGGTTACTCCTTATAAACATCGAAAAACATACCATACCACGCTGGGGCTGGCTAGATGAGTGTATTGTAAAGTAAAGTTTTTTACCTTTACTACATTCTCGGAATAAAAGGCGCTGAAGACTAACAATATTTTTAATCTTTATCCATTCACCACATATCTATATATATATATAATTATATAAAACTCAAAGGTGACTGACATAGTGATCTATCAACGCACAGCCCAAACCACTGGATGGATCTGGCTGAAATTTGGCATGCAGGTAGATATTATGACGTAGGCATCCGCTAAGAAAGGATTTTAATAAATTCTACCCCTAAGAGGATAAAATAGGGAATGCAAGTTTGTATGAAACTTTGTCAATTTTAAACCGATCGGGTTGAGGCTTTGTATGCAAATAGTAACTATGACGTAGGCATCCCTTTAAAAAGGACTTTATTAAATTCAACCCCTATAGGGATAAAATAGGGAATGAAAGTTAGTTTGAAATTTTGTCAAATTCAAACCGATCAGGCTGAGGCTTTGCATGCATAGAGTTAGTATGACGTAGGCATCTGCTAAGAAAGGATTTCGATATATTCTCCCCCCAAGGAAATAAAATAGGGGATGAAATCTTGTATTAAACTTTGTCAATTTTAAACCGATCGGGTTGAGGCTTTGCATGCAAATAGTTACTATAATGTAGCCATCCCCTTACAAAAGATTTTATTAAATTCAACCCCTACAGGGATAAAATAGGGAACGAAAGTTAATTTGAAATTTTGTCAAATTCAAACTGATCGAGCTAAGGCTTAGCATACATATAGTTACCATGACGTAGGCATCCGCTGAAAAAGGATTTCGATATATTCTACCCCCAAGGGGATCAAATAGGGGATGAAAGTTTGTATGAAACTTTGTCAATTTTAAACCGATCGCGTCAAGCCTTTGCATGCAAATAGTTACTATGACGTAGGAATCCCCTTAAAAAGGACTTTATTAAATTCAACCCCTATAGGGATAAAATAGGGAAAGAAAGTTAATTTGAAATTTTGTCAAATTCAAACTGATCGGGATTTCCATAGATATAGTTACTATGACGTAGGCATCCTCTTAGAAAGGATATTTACAAATTCTACTACCAAGGGGATAAAATAGGGGATTAAAGTTTTATGAAACTTTGTCGATTTTAAACCAATCGGACTGAGACTTTGCATATATTTACATATAGTTACTATGGCGTAGGCATCCATTCAAAAATGATATTGATAAATTCTACCCCTATGGGATCAAATAGGGAATGAAAATTTGGATGAAACTTTTAACAATTTCAAACCGATCGGGCGGAGGCTCTGCATACATAATAGCTACTATGACGTAAACATCTCCTTTGAAAGGACTTTGAAAATTCTATCCCCAAGGGGATAAAATAGGGGATGAAAGTTTGTATGAAACTTTGTCAATTTTAAACCTAAACTTTGCATACAGACAGCTACTATGAAGTAGCCATCTCCTTAAAAAGTATTTTGTTAAATTCTACCCCTAAAAGGGTAAAATAGTAAATCTTCTTATATTTTCGAATGATTGAACTGAAATTAAAGATTAAAGCTACTATGATGAAGACGTCCACTAATATAGGATTTTGATTAATTCAGCCCCTATTGGAACGTCACGTTTTAGCTGGCAAAAATTCTATGAAGTCACGACTTAGCTGTTAAAATTTTATGAAGTTACGACGTAGCTGTAAAAAAAATCCTACCTAAACTTTATGACGTCAGGACGTTGCTGTAAAAACAAAAACTTCACGCCATAATTTTATGACGTCACAACGTAATTGTAAAAAAAAATTCCCGCCATAATGTTATGACGTCACGACGTAGATGGAACAAAAAAAATTCCCGCCACAATTTTATGACGGCACGACGTAGCTGTTAAAACAAAAATTTCCCGCCATAATTTTATGACGTCACAACGTAACTGTAAACAAAAATATCCGCTAAAATTTTATGAGATCACGACGTAGCTGTCAAAAAAAAAACATTCCCACCTAAACTTTATGACGTCACGACTTAGCTGGAAAAATAAAATTATCCCGCCATAATTTTATGACGTCACAACGTAGCTGAAAAAAAAAATCACGCCAATATTTTATGACGTCACGAATCATCTGTCAAAGACGTCACGTCTCAGCTGTCAAAAATTCTATGACGTCACGACTTAGCCATCAAAATTATACAACGTCAACGTAGCTGTAAAAAAATTCCCGCCAAAATTCTATAACGTCACGTCTCATCTGTCAGAATTTCTATGACGTCACGACTCATCTTTCCAAAATTCTGTGACATTACGACTTAGCTATTCTACGCATACAACAAAGTGATCACATAAGGATTCCGGTTTTTTTTAACATACTTTATAATAATTCTTTTTAACGCGAGCGAAGCCGCGGGCAAAAGCTAGTCCTAATATATATGTCATATTTTTAGTGTTTGTTTACTCGTAAAAACTACTGAATGGATTTTAATGAAAATATAATAACATCATCGTTATGGGGGAAACAGCCTTTGTAAAAGAATAATAATTTACGAAACGTCTGGGCCCACAACATGCAGAATACTTACCAGTAGGTCAGAAAAGTTATTGGTGTTGTTATGAGTACTTATTGTCAATGCGATAAGTAGTGGAAGTGCGGGCACAGTGGATACCTTAACGTTTGACAGGATGTGAAAAGCGAAACTAAAGGCATAGAAATAAAACAAATACTGAAGGAATCAACATTTATTAAAGTTACAAATATAATTAACAAAAATTATGTAAAATCAATACTTTACTTTTAATTTTCAATAGTATTATAATTGGGATCGCGGTCCGCTTTGCCCAACCCACCGGGTAAAGTGAACAGGGCCCCATATGTATGTGTGCCATCGATGTTAGATAATTAAGTATACCTACCTACTTTATCGTATCCCATAACCATAGTCAGAGAAAATATTTAAAAATAATAAAAATATACTCAGCTGTCGATATCCATCAATATAAATGTGAGTGAGGATAGATCCATAATAATATGAATTAACTTCGTATAAAACTCTTTTAGATTAGGTACACAACAGTTTCTGAACGTCTGCGGGGTTTCTTCAGCGGAAGATTCGCAGGAGGTAAAAATGTACAAGACACCAAATTCAGCTCTTAGTTACGTAAAAACTAAAATAATGATTAATCATCATGAGTAGCTTTTTACTGGTTTAAGGTGTTAGACGAGCACGCGACCTACCTTATGGTAGGAGTGGTAACCGCTGCTCATGGACGGCACGCATGCCAGAGCACAGCTATGCCGCTCCTTAACCCATAACACACAAGCTGTTATGTCCCATATCCCTGTAATTTCACTTGCGGTGTTCACCTACCTAAACCCAATTTTATTTTCAAGAGATTTCAAAAATGGACACGTAATCTAGAACTAATTTGGCGCTAGTGTCGAATTCAAGAGTACGAAATGTCATAATCCCAATTTCGATCGATCGGAATTAAAATCAAGAGTAAGGCCGGTATTAATTAGTTCAGTGCAAAGACAGACTACTAATAAAATGTCTTCTTATACACGTGTAGCACTTTTATTAATGAGAATCTAGTATCTAATGTGGTGACGGAGTAAGAATACAATATGTCACCCCCAGATCTCATCCCATGGGTGTCGTAAAAACCTACTAAAGGACTATCCGTGAATATTATCTTTACGAAATAAAAAGAAGGAAAACTTGAAATTAAACCCTATACCAATCCATCTGGCCAACGTGGTATTAGTAGGTCAAGTATCCCTCCGCCCCTGAAGGAGGCCCGTCCATGCACTGGAACATTAATGGGCTGTTATGATTATGATGAATATTGAATTTTGTTATTCCAATTTGATTTAAAATTAATTTTCAATGAAGTTGACGCTTGCACGGTACTTATTTAGGTTGTAATAAACTTCATCTCACGTGCTCGTTGAACTCAAAATAATATCATTTTGACCTGTTATCGGTCATAGTGAAGGATGAACAAAAAACAATTGAGATAAAAACAATTCAACCCAATATTACTACCGATATTTTGTTAAATTCTTCTCTATGTCAAGCAATCTTATCTATCGACTGAGATGAGATTGTTATCACCGAGATTGTTACCTTACTATATCAGGACTTAGACAACGTTCTGGGTGTTAGTAGGTAGCTATATAATTGGGTGAATGGTTCACATTTGCCATACTGTTATGTAATAACACTTTTAAGCAAGTTCAACAACCTCAGCAAGAAGACTGCGCCATCAGTGTGCACAGAGGCAATAAAGTTGTAAGTGTATTTTGCTACTATAATTTTACTAGGCGCCCAATTATTTAATATTTATATAGTACCGCGGGTAGATCAAAGTACGTATTACAACCGAGGTGGGACAACTAAAAGGTTGAATGTATAGTTTTTCCTATTTAGTTGTTCCCGCTTGTAGTTACCAAAATTGAAATAAAATATTTCTTAGGAATGAATTTGTTTTGGAAGTATTGTACCTACCTACGAGTTGTATAAAAGATATTAAAATGATGTACCTAATTAAATAATATTTTAATATATGCTTGGTTTAGTGTTTGCGAATTATACGCGGAAGAAGATTCAAGGATAAAATACGGTATGTTTATTTATGTTATATAGTAATACCTAACCATTAAATGAGTATAACGTTTGAATGAGTGATTACCTAGTATACTTTTTTCTGTTACTATAAATAATAGTGAAGTGCAAAATGTACCAAGTATTGTTATTTTATTAAAATGTAGTTTTTTATGTCACTGACAATGACATTATCTATTATTTACCTCTTAAAATAATATTCACAATGTGTTAGAATGTAGTGCTTACTTTTTATAGCAATACATTGTTTATTGTATTTTATGTTTTTGTTAATTAAACAAAAATAAACATTTAGGCAACTTGTTGATTTTTTTATATACTTTGTTGAGAAATAACTACAAAAGGTCTGTTAAGATTTTTCTTTATATCTTATCAATGCGTAGGTATCTTAAGTTGTAATATTATCGGTTCAGCCCCAAGACTTAGGGCCAGATTCAGAGACCGCACTTTGGCTTTACTTTAGCAAAGTTTAGTTATTATCTCTGAATTTGAACAACATTAAAGTAATTTTTCGCCTGAAAAAGTTTACTTTCATTATTTATTACTACAAAGTAAACTTTTCAAAGTGAGAGAACTTTTCAAAGAATTTAACAAAGTGCGGTCTCTGAATCTGGCCCTTAGGGTCACAATACAGGAAAGTACATCCACTATAAATTACAAAAATTAAATGTCCTTTCTACGCTTTACTATTAAAGAACTACACTTACCTATTAAAGAAATATTTTCAATTTCCTGAGATAATCGCTTACATTGTCGTGTATTTACTGAATGTCTGTAAAAGTCCCGTGATACAGGACAGGAGGACCCAAATACGAAGTGTTGTTTTTAAATAATTTTTTGCTTCACAATCGCGAGCTGAAATTAAATAATGACGTTATGAACTTTTATCCACTACACAAATATATTTAAGATGTAAAGGAAAATACTTTAGAATCCCTTAGAGAGTGAGAGAGGTACCTACTTTGGTAGGTAGATTCACTAGGACAAATTATGTGGTCGACAATCTACAGCTCAAGTAAGTAAAGCGAAGGGATGTCCTCGTTAAGGTATTATAAGGAATAATATAATTTTAACTAATGTGCCGCATTACGTACATATCACTAATATCAAATTATTCGTAAAAAAATATTTAATATTTTTTACTAAGCAAATATTTATTTAATGAATTTACTGTAGGAGTTATTGTGGTGTTGGTTTAAGTAATAAAATGTCACCAGCACCACTCCAAATCATCCTCGAGAGAACTTCAAATCCGAGCTAAGCAGATACCTTTAGGAGATATATATTTTACACAAATTCGCGTTTCTAAATTTATTTTATACCTGAAATAATTGTAGTAATGTAGACTGCTACATATTGCATTATCCAGAATAACATACTTAAATAACGAAAGCATACCTACTTTCAGCGATTACCCTATACCTATTCATCCAAAATAGGCTCGGCTCGTCCAAACCTAATATTATTATAATTTTACATATTTAGGTTATAGATTATCTTATGAATAAAGACAAATAGCTTATATACGTATAAGACATAGTAGTGTGTAGGTATGTATTGGTGATGTGGAAGGTCGCTTGTGATAGTTAAACACGAAGATATCGATACTGTGTTATCGGTAGATAAATTAACTTATCTGATTATTTCTCTCAACGTAGTTCGTGTAAGGAGTGACCAAGTCGACTTGTCTAAACAATGTGTTTATCTAATTCGTTATATTTCTCGTTAATTACCCGGTAAAGTGAACTTTGTGTAGTTATGTTGAATGTACATTCGTAGTGGTCAGTGGGAAGTCCCTAGGTTCGACAGTTACCTTGAAGATGAACAAACTAAAGCTAAATACTTCCGCGATGTTTACGTCAATAGGTATTTTTGTCCCACTTAAATAGTTAATGTCGATGAACCTCAAAGTACAAAAAACCTAAGAAAAACGAACAAATTTAACTATGTGAAGAAAAACAAAAGTTAGTTTTACGTAATATTTGAAGTGAGATCAGAATTATAGTCAACGTTTTTCCACTTTAACTATTTACATAATGTAGTTCACTTTACCTACTTTTTTGTACAATTTGTTTAAAAGTTCAAGGACTCCTTCAAAATATTTTAAGAGTTGTATTTGTTTAAGTATATAATAAGTGTAGTTAATTCTTTGTTAATTTTATTTAGAAGACAGATAGGTACCATCAGTTTTCACCATTATGCGGCGATAGATAAATGGCTGCTGGTATCAGATGTGCAATAAGGGCAAGTTCAAATATCTGTGTATAATGTGGATGTATTACATGCATAGATGGTAAAACGAATCATATGGTTAGGTTAACTAGTTAGGACTCCGTCCTTCAATGCTTCAGTTCCATTACATCAGGGCCAATTGTCGTATTATTATTATTAATTATTAAGCCTTTATTTATTTCACAGCAATAAAGTTACATTATCAATCTAAACAAACTTATTTTTTTATTTTATTGTTGAACTTGTTTTTTATTACTGGGAATCCCTTCTCGGGTGAAGGCCTCCTCCATTCCCCTCCAAGCTTCGCGGTCTCTTCCCTTCCGTATCCAGTCAGGTCCTGCTACATGAATAAAGTCGTCAGTCCATCGTTGGATAGGCCGACCAACATTCCTTTTTCCATCTGGCCCTTTCCACTTCGTTGATTTAACTGTCCATCTTTCGTCATTTAGTCGCGCGACGTGTCCTGCCCATCGCCATTTCATTTTTAAGGCGTGTTTCAGTGCTTCAGTTATCTTCGTTCTACTTCTTATTGTTACACTTCACTTCAAGTGAAACAATTGTCGTATATCTAGGTATAATATAAATGAAAGGCAAGAAAGTAAATGGTGTACCTGATGGTCAGTGACTTATACAACTCATAACCACACACAACGTTGGAGGAATCGCAGATGCGTTGCTGGCCTAAGAGAAAAAAGCTGCGAAATTAAGATACCTAACAGTTTTTTTCGCGATGTTGTGTACTAGAAGTTTTAAATAAACTAAATTAATAAAACTGTCACGAACTCTCCTTTCACATAGTAACTAACTGGCCCTTGATATGACTGCTTCTACTGTCATAGCAAGGATGTTATTAAAATCAGAGGTAGAAGCTAGACTAACAAGCTGTGGCGAGAGCTGAATAGTGCGTCTACTTGTACTATAGTAGGCAGTAGTCCTTCTGATATGGGTTCGTGCCTAGTATGGTGATTAAGTGCTAATGGTTATAAACATCTATTAATAAGAGCATAAATACATTTTGACCTAGTTTCACACGAGCCATATATTAAATAGACAACTATTCAAGGTTTTCATCTCTTGTTATTTATTAAAGTACACGTAGAACATATTATTTTGCCCTCTAAAGTGATGTACAAGAACAAATTACAATGATTATCGCTGTTACTCGTTTGTTATTGTTATTTAAATGGTAAATGAGTACAAGGTTAATTTAAGAGCTCTTCTTTATAAATGTGTTTCCGTACTATTTGTAGTCTCAGTGATTTGTATCACAGTATTTGCTTCAGTAATTTGTATATAATGACCGTAACAAAAAACGAAACGTAATTTTTCTTTAAATAAATTCTTGACAATGAAAACGTAACAATATAAGTTGACGCGTTTACCTCGATCGTTACATAGCATAGTTGCTTACAAATGAACCAATTCACGTTTTAGTAAATTTGTTTGACTAAATAAAAGTTAGAGGTAGGTTATATAGACTTATCTATCAAAGTATAATGTGTTATCAATCAATCAATTAGCCTTTAATCGCGTTCCACTGCCGGACATAGACCTCTTCCGCATCTAGTCCTACGACCTGTTTGATTAAAAACACTTAATAATCCTAAGCTCATCATCATCACATAAAGACAAATATTTAGAGACGAGGTCAGTTTAGGAGTAAGTTGTCACAAAACGACATAATACTATATGTCTGTGTGTGGTCGTGGTACGTATCGCTAGGATAACGTGAAAACTAAGCATAATAATAACATTATGTCTCCAAGTTCCATAAAAGAAGATACCAAACTCATTCTTACATCTAATAAATATTAACTTGAAGTAAGGGTTAAAGGAAGGAATAGTCAAGGGAATGAAGGGATATCGTTATAAAAAAGGTGATAACGTCGAGATAGAATCAGCTAAAATGGGTTAGCAACCCAGCTTATATTTTTTTATTTATTTCAAAGATATCTACCGCACTAAGGATAATGCCCTGTGTCGAGGGGACTTTACAGACATCAATTTATTGGACACAAAGAACATCCAAACAATAGTTTATGTATCAATTGAGTTGTTGTTGTTAATTAATCATTTATTGTAATCAATAATCTGATATGTTTTGATTACAGTGACGCGATGATAAGTTCGTACGGAACCTGCACGTCAGGCGCGATAGGCTCCACCCTCGCTGCCGCTATACAGTTCTTCGCTGCCTCACAATGTCTGCTGGACGAGCCCTGGCCGAACACAGCGCCTGCTATCAGTAAGCTATTAATATGCCTACTCGTACTAATGTACTGCATGACTCATACGTTTGGTGAAGTGATATTCATTGCAACTGGGATTATTTATTTTAATTTAGGTATTTATTTAGCACAACGCCGTCATTTAATTATACAGGATGTATTTTGAGTCATCGGCAATAATTAGGGAGGTGACTCTGTACGTGATTCTGATCCGAATTATGTAATAAAATTAGGTACTTAATTTTTGACGAAAAAATCCCAAGAATTATCTAAGTGTGGACACGTTCCCGCTGCGCTAAAATATTGTTCAAGACTCGGTGCATTGGCCCGCGCCGCGCGTCGTAGGTATGTATCTAAATCAGCTGGCGGACCGATCGCTCGCTGCGTCCGCGCGGTGTCCATGATTAGTGAAATTCATGGCTAAGCTTTACTCGTCGTTTACTTTGTAGTAATTTAATGTTTATTTATTTTGTATTTTTTTTCCATCATTAAATAACGTTATCTATCACGCCCTAAAGTATTGCCGATGTCTCACTTTACATCCTGTATAATTAAATGACTATGATTAAAGGAAAAACAGTGCATTGTGCTATATGGCTAGAGACACTTCGTCTAACAGGGCACTGGACTGAAGATCAGATATAAAAAGAGTTTTTTGAGTTGTCATATTTAACTTAAATAAAGGTAAATCATATAGGCATTAAGAAAAAACTCTGCACGAGTATTCAGACTTAAGGCCTGGGCACACCGGGACGGCATGGCAAGGGATTTTGCCGTGAGTCAGCGCACACTGGCCGCTTAGATGCCGCGGCATGCCACGGCGCACCGCGGCATGCCACAGCGCGCCGCGGGACGGCATGGCAAGGGATTTTGCCGTGAGTCAGCGCTCGGTCGCGGTAGGCAACGGGATGCCGTTGCCTACCGCGGTATGCCGCGGCGTCCCGCCACGGCAGCTTGTGGCGCGTCTCTTAGCGCCGGAGTCCGTGGCACTCGGTCGCGGTAGGCAACGGGATCCCGTTGCCTACCGCGGTATGCCGCGGCATCCCGCCTCGGGAGCCTGTGGCGCGTCTTTTGATGCCGTGCGATAAAATCCCTTTCAATGCCACGGCATCATTTTAAAGCATAGCAATTTATGTCGTATTTCTGTACCATTACGGTTGAATTTCCATTAGTAAAAATTCAAATCCCTTGCCATGCCGTCCCGGTCTGCGTAGGCCTTAACTCTTCAACAAGAATACTACGAAACAAAAAGCGTATACCTACTTGACAATAATATGAAATAGAAATAAAAAATAGAAAGAAAAATAAAGAAATGTCACCATTAAATTAATCATAATGTCGTTCCAGGTGGTTCTCATTACGACTTCATCATCGTGGGAGCCGGGACAGCAGGCTCGACTCTCGCCGCGCGCCTGGCTAGTATCTACCCCTACGATATACTACTTATTGAAGCTGGAGGGAACCCACCTGACGAAGCTATTGTAAGGATAATTCATTATAATTAACTCGCTTAAATAATTAATATTATTACCCTCTCTAACTCATGAGGGTGTTGTTATAATTTAAGCAGATGACATGTCAACCAGATAAGAAAAATTCGAGATAGTATTCTGCACCAAGCAGTTGACTGTATATTTCGCAGAATCTCTACGATCAGTGCAGAAGTTGCAAGTGTTGGCTGCAAATGAGGAATTAAAAACTTTCAGTGAAACGTTATAATCACATACTTATAAAAAAAGAAGTAGAGTGTTAGAGCCGAATAGTACCGTTGAGTTAGTAATTATGAAGAGTTATTTTTTAAATATTTTTATAAATGTTACAGATACCAGCATTCAGAGGACAAATGAAGAGCAGTCCCTACGACTGGAACTTCACCACAGTTAACGATGGAATATCGAGCCAAGCATTGTTAGAAGGCAGGCAGGTACAGCCGCGGGGCAAGATGCTCGGAGGCAGCGGCTCCATCAACGACATGGTGTACTCACGAGGACATCCGCAAGACTATTACGAGTGGACGGACATTCTCGGTGACTCATGGAACTGGACCACTGTTTTGGAATATTTTAAAAAGACGGAGAATATGACTAATGAAAGAATTATCCACGACAACGAACTCTTCCAATACCACGGCGTAGACGGAGAGATTGAGGTATCAGGGAAAGGAGAGACCAGGTTCCAGACGTTAAAGATCCTGGAAGCTTTCAATGAATTAGGTATTGACACAGTTAACGATATGACGTATCCGTACAAGCTCGGAGCTGGAAGATTCTCTCATACCATCACCAACGGACGAAGAGACAGTAGTCTGACTGCTTTACTTAACAAAGTTCATACAAATAATCTGTACGTACTGAACGACACATACGTGACCAAGATATTAATTGAAAATGATGTAGCAGTCGGTGTACAAGCTGTCACAAATGGAGAAGAAGTAGTTTATTATGCGAACAAAGAAGTTATCATATCAGCTGGAACCTTCAACTCGCCAAAGATATTAATGCTCTCTGGTATTGGACCGAAAGAACATCTAGAAGAGTTGGGAATAGAAGTGGTCAGAGATTTGCCAGTCGGAGATAATCTTCACGATCATGTTATGATATTGAACTATTTGGCTATTAATAAAGGAACTTGTCCCATGGACAATAGAGAGCAAAACTTTGAAATGATCAAATATTTTTATGATTTCTCAGGGACTTACTCCTACTCGGACAGTATAGGAATCTATCTACCGAGAAAAGATGGAGCACCAAACATTCCTCACTTCGCAATATACCCAACTTGCATGCCCGCAGGAGCCTTCACACCGGACAGTTGTCTTATACTAGGATATGAGAGCAGAGTATGTGACATCATCGTTTCAGCAGTACAGGACCACGATATTATTACTTTGCCTGTTGTTCTTTTAAAACCAGAGTCACGAGGGAACGTTAGACTGAGCTCTACGGACCCTACAGAAGATCCTTTAATTTACTCTGGCGCATTTAACAATGTTGCTGATTACGAGGGATACGGTGAGGCTATTAAGTTTGCTCTTTCAATAGCTAACACTACGTACTTTGAATCACAAGGAGCTTATGTGGTAGACATAATGTGGGAGAAGTGTTCACAACTTGACGACGTGACTGAGCAGTTCAACTGCTTCGTGAAGGACTACGCGATGCCGGCGTGGCACGCTGTGGGCACTGTCGCCATGGGCTCCGTGGTCGACGCTGATATGAACGTGCTAGGCATCGAGGGGCTGAGGGTGGTAGACGCCAGCGTGATGCCTCTCGTCACTCGGGGGAACACCAATGCACCTGTCGTCATGATCGCAGAGAAGGCTGCTGATGCCATAAAGCAGGCACATAATAGCGGTGAACATATAGTGTCCGTTTGAAATGGCTATGTTTTATTTAAAATGTAAAATTAATGAATTTGGTTTGACAAGATTCAATGTTGTTACAAATCCTAATGAAAGTGCTTCCAATTTTACTAGCAAAGTAGTAAATTACTTATATAAATGAATTTAAGGAAATAAAATAATGATTTCCAAACTATTACTTGTGTTTTTCATGTCTTTATTAAGTATTAGCTGACCCGTGCCCACTTCACTAGGCGGCGAAAAAAACGCGTAAAGTGCGCACTTTTTTAAACATATTTCATTACTGCTCCACTCCTATTAGTCATAGAGTGATACTACATAGCGTATGACACTCCCCGGTAAATGGACTATTCAACACAGAAAGAATTTTTAAAATCGGTTCATTAGATCCAGAGATTACCCCCTACAACGTCACAAACAAACAAACTTTACCTCTTTATAATATTAGTATAGATATATTATACCTATGTATAATATGTATAATGTTTGGAAAATAACTATGTAGAGAGAGCATTATAAATGTTATAGAACTTCATTTAATACATAATCATGTATTCCGGCGTATGCCTGAATACATGATTTTTGTCCTTGGTTTTATGCATATATAGCTTAAGGTTCTCTATTTTTATTCCTAAGATTTTATGTCATAAATTAACATTGCATAAATCGTACTTATAATCGAGAGTAGACTAGGTATTACTTAGTACCCCTAGTTGCTCTCCATCATTGCAGGTTATTGAGCGTTAGAACACATTTTGTTATTCCAATTAGTCCATTACTTTCCACGGAGCCCCATTAGCCCACGTCATTTTCCCTCAACTGTATCCACTGTAACTGTTGTACAGCCCAGACGGCATCTGGGCTGTACAACAGTTACAGTGGATACAGTTGTTTGTTTCAGTTGAGTGAAAATTGTCAATGTCTCCGTGAAAACTTTTTATTTATAATGTCATCTTCTTCTTCATGTCTTCTTGTAGAAACAATTTTTTTTAAATCAATTAGGACGATGATCACTTAAAAAGTAAACAATACAATTGGCAGTATTAGTTACGGTGATAGTATACAATGACGTAATATTAAGTATTACATACACACCTCAACAAAGTCTAGGGATATTTTCACGATATTTTGTATTAAGTTGTGAAATTAAAAAAAAATTGGTTTGTTTTTAATTCTTTTGATGAGAACTTACTTTGTTAACCTTTTTCAACCATTCTAAATTTGAATTTGAAAAATAAATTTAAAAATAAAAGATTTACGCGGCTTGAACGTAGTCAAGTTCGAAAATTTCATTTACCAACAGTAAGTTTTGACTGCTTTTTTGTGTAAAATTCAAGTTTTATTGCAATTTAAACGTTTATTTCGAATGATTAATATTGTGTGCATCAAGCAGCGGCGCCATTTCCACATAGAGGAAATGTAAAGGACAGTAGGCGTGCTCCCAGCTGCGGGTACTGAGCATAGTATTGCTGAAGAGATTGGAACAGTACAAAATATGAAATCAAGGTTATGGTCACGTTACCGTGCTACTGGTGCAGAGCCTGAAAGATACCACGGCAAAAAGTCTATCACCACTCAACGACATGATCGATTTTTGCAAGTTCCTTCGAAAAGGCAGAAAAATGTTACTGCCATGCAGCTGGCTTAGAGGCTCCAGCTCTTGGTGGAGCCTCTTGCGGGTGACAAAACTGTCAGAAGAAGTCGGCATGAAGCCCACCTTTATGCTCGCATACCGCTTTGAACTCCAGCAATACGTTGAGCAAATCGCGCACGATGACTAGAGTGAGGTCGTGAACATTTGCTCTGCAAATATGACCTGTTATCTGTAGTGGTGTTTACACATGAGTCCCGGTTCGGTATCGACTCGGATTCACGTAGAAAACGTGCTTGGCGAGTTCCTGGTTGTGATAGCCCTCTACAACATCCTGAGAAAAACTATTCATACCACGATAGAACAATTATGATTTGGACGGGAATTTGTGTCGGTCGAAGAACAGAGCGCGTTTTAATCAGAAACACCATGACGGCTGAAAAATAACTTAACGAGGTGCTAGAACTAATAATCTACCCCCGTATACTACAATTGGGCCAAATGTTTAAGTTCATGGACGATAACACCCGTCCGCATAAAGCGAGAGTGATGACGAGCTGGTTGCAGGAGCACGACGTATCAATTTTATGCTCAACCACTCAATCGCCTAACCTCAAAACCATAAAATACGCGTAGGACATGTTCAAAAGAAGGGCTTTGATGAATTTTCCTGCATAAACTTGCGATGGAAGAGCAACTTTTTTTGTATCCTAGTCGGACCTGTAACATTATACCGCATCAAGACCTGGATAACTTAATCCAAGCATGAAAAACCGTTGCAGGACCGTTATTTACGGTTTTTTTAATGGACTGACTACTGATTACTCACATAACAGTTAAAAACAGATTAATTTTCGATTATTTTCACTTTTACTTAAGAAACAAATTCATTGTTAGTTTTACTAATTTTCCAAATTTTTTATTTATTTGAACAAAAAATTATTTACGCAAAAATAATACTTTTATTTAATTCTGGATTATAGCCTGATAAATTACCTTTATAAAAATATAAACATGTTGTATGTTATCTTCAATAATTTTGGAGTTAATTAGGTAAATACCAAATATCCCTAGACTTTGTTGAGGTGTGTATAGTTAGTTAACTCTGAACAAGTCCACGAAGCAGGATGTTGCGCGCGTTATCTAATCAATCAATCAATACAATCATCACTTAGGTAGTATTGTACGTGTGCTATTGAGTGTAGAAAGTATTACTAAATGTCAGACTACAGTAGTTATTTTGGGCGCCTTCTTAACTAATATTTATATGAATTAAGGAGCATTGTTAAATTTTAGCATGACTGTCAAAATGGCACTTGTGTCTATCAAATAGCCTTTCATTGCTGTCCACTGCCCAGCATAGGCCTCTCCCAACACGCGCCAAAGAAGACAAAACGTAATGTGGGCCGCCTCTCAGCTAGGTGGACCGACAAACTCAAATAGTTTGCTGGGTCTCGGTCTGGATGCGGAGGACCGTATTCTGTGCCACTTGTGTATGAATACCAAATTTTAAAACTTTTAATAGCAATAGATGAAACAGTTTGTACATTAAAATATGTTTATTAAAAATGTTTACAAATATTAATTAAGTAGAACAGCTCTGTTAGGCCGGACCCAGGTGTTTAATAGCTATTTCTGCGATCTACAATAAATGTTTAATGTTTACCAGAAAGTCTTAATGTTCCAAATATTGATGACGTATCTTTTGGGAATTTAATTAGAATCAGTCACTTAGTTGATTTTATAAGATTACTATACAGATGTATAACTTAACATGAGCCATGTGCCAACACAACATACATAATTACAGCATTGGCTAAACCCTACGTAATACATTATTGACTTGAATACATAAACAAATTATTATCAAATAATTAATTGTACGCGTGCATCATACTTCTCCCTATAAGGTGCGTAGATATTACATGCTAATGAAGGTTTGAGTGTGTTGTTACATAAGCGTAACATATATACATAGTTGTATCACATAACAACATGAAGTAATTGATGACAACTCATGTAAAAAGGATCAAGCTCATTGTCGCGTAACTTTTTCTTACGTTAGCCTTAACTGACACAAAATACATCCAAGCTCTAGAAAATAATTCGCACTACACACAAATATAGCTTCGCCATTAAGGCATAATGTCTATAAAATATTTAAACAATTAGTTTCCTCATAATTAAAGCTCTCTACTAATAAGCCGGTACTCGTATAAAGCAGGAACAGTAGCGTTATAAAAACTACTATACAAACAAACAACATATCGGGCGACATATTTGTCTACTTTCTATAGTCTGTGGTATAGAGGGATATAAGGTGTGGACAGGTGCGTGTGCGCACGTGCGCTCTGTATCAACTTGCACAGAGCTTCCGATAGAGCAGCCTGTTGCCAGCGGAAGTTAAACATTAAAACATCTTTAATAGTGGTAGATTTTTTGTTGTACAGAAAAATACGTTACTATTATTATTAATGCATCGTAAAGTATTGTAAACTGAACATAAAATGTTTCTTTTTTTGATAAGATATACCTAAAATTAGGTAACTTTTGTTATTAAGCACCCACTCGTGTTTATATTGTAGACGAAGAAAAACGATGACAGATTCGAATAGGGGACTTTAAGGCAATATGCTTTTATATATGCGTAGGTTTATCTGAATATTCCTCATGTCTTCTAATTATTTCAAGTTAAAACGTATTTCTGCCTTTATCTAAATTACTTACTTTTTACTTATTTATATTAACTTAGTGAATAAATAAAGTTTAGACTTTTTACGAAAGAAATGGTGCGCGCAAGCCAGTGTGTACGGTGGTATCCATAGGTCGCTGGTTCAAATCCGGCTCGAAGGACCATATAGAAATTATGTTATGTTCTGGGTTATGCTAAATGATAAGAATGTTAAATTTTATGTAAACGTATATTGCACGTATTACAATGATTAAATGATAAAAGAGCGAGGGAGCGCTCGCGACGATACTCGAAGCGATTGATTTGCATACTGATTGTGTATGACTAATTTTATATTAAAATAAAGTAAATTGATGAGTTCCTAAAATTATAATAAACTAGGTATATATGATGTTTGTTTCACCGTACACAGTGCCTGTTCGCTGTCAATTATCGCTATTGGTGTCTTTTTAATGTGGCATCTTAGTAAGACAGGCAGAAGAATAAGAAAAACTCATGATATAAAACAATATTTTGTTTTCATAATCATAATGTTTAGAATATTCCGTACTTGACGTCATTCAATAGATTTATCTGCTTATAATGCAAACATTATTTATTATTTGTTAAAATCACAATTCTGCTTACCAGAAAACTAATATTTATTATCAGTCAATATATCAGAATGTTGTTTGTGTTCACGATATGCATAACATTATGAGAATGCAACTAGTTGCCGCAGTATCGTCCGGCGCGTATGTTTCCGCGAGAGTTGACCGCTTTCACCGGCACTCACTCATATCAGCGCACTGTTTATGTAGGTATACGTTATCACTAGGCTCTATGTACAGCGTCTTTTATTCAGCATTTAAATAAAAAAAGTGTGTCTGAGATATCATAAGTACTTAGAAATTATTTACTTAGGTATATGAAATATCACGAAACCGAAAGATGGCCCGGCCCACAAGACTTCCAAGTGAGATAAGTATCGTTGCCTATGGTCGTTTCCTGAATTAAACGACCATACCTTTCTTTAGCACTTCAATTCCTGAATTAATTATATACGGGTGCCAAATCAAATCGCCAAGCTGTAGGTACTTTGTGAAAGGCTAAAATAATTTTATTTCAAATTTGTATTTATAGGAGAAACAATAAAAGTATTACATTACCGCACGCACCTTACTTGCGTGCTTGCAAGAACACCATGTTTATTTCACTTGGACGTAGCTGTTGAGAAGTTTATTAGTAGAACAACAACAGCATACCGGTGGGAACAATACATATCGCACTGGAATCTTTGTTATCAGTGCCAATAACGTAGTGTAGCGTCACAACAACAGGTGGTGAGACTGTGCGACTTTCACCTGTGTGTGGCGGCGCGCGCGCGCTGTGTAGCTTAGTGTGGAGTTGTCCGCGCCCGCAAGCGCCGCCCGAGCAGTGATGCCCCGCGATGTCCGCGCCCGCAGAGCCCGCGTACGAGCCGCGACCCGCCGCCACCGTCTCCAGCCTCAAGTCCGAGGACTCCACGGAGCACCTCATCTGTAAGACGCCGCAGAACAAGACCAAGAAGATCAGAGAGGACAAAGTGAAAGACAAACAGAGTGTTACGTCCAAGAGTGTGGAGGCGGGCAGTGATGCGCCGCCTAGTGCTAGTAAGAGATTAGTGGTGTTCCTGGGGTTGTCGCAAGTGGTGCTAGGCGCGCTGCTGGTGGGTGGCGGCGCCCTAGCGGTGGTGAAGGGCGCAGCCCTAGCGCGTGTCGGTGCCGGACTGTGGGCCGGCTGTGTCGCCGTAGTCGCCGGAGTTGTCGGCGTGCTCGCCGGTATCAACGACTGTTACGGACTTAATGGAGGAGCTAATGGGTATGTTATACATATATTGTATACGCGTGTAAAGATCTTATAAAACGCTGATTACTATGTTGTTGCGATACTGTGATGTTATAATGTTAATATACAAATCTCAGTGTAAAGTGGATAACGATATAAGCCTACGTTTATACGTTAAGTTCATCAATTATACATAGGTATTTGCTTTTGGAATAAATCGTTTATCTAGTTGAGTTTTATATATAGAAATCAGAAGATTAGGACAATTAAGGCATACAAATATATATATAATTGTATTATTATGTATATAATATATCATAATAATACAATTATATACAAACAAAATATTTAGAAGTAAAACTATTGTTTGTATGTGACACAATACACATTATTTAACATAGTTTGCACATTATTATTCTCATATTTGATTATAATTGTTCAATAATACTCGACATACTCGTAGTTAAGTTGGAGCCGGTTGTGATACATGATGAAGTAAATTTCCAAGTGTTAATAAAAGCCTAGAAAGAGAATGTTCGGTGATAAATATTTACGAAAACTATATACAGAAATCTTAACAAAAACCCTATACCAATCTGTCTATTAGAAGGCTAAGTTGTCCACATTTCCTGGTTGAAGGAAAAGGATTATCCTTACAGTAGGATTTTACTATTAATTTATAAATGATCAAACTAGATCTTTACAAATGTTTATAATTTTTTTTAATAAGTGTGGTTTATCAAATTAGTAATGCTTTTTACTTAAATACTTTTTAAAATGAACAATTTATGACATATATAGGCAAGAACAAATAAATATATCTACAACAATGTATAATATCAAAATATCTGTATTCTACGTTTATATAAATAAGATTAGAAATGTTCCTGTCGGCTCAGTACCGCCTTTAATTTATACTTGACTACAATAAAAAACTGTTTTACCTTTTCATTAAAAAAATGTTCGCCGGAATAGTCATAGGAAATGTAGTTAATCATTACTTAATAGCTTTTGGAAATAATAAAATATTTAAAACATACATTAAATATTACTTATAACAATGATAAATGGCCGGTTGTCGGCTACAGGGTAATCAATTCGCATAGATTTACAGATCCTCTTATCACCCTGTTATTTAGAAAAATAATGTTTAGACCCAAAATTTTTCCTGTCATCTACTACACTACTGTGCCCTACAGGGTTCATGATTGTACTTAACTATAAGATTATTTACCACATGTTATACATTGTGAAAGCAATAAACGATTGAGCATTGTATAGATACAATTAATAATTTAAAAATATAAATTAAAAGGAGAGACTAATATGAATATTTATGACCTAAAATATTTTTACCATTTACACATGTAGGTACCTATTATTGCCTTACGCATACTTGTGTCAAAAGCACCTGGATAAGGTAACTAGCCATCAATGCAACAATGGTTGAATAGGTCCATTATCTCAGGCAGCGTTTATTACCTAAGCTATGAGATAAGTTTCAAAAAGGAACTTCAGTGATAACGGGAAACTTAAATATGAATAGTTTACGGATATCACGCTTGCTATATAACTACTCATGTTAATTAAAATGATAGTAATAACTTATGTTGTCCGGCTCACACGGACTAGAGAACTATCAAATGCAAAGCAAAATATTAAAATAGCGAATCATCATCATAATCATGACAAGGAAAAGACGTGTAATTATCTTAAAAACGTCTGCAAAATAGGCGGCAACGTGATATGTAGGTAGTGGTATGTAACAAGTAATATGTTATTTATCTAAGTAAATAAAACTTACTGATATATTTTTCATTATATAATTTTAACTAAACACAGCGCAAAAATTGTCCACTGCTGGACATATTTACCACCTCTTCCAAATTTTTCCACTTTACGCAGCTCTCCTTCACCAATCGGTTTCTACCGGTGGCCAGTCTACCGCATGAGGAGTAGGGCATGCAATATCGGAAGGTTTTCAATTCCGGAACTGAGTTCCAATACTGGAGGTCTAATTCCGGAATTCCGGAGCTAGTTCCGGAACTGGTAATTTTTGGAATATGTTGAATTAAAAGAAGTGTATAATAATATCAGTTGTTTAATTATATTCACTAAGAATTTGAACATGTTTGGTAATTTTTCTCCTTTATTATTGTCATTCTAAGCCGTTAAATTAAGACAAGACTTAACTTACTTATTGTTTTGATAATTACATTTTGCCAGCACAGAAAAACACTTCCATTCTCCACACTTGTTAGCAGAACACATAAAAATATATTTGTAAACTTCTGTCAGATAGTCGCCATCGCGTACATTAGAAAATTGGTCGAGAGATCTAATTCTTTTAAGAACTGCTATTGTGAAGTTCTGAAGACGATAAAAGATGCTACTGTGGAAAGTTGTATTGCCACCAACAAATAGTCGGACGGAAAGAGCCGAGCGTGTAGAAAGAGTAGAAATGAGCTCGCTCCTGCCTCGAAAACGGAGCGGAGTAAACACGATTTTAAAAACGTCTAGTTTAATTAAATTTAGCTGTAATAGCGTTGCATTACGGCACAGGCAACATTATGACAACTCACTAGCCAAATAATGGTATGTTATGCAGGTATTATTTAATAATATTAAAAAATGATGAATACCGGAATTCCGGTATTACTCCTCTCAATTCCGGAATTTAAAAAATCAGTGAAATTGTTAGGGAATTCCGGAGTTACGGAATTCCGGAACTCTGGAATTGCATGCCCTAATGAGGAGTCTCCCAAGTCCCCACCTAGCGTCTTTTATAATTGTTTACATAATTAAGTCTTATGGTCATAGTGTCTTCTCCGCTCTAGTAGACGCACTTATGCGATATAGCCTAACCAGTAAGCATTTCCGCACAGTGTCGTAGGAGATATCTTAACTTAATAACATATCGCAACGAAACCTACTTTAAGCTGTAATTAAAAAGCCTCCTAAGCTTTTAACGTATCATTTGTCATTTGAACATAACATGTACTAAAAATTAAGGCGCAATAATGGCCCCAAAATGTATAGGGCTTTGTTGACCCACTGTCAACAGCCCTGACGTGATCTTATAAACTACTGTCTATTTAAACGGACTTGCTTTAAATGGTAAACATATATGGCGTCGTGTCAACCGTAGACTAAAGAGTACTGATAGCTAGAGATGTATAACTGATGTGAATGAATGAAATCTTCACTTAAAGTTCTTTTAGTACTGAACGGTTTATGGCAATTTTTTTAGCTACATACATTATACAGTGTAGGTATATAATTACGTAATATTCTAATTACGCAATAGGATTGTGGAGTCGTAAATAATACTAAAAGTATTAAACAAATTATATAGGTACCAATATTTACCACTTTTCAAAATTAAATAAAAAATAATTAAATAATAATAAACAAGTAATTATTAATAAAAATAATTAAATAATTTAATAAATTTAATATCCGTTATTTAAATGAATGGAAAAAGTCCCTGTGACACAGGAATTATTCCTAGTGCGGGAGTGGTCTTTATTAAAAGAAGATAGTTTGACGTTATCTGTTTTATTTTTTTCGTTTTTATTACGTCTGACAAAAGATTTTAGTTCAAAATAATAATCACAGAATAGTCATTTTAGAATCATGTAGATTAACAAAATTATAAATTCACTTAAACAACATTATCTAGTACTTAAATAAATAATTTTTATTTTATTTATATTTTAACTAGGTGATGCCCGAGGCTTCACCCGCGTTGTATGAGTAGCTCAAATGTTATTCTACATCCTAACCTAACCCTATATTCCAAATTTCATCAAAATTCATTCAGTCGTTTTTGCCTGAAAGAGTAATAAACATCCATCTATACATACATGACGACCTCGGTGGCGCGCCGCCCGGTAAAGCCAGCGGCTGCCGCGCATGAGGTTGTGGGTTCGAGCCCCACGCAGGACAATAATTTGTGAGAACCACAAATTATTGTCCTGAGTCTGGGTGTTATATGTGTCCGTTAATTGATGTTTGTAAAAAGTCCCCGCGACACAGGGCATGATCCCTAGTGCGGGAGTTGTCTTTTTTAGAAAAAACAAAAAAAAAACATCCTCAAAAAATTTCGCATTTATAATATTAGTAGGATTTATTTAAACATTATCATTTTATTCGTATGCCAATCATTCATTCACTTTTGTTACTCATCCCTACGAATCTATGAAATTTCTAGAATCTACAAATGTCAAATAATGAAATTAATTTTTATCTGTGTAATTTGCCGTTAGAAAATAATACATTTATTTAAAATATAAGAAAAATAGTGGTGAAATCAAAGTAATTTACGTGTTTTCTATTGCATAAACGTATAATGCTACTTTCCAGAAATTTTCATCCATATCAAAGTGTGCGATTGATGTAAAAACTAGTGATTTTGTAATATGTGGTGTTTGTTTACTAAATAAATCAAGTAAGTATGAATACGGTATAGATAAGTACTTGTTTATAATACGATATCAAAAAAAGTGGTCACAAGTATTATAGATATTTTTTATGATAATATTAACAGTATATTGGACTACATAAAACATTCGCTATCTATAGAATGTAAGCCACGGACTACATAATCAGCACAAGTTATTTTATATCTAAACATAAAAACCTCTTATAATATTATATTATAAAAAGAAAGTGTTTGACACGTTCTTGTCTTTTGTAGATATAGATACACTATTATTATATTTGTATCATCTACTTTTATTGAAGTACAGTTATATTGGCAGATGAATATTATAAGTATTTTCTTTCAATCCTTAAGCCATATTCAGTTCTAAATCAGGCGAATTATTGAATACAGGACGGCACCTACGAAAAACACTGCAGAATCTTTCAACATCTGATAATAAGGCTAAACAAGCTGTCAAAGAGCTTGGCTTAACAAAAGCACACTAGTTATGAAGTACCCTTAAATAAGATTTGAAATGAAACTACCTATAGTCTATTTAAACGGACTTGCTTTAAAACGTAAACATATATGGCGTCGTGTCAACCACAGACTAAAGATTTAGTCTTTGATCTTTGAAAAATGTATAGGAAGCAAGGACAAAATTCTATAATCTACAAATGTCAAATGATAAAATTAATTTTATCTGTGAAATTTTATGTTGTAAAAATTATATTTATTTAAAATTTAAGAAAGATAGTGGATAAATCAAAGTGATTTACGTGTTTTCTATTGCATAAACGTTTAATGCTACTTTCCAGAAATTTTTATCCATATCAAAGTGTGTGATTGATGTAAAAACTAGTGAATTTGCAATATGTGGTGTTTGTTGACAAAATAAATCAAGTAAGGATGAATACGGTATACTTATATTTTAAGTTTATTATTACAGACGAAACAAAAAAATATCAAAACAAGTTTAATTTGAAATCGACGTAGTTAGTTCTACTAAGTAGGTCTGTATAGGAAGTTACGTCAAAGCGTAATAGGACAAGCTTTAAGAGTAATAAATATTACTCAGTATAAGGTAAATGATGCGTAACTTGGAGGTCGCAATATTAGACAAACGAGTGTCCTGGGTCTGGATGTTATTTGTGTATGTAATATTGATGTTTGTAGACATCGCGACACATGGCATGATCCTGAAAACGGAAAATGGCTTTTTCAAATATTTGATTACACTAATGAATGAAACCAGGCCATTTATCATATTAATAGTTTAAACTGAGACTCTGAGACAATTTAGAAATAAATCATTTGAGAAAATTTGCACTTCAGTGATAGACATACAAACTGTATATTGTCTAAATAAATATTAGTAAGTAGTTAGTTGTGGTATAGAGTAAATAAATATTAGTAAGTAGTTAGTTGTGGTATAGAGTACAGTTAGCAACAAAGTACGTTCGTAAGATAAACGAGTATAAGTAAAGGCTAAGCAACAAGAGAGCGCAAACATAAATCCTTCAACGAGGAAATGTGAAATCAATCGCGCGGTGCCGCATTCCGCTTATACTTACTATACCACTGTACTGTATAAATAACTATACAGAGCGATTCTGTTATTTATGTTAATAATTAGGATATATCCCACGGTAGAATAATAAAATAACAACTACTTAAGTATTAAATCTATCTCCGTGTGGTGACGGAGTAAGAATACAATATGCCAGCTTGTCTCATCCCAGGGGTGTCGTAAAAACCGACTAAGGGACTAACCGTGAATATTATCTTTACGCAATAAAAAGAAGCAAAACTCGAAATTAAACCCTATACCAATCCGTCCGGCCAGCGTGGTATTAGTAGGCCAAGTATCCCTCCGTTACAGGAGGAGGCCCGTCCCTGCAGTAGGACATTAATGGGCTGTTATGATGATTAAGTCTCTACCATTTCACGCGCGTCTGGTGAGACTTATGAATGAGTAGTGTCCGAGTTTTCTGTAAAATGTCTCCCTGCAGGGACCAGGCTTCTCCAGTAATGGAAGCAAACTTGTATATTACTAAAACCACCCTCGGAGCTAAGATTTGACCTTAGTTTTGATCATGTTAATATTAATGCTAAAAAGGAATACTTGTAGGCAGGTTGATCTTCTACTAGTTATAATGTGACAAACAAACAAGGAATAGTGACATAATTATTGTTCCACGACCAACCCGCTTCTTCTAGCTTGCAAGCTTAACTTTCTGATAATGATGATTTGATGATAACGTTACAGGTTAAGCTAAATGAATATGTAGTTAATTAAATGTAAACGTTTAAGTGGTCAGACGTTCTTTACTTTAGTATCCACAACTTAGCTTTACACAGTTACAAATAATAATAAACTGATAGTTAAGCAGCCTGTATTAGTAAGACATGTTAAGTAAAGCCTGTATACTATACAGTACACGTGTATGTATGTGTAATGAAAGCCGATGCTTTCTCCTCACAGCGCAGAGTGGCGGCGCGTTATGTAACGTTATGAAGGTCAGTGAGAGACTGTTTGCTAATAAACTGATTGATTTGATGTACGTGTGATGTGCATCTGTTTTGTAACATACAGTTAAATGTGACACGGAAGCAATAATTGTTTAATAAAGTTGTATTATTGCAGTTTTTTATTGCTTTATGGTTAACAGGACCACTCGTACCGACTAGTGTTCTCTGTAGTGCTCAGAGGTACTTTTAGATTTGGTATCCCACTAAGAGGTCCGAGAAGAAGAGTTTTAATTTTACTAGTTTCCCTGTGTGTTTGAATCAGATATGAGGAGATCAAAGGGATCGATATAGCGTTCAGGATTGCCCTATTGAAGTGGTGATGATTCACAATATGAAGACATGTTAGGCTTAGTGTATGGATAATATGGTGTGGATAGCACAAACCACTGTTCAGCTTGTTCAAATACGCGACCTTCGCTCTGTAGTCACACGCCGTGACCGCCAAAGAGACAGTTATGTACCAAATTTAGGAATGTTTTAGATTAAAAAAATGTTTTCAGTTAGTGACTTCATTAATAACAGAAAGTAAATTACAAATGAACTCTCATCAATTCCGTTTCCATTCGTTTCCTGTGTGTAATGCGCACTGTATACGCTGTGGCGCACCGGAGCGCCGCGTGTTCCGCTCTGCGCGCATGCAGACCTAGCAAGTGATGTTGTATGCGCGCACGCGTTTATTAGATTTGATTGTAATATAATTTTCCGGAAGACGAAGGTGGTCAAACCCGTCGCAAGGTGGACGGATGATCTAGTTAAGCTTACAGGCTGTTCTAAACTGTTAGATGAGTGAGGCACACTCAGAAAGGAGGCGACATTTAAACGAGGTCTATGTCTAGGAGTGGATGTCTTGTGACTGAGATGATGATGACAATATAACAGTGAACCTAGAAGGAGGACTCGCTGGGTACCATGAGAGTTATGCCAGTTAATCTGCACTTAATATAATGGCAAGACTGGCAAGAAAGAAAGGGTTGGTTTTAACTCTTAAGCAATAACTCAACTAACGTTACTAGGAGACTATTTAAAAAATGCGAAATAAGTCGCCTTTTACGACACACTCGAGATGAACTGGGATTGTGTCACCATTCTTATTCCTTTACCACATATTCATCACGGTCATAGTGTTTGTAAAGATATGAGATGAATCCAGTAGATTTACCATTTCAACAAACAACGCAATTAAATCTAAATAAACACAAAGTCGAGTAACATTACTTTTCCGTGATCGCGTGGTGACATGGCATTTCTATTTATAAGATAATTTGTATTTCATTTAAAAGTCTATTTTGTCTGTTTTGTCAAATCACTCTAAAATTTGGACGCAGCGTAGTAACATAATGAGCAACGTTGTAACAATTAAGTATTTGTAAAACGGAGCTAAGTAGGTAATGAGATAAATCTTTTCTATGTGATCTTTTCTTTCCCATACGACTTGATGCCTTTATCATACGATATGGTGACGAGATAATGATAATGATTAGCATCACACATACAAAAATACCACATCAGCCAATGGACAACAACTGTTGGACATAGGACTCCTCACAACTGTTCCTGAGACTCACTGGTCCATCGATGTCTACGTCCTAACTAGGTCTTCGTCCACCGTGTGAGTAATCTCTCTACTGTGCATGTTCCGGTACGCAGAGGAAAACCTTTCTGCTACAATGGCTGTAAATTTATTGCGCTACGTGTCCTTACCTCCGCTACTTTAATCGAGCGCTAAGTTGCTCACTTTAGTTCTTCTGCGGATATCTTCATTTCTGATTCGATCACGCAGGCAACCAAAACGGCTCTCAACATTCAATCTTTTAATTTTTAATTATTCAATTCTTCCGGAACTAAATAACAAACATGAGCACGATGCAAGTATTGTCTCCTATGTATAACATAGTAGTGTACCGTTCTTAGTTCCTGGTGGTGTGTATTGAGGCGGCGCGCTATTAGTCGGGTTCACTCGTATAGCGTTACTGAGTAACTGTGTCTATTGTTCATACCCGCGCTTGTATGAGTATCAGCAGTCGTGTCGTGACTCGGGACTGTTTACTTCTCGCTGTGAACCTATGCGAGTGTTTAATACATTGTGCGCGCATTCTTATCTACTATTATGTTTATGGGATCTACTTCCGCAGTAGAGTGCTATTCTCTCACATAATATTTATTTACTCTTTATATTGATTCGTAATTGGTATACAGGCGGACTTTATGTTGTCATTAATTACCTTCGATGATGCACATCTGTATGAAGTACATATTATTCAGTAAAAACCTAAGGGATGCCAATAGAAAAAATCTCACTTTAAATAACCCATAAATTATTTACTAAGATCAAGAAATAATCTAATTGTTACAAAATGTCAGCTAAACTAGTTCACAAGTACACGTAGGATCCCCCGTCACGTTATTGTAAAAAAGTAATGACCCTGCTCCACGCCCGGCACATGCAGTAACTTTTAGCAGAAGACACGGTAACACGTCGTTCAACGTCAACACAAACACGTTGTCGAACTTGACACAAAACTCAAATACAGTGTGGACTATTGAAGGCAATAGATGGTTGTCATGAAAATCATCGCAATCATTTTGTCGGGCTGGTAATTACATAACTTTGGAGCACTTTTCGTATTGAAGGAAAGAAGAGTTATATTCTAAAGTCATCCTCTCAAGGCTTTACAAACTTCAATATTTTCGTCAATTGAGCGTTATTTTCTTTAAGTCTTTTCATAACACGATAAAGTCTTTTTAAACGTAAAACTACTTTTGTTACACACGCAGAATATTATCATGATGAAAATTCATAAACTAATATACCTACTTACTTAATCACTTTTGGGACCGATACTTCATTTTATGTATTAGAAGTAGCGGTTCAAAAGTAAATATCACAGTAACGTTATATTTAACATCATAAAACAAATTGTTTGTTAAGTTGCATCAATTTGTTGAGCAACATCACTGTTGGCTTCACTCTGGGTACTTCGTACTTAATTGAGAGTTTATTTACACGGGAATGTTAAATTTATCTCATATTTCAATGTAAATTCGTTTTGTGCGTGTTTAAAGTTGCACAATTTTACCAACTAAATATACAAATTTTAAATTGTAGTGTAATTAGGGTGGACTTAAAACTTAAGGGTGACTATTTCATACACTTATTTATTGGACATTGAAAGGAATCAGACCTAGAGTAATTATTTATGTATGCAAGTGGCATAAATAAATAAACGTTTTGCGTGAGTTTAGAACTCCATGTGCTCTGCAGCCGCAAGCCCGACTTCCCCGTCACCAAGGCAGAAAATTAAAATATGATACAGAGACAAGCCTTTTATCCATAGGGAAAGATGCTACGAAAATGAAATTTGACGTCCCCTGGAAGCACCGAGAGCTTCCGAGACGGCCAGAAACTCGGTTTATAAATACCATGAGCCAAATTTTATCACAGGGTTAAGTTTTTGTTTTTTGTTTATCCTCAGTGAACTTTTATGACATTGATAGCATGTGTTCACCACCCTAGGTGAACACGTTATTACAGGGATTATTTAAAGGTTCTTATCTAAGACTGTGCTGTTACGACATCACGCTACATTTCATACTGAGTGCGGTTTTGTAGCTATTTAGTGATAATGTCTCTACCATAAGCAACAGTTCATCGACCTACACAATGTACGAGTAGCGGTCTCAGGCAATACTTAAGACTTATTAGCGCTCAACTATGATGACAGTAATAATATATTATTATTTAATTAACACTTATAATGCCTATTCAGGTGGTGATGACCAAATGAAGTATTTAAAAGGTAGTTCTCATCAGAAGGAGTTCTTAAGCTCAGTGCTATGATCTCTTTATTTAACTCCAAGCAGTAAGCTACTAATAATAGATTTTAAACTATCGCGATTTGTATACATAATACTATATTATATACGGGTTTTATTCGCGGTATATACCTACTACTTATCCTAGATACTAATAGGATAAATACCTAGGTTCTTCTCCGACGTTTCGGCCGACTTGCAATGGTCGTGGTTGCGGGGGGACTGCCTATTAGTATCTAGGCTAAGTAGTATATAGAGCGAGTAAGATCCGTATAGTATATAGTATAATCTACTAAGGTTACGAAGTCCAGGTGTAAGGGTACATTAGATAGGGCGATGAAACAGTTTGTGTCATTTTATTGTTTTATAATATTATCTTTACACCATGTTAAGCTTTTCACATCCCAACTTGTTTGATGCTAACATATTGTTTTATGTCTTGTTGACCACTGGAAGTGCTATAAAGATTGAAAGTTTCTCGAGTAGGCACTTATTCTCAATACTTAACTACAATAACTATCTCTATTACTACCGTGAAGGTACGTAGGTATAATCATTGCTACAACAATGTAACTAAACGCCTAAGGGCCTTTACATAATGAGAGGTGGACCGCCCGGCGCTGTTCACACGACTACTACGAGTAGCTACTCTACTCGGTCTACATCCTAATTATACGATATCGATACTTTCACTATAACGATTAATTATCGATATATCGTTAACATCGACTGTTATTGCTGTGACCTAGATAAACTGCGCAAATTTTAGTAAAGTGAGGCATAGAGGACTTGTTTGTAGATGAATACTAGTATACGTTACATTTGGTTTTATGAGGTGTTAAAATAAATTTAATATGTAGCGCAGTGTACCTTAGTATATATATGTGCAATGATTTAAATGTCGAGTGAAGTATTTTGTGCTTTTGTGCGTATATCCAGCAGTAGTCATCAATTGGCTGATATAATGATGACGGCGAAGTCTTCATGAGTGAAATGTATTGGAGATTAACTGTAGTTTCGACTATCATATGTCTGTTAATACAAGTGTATTTAACAGTGTGTATATATTTGTTACAGAAGTCCACTGCTGACCGCGTTCCTAGCGCTGTCCCTGCTATGCCTCGCGTGCGGGAACAGCGCGGCCGTGCTCGCTGCCACGGGGCTGCAGAGAGACTCTCTCAGACAACCCACTGCACCTTCCACCTTCGAAGTAAGAATACATTTTTACATTATCGTTTAACCCCACTGCTGTAAGGATGAGAAGAGCAAAGAGACTCTTGCGTTGGCTTAATGTGAAAATGTAAGATTTTTATACTTTTTATCTTAACGCTCGTCGTCCCGTGCTTAGTTGGCGCTCACAGCAGCAGGGTCATTCGAGGTATGATGGTGAAGAACATAAAAAACGTAGCCATATCTCTCCAACCCTAAACTACAACTATCAAAATTCACCTATTAGAATGGTTCGACTATAAAAGTCAGGCTTCTACAAAAAGTACTTTAAATTCATCCGTTGCATAAACACAAATTAATAAGAAACTATGTTACATTTAGCTTAAAATATAAGACGACCTAGTTCCAACTGTGCTAAAAATAACAGATCCACGAATGTATTAACAAATAAATATTGATTAGTGACGGTTGCTTCACTGATAGCAGCAGAACTAATCAGCTGATCGGATTACTGAGCGGTCATCGCGACGCATCGTTAGTTAAGTAACCTTAGAAGATGCAACAACTTGCAATGAATAAGTGGCGATGTAAAGTGTAGTCAGGTCTTTTCATATCTAGCTTGTTGGTTGTGTTCGCTTAATGCGTCTCCAAGCAGTAAGTAGTGTAAAAATACATTTTACACTGTCTGTAGGGGGATTGATATTAAGAGGACATGATACTTAACAACTGATGTCTAAGTAGGAAACGGTTAGACCAGGTTCTAGTGTTTCTGACATTACGTCTGTGAGCGGCGGTAAACACTTACCAGAAAGACCACTCGTTCGTCTGGTATCTACAATCTACAAAGCTACTGCGCCAACCAAACAAACTGGTAAAGAGTTTGTATTACACGATTTTCTTCTTTTATTTTTGTAGATATACTTAATATCTACAAACTGTTCCTTAGTCCAGTTTTACGACACCCATGATCAGATGTGATGGTGACACTATGTGCTAATTCACCTTGCTACGTCTAGTATACGACCATATATTTCTGTAGCAGCTTGAATAACAGATTAGTAAACATTTTGAGCGATTAATTATGCTCTAGTTACAGTGGCGCAACAGTTGCGAGCCTGACTCTGACACTACTTGCATAAATATCACGACTCGACAGAGATACATAACCTTTACTATAAATATATTGCTACTGTGTTAACAACCTCTCACGCTTTTCATAACGCACCTCATTTTATGTCCTGGACTGGACACTTCTGTCGTAGATAGAATTGCACATGGCAGGTTGTTTAAAAATAAATAGACATAACGAGTTGGTCCCGGCAAATATCACAGGCCTCGGTCTTTGCATGAGCCATGTTATGTCATGTTTTGGGTAGTTAGCACTCTGATAATAAGGATCTGACAGTCTATGTTTGCAGACAAACCCTTACCCATACATACCTATATTTAAAAAATTAATGAATGTATTCGTATTCCAGTTGTACCCATAATTTTTGTGTACCATATTTAAAGATAATATAAAAAGACTATAGTAAGGAATTAGACATTTGTGTACCACATTTAAAGAAGATATAAAAAAAACATGACAAGGAATTAGAGAAATAGGTATGTTAATTTTAACGAAGAATCCATACTCAATACAATCATTTGTATGTAGATGAGTTCGATTTTTATACAAGATGATTACTTGTGAATGATTTTACATGGGTATCTAACTCGCGACTGGTACGATAGGCCCACACGACTGCAGCACCATAACAGCAGACAGTAACACTACATAATGTATGTGCAACGCATACAACGCCATGCATAACTCATGATTAGGTTACTTAACTAAGTAATCTGTTGGGTTAATCATTAAGTTAGACAATTAACTTAACACGTAACTATTACTTATATGTAAGAGTTAATTAACTGTCACAGTACTGACGGAGATACGTGCTGTTATAGGGAAGCTACTCAATCAGTAAAGGAAAACTTGGTATAAGGACGTGTGACAATTACTGACCCGAAGTAATGATTAATTTTGTGTTGTTTATTATGTAGTAAGTACACTTCTTGAGCAATATATACAGGCTATAGAAATTATTATAAATTGAATAAACCGACAATCTCTTTAGTTCATTGGTTCATCATAACATCCCATTAATGTCCCACTGCAGGGACGGGCCTCCTCTCGTGATGGAGGGTTACTTGGCCTACTAACACCACGCTGGCCACACGGATTGGTATAGGGTTTAAGGTTCAAGTTTTTCTTCTTTTTATTTCGTAAAGATAATTTACGGATAGTCCCTTAGTCGGTTTTTACGACACCCATGGGATGAGATGGGGTGGTGACATATTGTATTCTAACTCCGTCACCACACGGAAGAAGTTCATTGGTTGAACCTTACCAATTGTAATAAATTTCTATTGAAAACCTCTTTCTTTGTTGAACATTCAAATTTCCTGTATTAAAAATAAAATTAAAGAACATCTAAACGTACCGCCTTCCCGATACTTCACAGCATCTATAACTCGCTGAAAAAGTGTAGAATACTAAACTATTCCGCGTACATAACGAAGGTTATATAATTTAACGTGAGCACATCATGTCACGGCTCGTATGTTATCGTGACATGATGTGCCTACGTGAGACAACGACTGACCTTGTACCATATGACTCTTACATGTTACAACTAAGTATACTTTATTAGCTGTAATTACTACATGGTAATATCATTAACGTTTATTATACACGTAGGAATGTCTTAAGAAGATAAGCAAATTATCATAACAGCCCATTAATTTCCCACTGCAGGGACGGACCTCCTCCCGTGACGGAGGGATACTTGGCCTACTAATACCACGCTGGCCAGACGGATTGGCATAGGGTTTAATTTCAAGTTTTCCTTCTTTTTACTTCGTAAAGATAATATTTACAGTTAGTCCCTCAGTCGGTTTTTACGACACCCATGGGATGAGATAGGGTGGTGACATATTGTATTCTTACTCCGTCACCACACGGACAGCAAAGCAAATTAATAAAAATGGTTTTGTTCAAAGAAACCAAGTTACTTTCAGGTAGAACATAGCATGTTCCATATTCCAGTATACAGGTTAACTGCAATTATGTCCTTTTCATGCAATGAAATGATGTATAAAATGACTGAGCTAATAAGAGTGCATTATTTGTTACATATAGCTTGCAACGATAACTCATTACACAATAGTAGTTAACCGACAGACTCATCCGTGCAACTATTTATGTCTTATGTCATACAACACTTTCTTTTATATGTAGAGATTGCCTCACTATACATGATTTTTTGACGATTGTGCTACTCAACATAAACTAAGTAGCGATTCTTGAAAGATTTAAAAATACAGTAAATATAAACACTGATGCATCTTAAAGTTAAGTACATACAATACGCTTTAGCACAGTATAAATAAATATGTCGAATAGTTTCCCAGAATATCAGACATAGTCATAAAGTAGTATATCGATATATATTATACATAGATACAGAGTAAACCTAGACCAAGCAAGCAGTCATGTTCTTGCACATTACATTTATACACACAGAACAGGCTTACCTAGTGTGGAACCTACGGACAATAATGATTGTATTTCATCTTTGGCAACAAATAATTATCAATTTAATATAATTACTTAATGTTTAATTTGTTCGAACATCTGACCTTGCATGAAAAGACGAAATCCATGTCATTAATCAGAACTGCACCTAAAACTCAATACTTCTAGTTCAACTAGCGCATGAGATAACTATTTACTATTAGTAGTAGATAGGAAACAGCGCAACGCAGCCTTGTTCACGATCAGTACCTAGTATGTTGTACGTATAACGCATGTGCAAGAGAAAAGCGCACTCTCTAATGTAGACGTATATAGTCTAGAGTTCGTTCACTCCACAACTACTTAACTATTGATCATCTGTTATTACTTTATATCGACTATACTTTACTAATAATAGTCTCAGAGTATATCTATTTATCATAAGAGTTATAATTAATTGTTTGGATTTATTTCTTTTTGTTTTAGTTCATTATAAACTATTAGTTTGTTGAGATTTGTTAATTAGTCAAAGAGCTCTCCCCCTGACCTCTACATGTTTTGATCCATGACCAACGAATGCCAGTATTGTTGTGCCCTATCCAGCTTATCTCGCTACTTCTTACGTTTGTTTTTACGGAGTGTTGCGAGGCCGATTTTCTGTTTTCTGTTTTTTTAAATTAAGACTATTGTTATTGCGTATTGTTTTAATTTTATCTTGTAAATTATCATTGTCAGCGGTAAAGAACCATTGAATAAATAAATTTCGTATCCTTTGTGTCAACAATGTAAATAAAATAATGATATCATAACAGATTGTACACCTACATTTATTAAACAAACTTTCACATCTATAGTGGTATCAATAGGACAGTACCTTCGCAAACAAAAAGCCACAAAACGTAAAATAATTGACACAAAAACCTCTTATTATTTCCACACGTCACCGTCATCAATACGATGATGAGTGCCTGTACATCACGCGTGAGGAGGCTCACCTTCGACCTTCGTGAAAACACTGTCATAGTACAAATATATACAGTATTTCGACTTCATAGAAACGGACGAAACGCGAGTTATACCTACACGCTCACAATAGCGGTGGCTTTGCAAAGTGAACAGTCGCGACTGTGCCGCAGTAACGAGCGGGAAAGTAGGGAAATATAATTAAGTGGGCAGCCCTATCGCATGTTTACGTACCGCGCAGTCGAAGGCATTTATAATAAATATTCGGCCGAGATAGACTACTGGTTGTACTGTGACACTGTGAAGCATCACAAAGTACTGTAACATTTGTATGTATGTACATACATGTAGGTGTAATGTGTTACGCGTGTATGACTCTCTATGTATTAATACTTCACTAATTGACAGCCATGTTGAGAGAAGTTTTATTAATGATCTCTGTAGTATTGTGAGAAGTTCTGTTTTGGATATATACGAGTATAGGCACATTCATAGTTAATAGATTTTTAATAGTAACGGTTGTTCAACGAGTAGGGTAGCAATACGTTTCTTTTTTATAGGATAAAGGTCATATGAAAATACTTGGCTAAGCACTGAGTTAAATCTAATGATAAGTAGGTACACAAAACTAAGCACATTTCTTATTGATATAGACAATAATTTAAGGTGTCAAAAATTCCCTTACGTGGGATTCGACACTGTGAGCTCATACTCGCCTACTTAGATTGCTCTCTTTGTCTACAGGATGAGATGGAAGCATGGACGCCAGTGCTGACCAACATAGCCCTGCTGATCATAGCGACAGTGCACTGCCTGGTGTGCATCGTGACCATCTACCACTTGTCCAAGCGCATCTGCTCCTGCTTCCGCCCCAAGCAGCCCTTCGACCACAACCAGTTCGACCCCACCTTCAAGCCGGTGCAGCAGTTCGTGGTCAACGTGGACGAGGTCAAGAAGGCCCATGACGTGGAGAGGCTGCGGAACCATGAGCTCTGTAAGGATCTCGAGACTAAGCTGCAGGGGGAGACCTTGAAGAAGACCAAAAAGGTGAGTTTGTTTTATTCCAAAAAGTTTGTATTTTTTGGTTTTTTTTTTCAGCGTTACATTTCTTCTGTATTTATTTATGACTTTTTTTTAAATGTTCATGATTAAAAATCTGGTATAAGTACGTTACTGGATTTTATATTTAAAGTTTTCTCAGTAGGATTGTCAGGATTCGAATACCACGCAGTAATATTGTAAGTCGCCGGCCAGAAGAGTTGGTATAGCACTTAAATCTAGTAGTGCTTCTGTCTCGTAATATCTCAGGCACATAGTCTACTTTTTAAATACTACCAAGAGGAGATATTTGGTAAAGACACATAGATATGTTTTCCTCCCCTTAAAGCTGTGTATATTCTGCAGGAAGGCGAGTTCGGGAGCGCGAACAGTAAGGAGAAACTGGTTACACGCTGGCTGGGGCAGGGGGCGCCGCCCGCGGCCCCGGCGCGCCGCCGCGGCGTGCGCAAGCAGAGGAAGCCTCCGCCCATCGTGTTCCTGCCTGCACACCCGGCGAGCACGGTGAGCTATTTACTTTATATCATAGTGATCACACAACCACTATAAATATCATCATCATCATCATAACAGCCCGTTAATGTCCGGACGGGCCTCCTCCCGTGACGGAGGGACACCTGGCCTACTAATACCACGCTGCCCAGGCGGATTAGTATAAGGTTTAATTTCAAATTTTCCTTCTTTTTATTTCCTAACGACCAACTAATATATATAAACTAATATTCACGAATAGACTCTTAGTCTGTTTTTACGACATCCATGAAATGAGATAGGGTGGTGACATATTGTATTATTTCTCCGTCACCACACGGACAGTTAAATGTTACAGATACCTGTGTATATGTAGTAGTAGTAATGTAGTAAGGTATATATAAACAATGTTATCTAGATCATGTATAACAGCATGTATGACAATGTACGTTACACAATGTTGCGCGCGCATCACCATACAAAAGACATCGACGCGCTACGTGCGCGAGACTCAATGCTTTTAGTATAACTTTAAACAACTAATGACATATTTAATATTTTTTTAAATTTGTATCTAGATAATTAGAGATAAAGAGAGATTTTAAATTGTAATGAACTACGGTTTACTCGTAAACTGTGTATGACGGTACACTATAAAGGCTCGGTCGCGCCGCGGTTGCGTACGCAGCTACAGAGCAAGTTATTGTTTTCAGCAGAATCATTGTGCACTAAGTTTGCCCACTCTTATCAACATACGCTCCCCAACATCTATTGATAAATACTGAACATTACATTAATGGAGGCACAGGGAGATTCCTGGAAATATGTCTTGACTTCGGTGCTGTGTTATTTGTTGTGGCGTTTATTCGTTTTCAAGTGATTCCTATTAATGAAAAAAGGGGTCGTGTTATTCGAGGTCGCATGACTTCGTTGGTAAGATATTCGTGGTGGCGTGCATTCGTTGTTACGTGATTCGTTGTAGTAAACTTACGGGGTCGTGTTATTCGTTGTTTTACTTTTTGTTGTCACACAGTACACCCACTTCGGGTCGCGTGCGTCGTTTAAAATTAAGTAATTACAGTTATAGAATTATGTGACACCTTAATATTCAGATCCTGTGCGGTATTTATTTACTAACATAAATATCTATGTCAGAAAAAAAAACTAGAAAAATACGGCACCAAATCCTCATAAACCACCACCACAAATATTAACTGTTACCTACTGTTGTTTATCTCTCTCCAATCAAATAAAAATCTATGCTAGCTTTTATTCCAAATACATAAATGTATAGAAAAATCATGAATACGATAAACGAATATTAGAAATCTTGTTATATAACATACCTGTCTATAACCGAACTATTATGTTTGGTCGAAGTGGTCAACCACAGAGTCAGGGGTCACGCACAACTGTCACTCACGACTAACACGTAATAGAGTGACCATTGTCTAAATACAGACTATAAAATAATAACTGGCTCGGTGACACAGCGAGGTTCGAATTCCACGCAAAATAATTATTTGTGTAATCCATAGATTATTGTACTTTGTATGCGTTAATGTCATGCCCGTAAAAGTCCCGGCGGCACAGGGCTTGTCCCACTGCAGAGACGGGCCTCCTCCCCTGACGGAGGGCTTACCAATACCACGCTGGCCAAATGGATTGGTATAGGGTTTAATTTCAAGTTTTCCTTCTTTTTATTACGTAAATATAATATTGACGGATAGTCTCTTAGTCGGTTTTTACGACACCCATGGGAAGAGATGGGGTGGTGACACAATGTATTCATAATACATCTTTTTTTTTTTCATATCTCATACTTACAAAGGTCACGCACTACTGTCACGACAAATACGTAATCGCATGACCATTGACTAAATATAGTTTTGAATCATTATTATTTTAAAATGATTTGTTGTTTCATTGCGTAATCGAATCGTGATCCACAAGAGATATTGCGATATCGGTCCACTGCTAGGACCATTCTCCTTCATATATGGAGGGATAATAGCCTAAACATGTTAAGCTGGTCAGACGGAGTTTTCCTTATAGACAGTAAACATTTTCTATTAAAATAATGGTAAGAAATACTGACGATTACGATTCTCATTATCGGTCATATATTCTGTTTTTCTAACCAAGTATATTACAATACATAATTGAAAAAAGCAACTACATATTTATAATTTTATCCTTCCAACTTCTGACAGAAATGACTTACTGCCAATTTATAGTAAATTACTTAAAATTAGCCTCCGGCACAAAAAAGCGGCTCGCTATTAACCAGTACACAAACTTATAAAAACTTATACCTAACTACTAAAACGTACGTATATATTAATCAATCAATAATTAATATAATTGGTAATGACTCGCACAAAAACATTCATAAACACAATAATCTACAAGTTTTTGTGAACATTGTACGTAGAGTAAGTGAGTTTGATTCTGTTCCGCATGCCATAGACCATATACCTCTACCGATAGACACACCCACTGAACGTGTAGCCTGTTCATTTCCCCGTTTAGTTTTACTCCATTACACATTTAATACTATTTAGGAAGTTAATCAAGAATGTTTATAATTTTTCTATCAATATTGATGTTGCATTGAATGCTACTGTTTTAATTCTGCTATAAAATCGACTAAGATCAATTGATATTTGTTCCAAAACTAGGTGTCTTACCGGCTCTTAAATGGTGGTCATAATTACTAGTTAGTTTAAAAAATAGCATCATCATTATATCAGCGAAAATACTATTTACAACGAAATATTTTTTGCAAGAGGCCTCTGTCCAGAGGCCTCGCGCGGTCCTGTGCCTCCCTTATCCATCGTTTTCCGCCTTCCAGACTAGGCTGTCGTTCCACCCAAATAACATTTCCTAGAAATATAAATATTGTTAATTAAATCTGCTTCTCGCTTACACACAAGATATCACTATCACTATAGTACGAGTAGGGAGCATCTGGTCAATAATTTAAATTGATTAGCGTTTGCAGTTATTTCCTTGTATTAAAGTAAAACATCACATCAAAACTTATAAACATATTATTTTATAAACTGTGTAACTACTAACTATTTGCGTCGTTAGTTTTTTGTTGCAAATAATTTGCGTATTATAACTCGTGACAAGGAAATTTATATTTAATGTCGTACGTGTGCCTCACATCAAGTAATAACATGAGTAACTTGTTATTAGACAAGGTAACCTGCATTCATTACATTCTGAGATATCAAAGAGTATTAAGAATATCAGTGACTGTGACCTATCTTGGGGGTGTATGTGCACTTAATATATGGAAAAAAATAATTATTTATGTATGACAATAGTATATATGTATGATTTCCTCTCTATTTACTACAACGACGACGTTGGGAAACTGGATTAGGACGACACAAGCCAACCAATCAGATTGAGTAGCATACTGTTACTACCTAGAACTTTAACTTTAGACACATTACAGAATTAGTTTTATGGTATCATACCCCCAGTGTGGCAGGTCACCACTACACCATCAGGCCATCTTTGAATAGAAATAATTTTAGCCGCCTCCTATAAACAATTGTTCCAAAACGTTCGACTAACCAACGCACGTGACCGCGTTGATCACCGCTATACAAAAATAAATGAAACAAATTCGCTCAACGGACTCAGAGCATTTATTTTTATTTTCATTAATTGTAACCTTTCATTGATTACGTTTGTATTATTTTTTTGGCTTTCGAAACAGTAACAGTATATACTTTTTATATTATGTAAAAACTATTTAGTAAAAAACTAAATTTGAAAGACAGCGTCGCAATGAAGCTTGGGGTCAGAAAACTAGTGCTTTTCATAATATAATAGAGTTATTGTGAAGTGTAAAGTAATAGATATATAGGGTCACGTAATGTAGCGGTATCTTTTAGTTATGTTATACAATATTGCGCGTGATCTTTTGTCAAATGATATACTGTATTGATTAAATATCAAAAATGTTTTTTTTGTGTATCTCAAACTGCAAGGTGATAAACATTTTGAATTCAATAGAAACAGTTTTTCCTTGTACTGACTACGATTATGTTTATTTTAAAGACATCTCTTGTACTATACTTATAGAAAGATAACCAAGACTATTTAGGCTCTGAACAGGCATGGGGTTTGAGCCTGCAATTCCATTACCGATTATAGTACTCCATAGTTAAAGAAATATCTCCCTATCTCGTATTGTGGGCGTCGCTAAAGTCAAATAAGAGTTATTGGATATCACGGCTACAGTAAGAAAGTTAACACCCAAACTCGTCTCTTATCTCCTAACGAGTTACGCTAGTCGTACGAGTCTTCGTTAGTTACGAAATATTTTAAGAAGAACCACATCCTGCAATGAACATCTTTAGGCTCATATCTGATAAGAAAAGTAATCATTAACTATTAATAAATATGGTGGGTCGGTCAGAGATGTTACTTATTGTTTAAGAATCCGCGCTGGCGTTGTAGTTGCGGGTATGAGAGCGTAACGTATATAAAAAGCGCCCCGCTATGCGCACGCGCGGACTAGACGCGGAACAATCGCGCATCACAGTGCGGTAGACAGACTTCATTAGCAACGTGATTGATAACGTAAGCTATCGTAGAATTATCTTGTCTCCTATGTGCTGCTACACTCGACGTTGTAGATTGTTGCAATGTGTTGGAGGTCTACTTAGTAGTCATGTTGGATTAAATCTTTATTATACTTAGTGGCTAATTAGTACACCCAGGTTTGTAAAGATCAGCCAGGTACTATAGCCACTCCGAAAGATGCCTACCCTCATGGGAAAAAGACGTAAGTATGTAGTAACCCCTACGTTTACTTGGGAGAATAACTCTACTTGTATGTTATGGTTTCAAATTACTTATTCGATTTCAGCAATATTTTTTGCGGAGATAAGTAGATTAAGTAGAACATGGGACCAGTCATAGGTCGCAAATAAGTCTTAGAGTTTTAATTTAGGAATTCGCAGATGATGATTTATCTTTTATTAGATTACAGTGTGAACTGACTGTAGTATAAAGATAAACATAATTAATAGAGATTCCAGACTTAGAAATTCATTTTATAACAATGTCTGAAAAATATTTGAATATAAATTATATCGGTACAGTAATATTATACAAAAAAGTTCTTTTATTAACACGAAACATCGTTATTTAAATAAAACTTTTATTAACATCATAAAATGTATAACTTGAGAGATTGTATGTTTGTTACACTTTCACGCAAAACTTACAGAATGTATTTGGCTGAAATTTTCGAGTAATAGGTATTACATTATGCCATGCCTATAAACAGTCGCAATTAAAGCCATTAAGTAATTCGGGTCAAGCCCATATGGTAAGTTTTGTATTCAAACAAACTTCAACCAAAAATATTACTCTTATTCCATCATTTCGATATATTTATGTATGTTATTAAATATGCAAATTATATATTTATGCTAATTGAAGTATAGATTAAATGAATAAATTATAGACATAAAATCAAAATAGTAATTAACAGAATTTGTGTCGGTAATAATTGTATGTTACGAGACGTAAACTGATTTCAGAATATTGTAACACATTATTCTAAATGCCAAACGTAATTTCATTTAATATTATATATTCTTCACACTCTTACAAAAGATCAGAGAAAATTTTGAATCTTAGGAACCAGAAATGTTAAAATAAACCAATTCGTCTGGTCAGCGTAATATTAGTTGGACAAGTTACTATTCCTCACATGAGGAGGTCTGTCCTTGCAGGACACTAAAACCCTGATAAAAAGTAATCGTGTAGAAACTCTTTAGTTATATAGCAGATGCTTTTAAATGATTCCCCAAAGCGGACTCTCGTTAAAGGAAGAACAGACCCATAAGTCTGTCAAAAATAATAGAAGGAGAACTGAAACGGTATAAAATGTTCAAAAACGCTTTAATCTAAATGAATACAACCTTTGTTATATATTTTTTAAAGTCCTTTACACTACTTAATCTAAGTTCAAGTACATTTTAAAGTTTATAAAACTTTTTTACCACCGCCTCCAAAGCGCTAGTAGAGAAGAAGCGGCGCAACAAACTCTACTGCTGCATTTTCTTGACTTAATATATTTTTAACATTGTAGATAACTGTAATTAGGCGCTGCAACCATTGTATGCCATACATAACCATATAACCAATGATTATTCAATGATAAAGGTAGCGTCATAAAGGTATATGTAGTACACAAAAGTGGGAGCACCAAATCACATCCATAAACAATTATCCAGTAATAAAGACGAATGTATAGAAGAATGTATATATAAATAACAAAGTTTAGATATTAGTGTTATGTTAGTTAACAAACAGTAGATACAAGTGTTGCGGTGGGCAAGTTGTTGACTCACAGTGCGGCGGTGTGGGGTCGTGCACTATCACGATCTTACTGAACTTTGGGAACTGAACTCGTTATGGCTGCCTCCTACATACCTTACCTACTATACCTACTGTTGAGATCCTGGAACATAGGCATACCGTCACCGCCTACTTTGTTCGTCTGAAATAATTGCTTTAGGAAGACAATTTTATAGTAATCAAGAGTTTAGCGTGGTTTAGCTTTGAAACAGTTTTTAAAAGTACAGCCAGATTCTGGCATTATTAATATTAGTTGTAAAGTACCATTGTAGCTAGCAGTACGCCATGAGACTGGGTATTGTCCTCCTTCAAATCTTTCTTAACTAATTGTGAGTTTGTGTCTTTTACAAAGACTGGTTCCGTTTTAAACTAAGGTACTAACTGTATGGTTAGAAAGTGAAGGACGCGGAATGAAAACATTTCCTAATAAGAAGCTTATCTTCATTCATTTTACATACAGTATTAGTGTTCAGTTATGAAAGTAGAAGGAGTAAAAATTTCCAAAAAATAGTGTTAACTATACATTGCAAATACACATAAACTATACAATATATCAAGTAAATAAAAATATCACATCATATAATTTACATAAAAATTAGACAATGACAACGAGTTAAACAAAATGCATTGCTCCAGTTAATAGAATTAGAACCTTATACCTAGTTCATAAGGCATATATTTCCTCAATATATGAGTGTAGTAGTAGCACAGTTTAGTACGCACTGTGTGTAGAGACAAGCGCGTGCGATTATTCACACCGCGCTGAGAGTATTGTCCATCCTTGACCCAGATACGATACTCGCAACTATTTCGTACTACAGGTGCGCCACACCAACACTTTGTTATTGGACACTGAACCGTATTACTACAGCATTAGATGCTGTAGGTTTATGTGCAGAGATTTTCGTCTATACAGGTGCGCCAGACTAGCATACATAAGACTTTGTTGTTGGAAATTGAACCTTATTGCAAAGACATTAGATTATACAAGTTGATTTTACAAGCAGCCTTTCATGTTAAAAGATGACCAATGGTGGCTGTTGATATCATCAATTATCCCCATCTCCATGTATACATAGTTTTATGCAATAAATAACTTTGTGTATATCAATTATTGCGCGCATAAAAAGCTTAGTTAAATACTATTTTTAAAGCTTAAGCTTATATATCTTCTAGAAGAAAATACTAGTTACATTGGATAGTAATACCAATTTCCTAAATAGCGCAATTCACCTCCCAATTTCAAACATCAGTATGCAAAAGCTGTGAATCTGATAAGCTGTTGGAAGTCAGATCATAGAGACACATTCTGAAGAGATTTTTATCAAAGAAATGCATTCATTGACTCTAGTATTGAACTGCGTGATGTCTATCAGGTTCTTTGCAGTTACGTTGCCGTATAATTTATAAAAAAAACTAACTTTATTGTCTACTGCTTGATTAAGCATCAAGTATCTCTCCAATAATGACATATAAGTTTACATACTAAGTTTATATTTAACTTAACTTGCTGGTTATCATACCAATTGATCAAAGGTTTAATTGTACAGAAAGTAAAAGTCCGCAGACACTCTCGTTTACGTAGTTGATGTGAATTCGGGTTGATACGCGCACACGATTAACTGATTTTCCCTCACTGTACAAAATAACTTGTAACATTAACTATTGTTTTAAATAATTTGTCTGTATTTAATGTAGCAGTTTATTTGAGCGTGGGATTTTAGTTTATAACTAGTAAGAGTGTAGTTATTTACAAAATAAACGATATAAACGTTGTTCTATTTCACGTAGGTAGTTATTATTTTGATGTTCACAAACGAATCTGTATTCTAGCCACATGCTAGAGTACAGATTCATTTGTGAAGTTTTAGTGCCACTAGCATTAAGCGTTCTGTTCAGCATAAGATTCTGTACAGTGTATATAAGTATTTAGTTTTCAAGTTGGTTGGTTAAGAACTGTTCATGAAAAGAAATGTTTGACTTGTGGGGGTTCAAACCTGCGACCTTTGCGTAGCAGTCATGTACCTACTGCAACAACACAAAGTCAGGTGTACAGAGGCTCAATACCTTATGAAATACATGGTAATAAACCCTTATACTTTATATAGAAAACATAGGACTTCTCAAAATCGGTCTTTTGTAGTAATAGTATTTGTATTGAATTCACAGTGTGTTTGTATGAAGTGTATGAACACGCGCATCACTGCAGGAATGGTTCCTCACAACAATTATAAGATAACTCAGTTCTCGTATGTAGGTTGTGTACATTTCTTTCATTCTTAGAATTAGCGTTTATAATGGTCGAGAGTAAACAATGTGAACCTATACTTAGTCTATATTTACTTGTGTAAAGTTGTGTATAATCTACTGTTTGTTACAACGCACTGTTTTAGATGCACGCATGCTCTCAATAGGGATGTAGCTTTGTTTTAACATTATATGTGTCTATGTATGAGCTACTGCGAAACATAATACTCCTTTCGGTGACCCGACCAACTCTTCTAGCCAAGGTTATTTCAAAAACATACCTATTACTTACCCTTATTAATTATCATTTCAGTTAAATGACGACACCTCTTACATTTTTAAAACTTTATACCACTTTGTGAGTAGAGGGGAGGGTGTCGCATGGTACTGTGCTATTGTTACGAAATAGTATGTGATAAGTTTAACGTAACTCAAACATTTGTATCGGATATAAACTTGACATCCGTTACATCCCTGACGCAAACAATCACATACTCATGTTCGCACAATTAAAACTATTATTACGATTCGCATCCGTCGTGCTTCGGACTAGTTATCATTGCAAGACCACCAACACATACTCCAAACAAAACACCACTTTATATACATGAATATTTAATTTCGACGACCTCGGTGGCGCGCCGGTAAAGCCAGCGGCTGCCGCGCATGAGGTTGTGGGTTCGATCCCCACGCAGGACAATAATTTGTGAGATCCACAAATTATTGTCCTGAGTCTGGGTGTTATATGTGTCCGTTAATTGATGTTTGTAAAAGTCCCCGCGACACAGGGCATGATCCCTAGTGCGGGAGTTGTCTTTTAAAAAAAAAAAAAAAAAAAAAATACAAAGCTCAATTTGCTGCTAGCAATGCAGCTTGCAGTCCACAATGTAAATGAAACTATAAGACATAGTAATAGGATATGAATTTCTTTAAAAGATGTGGGTGGTGAGTTGGTAATATAAGTGGAGCGAGAATTCGGAATTAAATAAGTATAGGGGTAGAGTCGGAGCAGCTATGTACAATGTTATCAAACTATCAGTACAGTAGCACGTGCAGGCTAATTGTATCCCGAATGATCTGCGGAATGTTATACCGAGTTTATGAGTTAGGTCGAGGTACGCCGATTGCAAGCTGAACAATTGCATCATGTTAAGAAACTTTGTTAAGAGTTTCCCTTCAAAATAGCCGCTAGTCATAGCAGCCTGGTCGCTCTCTTTATATGAAATTATAGCTCAATCAATCAATCAATTAGCCTATCGCTGTCCACTGCTGGACATAAATAGAAGTTATAGGTATTTACACAAAAAAATCAGGTAAGGAAGTAAATATATCATGGTGACTTATAAAATGAGTGAAATAATAATAATAATAATAGTTTTTGCACTCGGCAGGGACCATCTCTGGGTGTATCATATTGTGCGTTCAGAGATGGTATCTGCCCTGTGTATCCATTACCATATTAAATATCTCTTAAAGAGCCTCTACGTCTTGGCTTCGGCCCGATGTATGCCTTCCAAAGAACCGGGTCTCCAATAGACCCGAGTATTATGGACAAGAGAAACATAATAAAAATAATAAAAACTTTATTTGCACAAAAAACATAATTACAGTTATTCTATCTTAAACATAATATGAGAGGCACATTTTATTTACAATTTATAGATAGAGTGTACGATGAAGTCTGAACTAGTATAATAATATGCGTATAGTAAATAAATATGCGAATTATAAGTATAGAAGGTACACAACTTTTAAAATTTTTGATCTGTAGTTAAATAATAAGTGATGTGTAGGTGGTCCTCGACACACACTAACATACACTTAAATCAATAACATAACATCTTGTAGGTTCTGCTGAATAATGCCATAAATCTAATTACCATAGATCCTATAAATCTTACGAGCTGACGCAGGACGACTTGCCTGTCTGTCATCTGTTCACGAGGACTAAGTTTCTCAAACTAAACGGTGTCAATATTGAGCATGTTCAAACATTTAAAAATTCCTTCCTATGACGTACCATAAGTTGTGGAACCAATTTTCGGCTCATTTATTTCCTCCATCGTATGACATTGGGTCCTTCAAACGTAGTGTTTTATTTGGCCAAACCGGCAAGATGATGACGACGGATTGAAGTTATTTTTAAACTACCATTCTTTGGCTGAGTTTCTGGACTGGAGGATCATATTGCCGAGTTTATGTATAAAAATATCTTCTTTACAGTTTCGAATCAGTACAAAACTTTGAGAATCAGTATAAATCAGTGGGTAGTCGATCAGTAGCGATATAATACATAAACATAAGTTATTATATGTTAAGATGAGAAGGGCTTGCTTTCTACAACATTTGCAAGTATAATGGTACATCTTCATTTTGCCGTGTGCTTTCCAAACTTAATACAATAGAGTATAAAGGTTATTCTGTGAAAGGTTAGTTTCGTTGTTGTATGAATGTTAATTAAACATAAAAGAAAGTATTTGATGATTATCACTATCTTAAACGACTTTGTCATCAATTTCTACTATTACTTTTTTTACTAGTTGTTGCCTACGGCGACACCTGCCTGAATTGTCTGTTTCAATGTACATAAATATCAACATCACTAAATTACTCCCCTAAAACTAATTGGTCAAGCAAATGAAAACCTACAATGGGATTGGTTATCCCGACGATGTCTATCCCAAAAATGCAATTTGGTTAATCCATTTCAGTATGAAGAGGTTACAAACATTCACACACTCTCACAAACTTTCGCCTTTATAAAATAAATAAGCAGAAAACTAACATAATAACTGTATTGGAGGGCACAACAGCACTTCTCATACATACAAGTGGGCTTTAGTATTTGCTTTAGTACAAAATAATAAAAAAAACATTCAAGAAGAGCCAATCTAGACAATTTACTAAAGAGTATAGAGATAGGAAAACGTTGCATAGAGAAACGCTGTTGTCAATATTTAGGGGTCGGCACAACTTAGCCAGTACCCACCGAAATCGAAGGAAAGTTATTAGAAGTGGTAGTACCCAGAGTTTAGATGTTTATAGGTGTCCCATATTAATAATTTCCCTAGCAACTTTCATCTCAAGTTGAAGTACAAAAAGTGCGGTGGTAAAGCTACTGGCCACTAGGTAGAAACGAGTTGATTGCACCACTTTCTCTAGAGATGGGGAAAACAGACAATTATCATCGTTGTGACACTCGTCTAGTCGTGTGTAACCCTTGCAACAAGTTTCTATTTGAAGATTGACTATTTAGCTACGTTTAAAAGTGGTAAAGTCAGCTAAATTAAATGCAAATGACTATGTTTAGGTGAAGAGTCGAAATTCAAAGAGTTTCATCACGCTATTTCATACTGAAGGTAATCAAAACGCTTACTAAGATATTTCTGAGGTGACAGTATTTTCTGCCCTAAATATTAACCTTTCGGTGGTTTTACTGCCCCATCTAATACCATGATATTGTAAAATCACTCTAACAAAAAATTTCAGATTACGATAAAATGAAAATTTGACATAAAACCCAATTGCCTGGTTATATGATACCCTCCGTCACAAAAAAACAATGTGAATGTATCAGTGATGATATACGGGACAGGTTAAGGGTACCTAGCACACTTATGAAAACGGAATGGGATCGGCTCCGTATCTATATATTATTAGTACGAAACTCCTTATTGCAAAGCACACTAATCGGAATGGTAACGTAAACTGATTTTAGACGTTTGACACTGAGGGAAAAGGCAAGGCGGTGCCGATCCCTTTACGTTTTGATGTGTGCTACGACCCTAACAGTTAATAAAATGTTATGAATGTTTTGTTAAAAAGTAAGAAAGTATGTATGATAGCGCGTGATAATCAAAGTTGTGTAACAGAGTACATTATCATAAAGCTATTATAATATTAAACCTGATGATAATTACTTTTTATATTAGTTACATAATATGAGACAACACGGAACTAACCATTATGTATAAATATGCAGTAACATATTAAATGTGCTCATACAACACATTCACATCACAATATTGTATGTTAATTTACATTTTGACGAACCAAAGGCAGGCCGTTTATACGCATTTTGTCTAGTACACGAGTCTCGAAAATTAGTCTCGAGTATTAAGCTACGTTATTTCTATCTCCCAAGTAAAGGGCTAGGATAGTGAAAAACGAAGCATTATTCTCTACCTTACCCCATCTTTCTCTTTCTCTGGGTCAGTCCAGGTCTACATGATTTTGTAATAATAGTAATAGGATAAATATGTATTAACTTTCAAGCCAACACTAAAGTAGGTTCGTCTCTGCAGTGGGACATAAATGAATACTTATAATGATAAGGATAAAACATCTTTCGCCTAAGAAAGTCTTGAACACTTGTTTGTTTTTGGTTGACTACGTTAGTTTTCTGTCTTTACCGGTCTGTTACAAGTAATCTAGATTAGGATTAGTATACCATACAATGTACGTGATTAGAACTAAATAAAAAGTGTTTATAGTCTAGTAATGAGTAACCATGTTCGTGCTAAGTAACAACAAATCAAAGCGTCGTCATTAACAGTTCGTATCGAGGGGGGGCGATGGCCTGTGTGATGGGAAAGTAGAGTCGGCGTTTAATTATTAAACTATCTTTGTAAACATGTGATAGATCTGTAAGGATTAACATACAACTTACTTTATTTTGTTCTAAAGCAAACACTTAATAAATAAAACTCTGCAATTTTAGGAGAAACCGCTGAGCAGAACGATCGGAACATAGGGTAAAGATCATAAAATATTTTTTAAAAAGTACATAAATTGTCTCTTTTAAATTAAATATAAGTAGGTATACAATTTTATTAAAAGATGAATATTTTTGGACTTATTCTAAGGGTGTAAAATCCAACTAAGTACCTACTTAATATGATTTTGGGGCTCATTCATCATTTTCCATTACAACCAGACAGAGAAGTGAATTTTGAATTAAATAACGGACCATGTACGCGGGCTTGTCTTCGTGTTCTATAAATAAATGTTTTTGTCAAGAATAAGTAACTTAAAGCATTAGTTCAGACACATGCAAACTTTCATTTATGTTTTTGTTAGAGTTCTACGAACCAAGTTCATAGATAAATCCAAAACCTGTCATTAATACATCTCGGTACTTATCTCTCAATACGCATCGTATGTCAACAAAAACATACTTTTTCTTAACCATTCAATGATAACTGACAATGTAACATACGTGTACACAAGGGCATATGTGACATCATTGTGTTGTAACAATTACTGACAATTATCGATGGGACACAATGCCTAGCGCAAAAACTATTGCGTGATGCAATGTACCGCTCCCTTCTCGAAGGTCTAGAGGACTTTGACTCGCTAATTATATGCTTAGAGCTTAGCGTAGCCATCATTGTATTTATGTTAACATAAATTGATCAAATAGCTCTGAACCAGCCTCTTAGTACAGAAATTTAGCCTCGGTGGCAAAGCGGTAATATATGCGGCTCCCGTGCACGAGGTTGCGGTTTCGATTCCCACCTAGAACAATTATTGGTCTAAAATTGGAAAATTGTCTGTCTGGATTTATTTATTTCGCAGCACTTAAAAATTAACAAGGAGAAAACATAGAAAATGACATGCCTTTCCTTTTTCATAGAGATAAGAATATCTGGGAACTTTCCGCGAATGTTACCTTTGTCGGGAACACTCATGGGATAAGATGGAGCGTTGATATTATGTTGTATTCTAACTCTATCACTACCTTATAATATATTACATCGTAATAAATAACTTTCACATTACATGTATCATATTATGACAAATCGGATGGCACTTTCATTTGTTATATCAAACATTTACATAAACTATAAGCTGTACAAATATTTAACAATACAAAATCATCGCTACGTAGTAACTGCTTATAATAAAGTAAATGAAAGTCCACTATTATTTACTTATGTCATGTTTATTGTTTTACTCAATGCCCATTTTTTACAAATCATCGTTGTGACATAACATATTTAACTAATTACTCGTAAGTGACTACATTAAATAATAAAATACAGCAGACATTTTCTTATTTTGACGTAAGCTTGTCATCCATATTGTCTTTGATATTCTTTTTTTAGAATGCTACATTTAATTCAGACAATAAAATCTTTTTCTATTGTTTTATAAGTTAGATTATGATTAATTTAATTGTGTATTCGTTCTAGTTCACGTTAATTTTGTCATCGTATGCAACCTTATCGCATTTAGAATGTTGACTCATATTATATCTGATCTGAATGGTTATTGTGGCGTTAGGTTTTTATTTGTTTTACTGTTACCGTAGCGTGTGCTTAGATAAACAGATAAAATATTTCATATTTGTTTTAAAAACTAATTATAATTACTATTAAAATGAAACTATAATGTTTTCTATCAAGAATGCTATAACGTTTATTGGAAAATCATATAAACAATAAATAACGGATCATTAACGTTTCACAATTAATCAATTTAATCAAAGTTAAAAAATTAAGAAATGCTCATGTGAAAATCATTCAAGTAAATGTAATTTGCGTATTATAATCGGTTTCAATGATTAGATTATGGAGCTTATTGTTTAATTAGAATATAATTATAATGTTTATTAGTTGATAGTGAAGTAGAGTGCGTCAGTGGGGAGCAGTGGGGAGTGACGGTATGTCACCTGACCGCTTTCCGTTTCAACACGAGTGAGAGTGGTGCAACCTGTCTCTGCGGTTAATTCAGAACTACTGCGCTACTCGCTCGTTGGGAAAGATAGACTGCTATCTGTTTGTTATTTAGATTAACTTACACTTGTGTTAGGGGTTGGACGGACACAGAACGGCCCCGTACGAAGAGGTTCTTCCTCTTGGGTGAGATCAAAACCATGAAGGTTTTAATTACATCACCTTGGACATACACAAATATTTAGGTGTTTTAAATAAAAATTGTTGTTACAATCAGCAAAGATCCTTCGATGTGTCTGGCGAGCAGGGTTAATACCATAAAAGTAAGTTATGTACACACTTACAATGACGTTGATTTTTCAGACCATTCATCGTTCACATTAAATACATATTATATAACTTCATATATACATATAAATACATATATAACTTCGTATAAAAACTATACATTACTGCAGGACGGCCTCCTCCTCTCGAAGTGTCATTTTATTATTCTTTTATTTTTTCTGATTTTAAATTGTATTGTTTCAGGTAAGTTATCTTCTTCTTCAACTAGTTACTTCAGCGACGCGACGTAAGATAATTAATATGTATCTACTCGTGAGTTGTACTTAATAGTTAGGTAAGTTTATGTACATGAACAGCATGTATTTTATGTGCACTTTGATAGTCTTTGCCGGTTATTTGGTATGAGCAATTTTGTCGGGACAATGAATGGAAATGGACAGGAATTATTTGACAATAATGCTTAGCCATTCTTTTTCACTTATAAGTGATGGCCTATTGCAGGTATAAGTTCAGACGGTACCTATACTTGCCTGAATATAAGAGCTCAGTGGGACACCAGGGAGAAGGGTTTTTTTTTAGTAGATACATACAATTGGCTATCTGTATTACTCTAAATTATACTACAGGCAACCATTGCTATAATAACCATCATAACCATTTCTTTTATATAGTTACCCTAGATCATGGTTTGCCAATTTCCACTGCACCTAGTTAAATAATGCACAAAAAACTCTTTGCACACACAATTTAATGTATCACACGTTGCAGTACAATTACAAAACAAACTCAACAGGAAAGATACAATTATGTTAGTTCTGTTGCGAGTGCACCAGTTGCGCAAATATAGAGCGAAGCGCAAAAACAACTTGTGAAGTGTCAGCGACTTACAGTCAACAATGACTTTAAACAGAATTAAGATGAAGTAATCTTAACAGTCATCAGTAACAAAACCAAAGCTTCAAAGCTTAGACTTAACAGCTTATATCTAAGTTTGGCAGCGGGTAGACTATGTTGCTGTCATTGCTAACGCCTATGAACGGCGTTTACCTAATTGTGTCTGTAACATAAAGTACCGTTATACAAAGTGCTATTCACTACTAAAGCCGATAAAATATCATAACAGTCAAAATTATCGTGCTACATAATTGTCATCATTATCTCATTTACGTTCCGTATGAATACAGCGGCTACTCAACCAGTACCTACTTACCAAAAAATATTATAAATCACTCAAATTAACTACTATATAAGCAAACCAACCTTGTATACCCTCAGTGGTCACCACTTTATACTGCTGACGAATTGCCTAAACAACTTATAATCATATATTTAACTCGAAAGTTCAATTCAATGATTATTTAATGATTACTTATCTTATTACCGCCGTGAATGATTGATTTTTGATTATAAACGGTCCCGCTTCGTTCTCTATGGTATTTGATAGAAATGAATAATGTCAATGTCTATGGTTGTCTAATTTATAACTGTATATATCTGCCGTCAATAGCATAGTTACAGTAAGTCGGGTTTTTGTCAAAATTGAGTTAGGTATACAGCCGTGATCACGATAACAAGATCTACAACTGTATCTAACTCATTTATTTGTATCGTTTTTTGATCCAAAGTTAACAATTAGAAATTTGCAGTAAGTCGACCAATTTTTTTACATCACAAAGCATGATTACAGTCTGTACACTTACGGCAAAAGTTTCATTTAGAATCTCACTGCATAAGAGCAGTATGACATATATACTGCTAATATGTTTGGTCATTAACAGTTTAAAAATAGAATATAGGCCAATCAAAAAAACTTTAAGAAGATATACTGTTTTGATCTTAAGCAGCTTCCCAATATTTACTAAGTGTGTATCTAGTCTTACAAACAGTATGCAGCGATACTGCATGTATGCGTAGTAATTGATCCTTGGCGTTGGTTTCTTAATACTTACCACAAGGACAGTATGATACTATATTGAATTTATGTTAAGTAACGTAATCAAATCTAACGTAATGGTTACTTATTATACATACAGTATGTAGCCATCCTGTGTTCATGTTTAGACAGCAGGATGTAGCGATAGCGGACAGGTGCACAAATCACGTGGACAGTAAATTAGCTATACTGTACTCATACTAAGCAGAACATACGTATAATATGATCTTACTAATAATTATAAGAAGTGTTTGTCTACGTCTTGCATGTCTACATAGCTGCAATATTATGCCACGTCATGAATATACTGCAGTACTTCAAACTTCAAAATACTTTATTTCATAAAATTTATTACAAATTGTTTGAAATCGTCGTTTACTTAAAATTGAAGCTACATTTAAAATTATAGATCGACACAGACAAACGCTACAGCACTAAGAAAAGCCGCGTTGTATTGTCAAATGTAAATTAAAGGAGAAAAATTGAAACCAATCTGCTACTCGAATCTACTTGTCTGTCTGTGTTGATCTATAAATTCCAGTTTCCAAATGGTAGGGCCAATGAGAAGAAACCTGGCAAAGAAACTCATGGTAGTAAAGTTGCTTCACTGTGAACGTAATATGTTATTGTAACTAAAAGTCGTACAATTTCTATTTCATTACAAGCAGTAAAGAATAATAAATTATATAATAATCTGTTCCCCGAATACCTACATAACTTAATATTACATACACTACTACGAAGGCGCGGTGAGGGTGCGGGGTTTTGAGAAAAAGGTGGTTAAAGTTTTGGATCGAAATTTTTACACAAATCTTTTGTTTGCAATCGGATCACAATGGTCACAAACTCCAAATACAATTTGTGCTTCATGTAATAATTTTGTTATACATCGCCAAAGCTATACAGGCAGAAAGGCTTACAAATTAGATAAGAAAAACGTAGAAGAACATAAAGATAATGACACCGTTTAAGTGTGTGTAGATCTTCAAAAGGTGGTAATGCTACCTCGCATGGACAGATACAAACCGCGTTGACTAAGAAGAAAATAGAAAAAAGTGAATTTTGAGTGCTCATAAAGCATCATTTTTTGCGATTAAAATCTATTACGTAAACCAAAGCTAAGCTTGATAAATATTATGGGGACTCTGCACCATTTCCATGGTAAAAAGTGGTTTACGGAATTTCGATGTGGCCATACAAGCACAGAAGATGCCGAACGTTCTGGACGCTCAGTTGAGGTCTCCACATCCGAAACAATTAAAAAAATTCACGATACGGTTTTACTCCATCGGGGATTGAAAATGAGAGAGATTGCGGAAGCTACAGGCATCTCATATAGCTAAGTGGTTTCAATTTTGAATCATAATTTGGGTATGAGAAAGCTTTTGCTCAAAATCGACGACAAACACAATCGTGTGACAATTTCGCAGGAACGTATGGCTTTGTTTAATCGCAATAGGAATGAATGTTTGCGCCGTTTTGTAACCGTGGACGAAACGTGGACCCACCACAACATACCGGATACCAAACAGTGGGTTTCTCAGGGTGAATCGGTGCCAAAGAAGGCAAAGGTGGGTTTGTCAGCCAGCAAAGTCATGGCGACTGTTTTTGAGATGCACGCGGTTTTATCCACATTGACTACCTTCAAAAAGGAAGAACAATCAATGGTGAATATTTCAGCAACTTATTGGGTCGCTTCGATGAGGCACTGAAAGAAAAGCGACCGCACTTGGCCAAGAAAAAGTTTTTTTCCAACAGGATAAGGTTCGGGTGCACACATGTGCAGTTTCCATGTCAGAACTCCATGAATTGGGCTACAAGTTGCTTCCTTATCCTGCCTATTCACCAGATCTAGCTCCGTGTGATTATTTTTCGTTCCCAAATTTTAAGAAATGGCTCGGCGGAAAGTGATTTGCCTCCAATGACGAAGTCACCTCACACACATGCCTATTTTGAAGACCTCGACAAAATACAATTTTCGTAAGGGATAAAAAAATTGAAGAAACTTTGGGCTAAGTGTATAGAGCTCGAAGGAGACTACGTTGAAAACTAAAATAAGTTTTTATATAAAAAGCTGTGTTTTATGCTAACAGTCACGGACTTATTGACCCGCCTCGTAGCAATATTCTGTCCTTATTTGTTAATTATTGCGTTTAATGAAACGTTTGCTCCTTTATGTAAATCTAATAAAGAAAATTATCCTTACGCTGTCTTATGGAATTAAGCGATTTCAGGCCGAAATGTTTATGATATTGTTTCAACATTCAGAGCTTTTTTATACACCATCGGAATAAAAGTCACTTGGTGATTTGGCCAGATAATTGTTCGTCACAAAACAAGAACTGGACACTCTTTTCGTTTGTCAATATTCTAAACAGTGATTTAAGCTCAAGTTTCAAGTTGTACTTGGAGAGTATAATATGCTACATTTATTTATTTTAAATACAATGTTAAAACCATTAACTAGTTTTTTTATTATCACTGGAACCTAATAATATAAAAATTTTGAATCATTATAAGTTTGTATGGTAACTTAGCTTAAATACAGTAAAACACACACTTACTGTATTTAAGCTAAGTAACCCTACAAACTTATAATGAGGCAAAGGCTTGTACTGTACTTATGCTAAGTGTTCCCTATCAAAGAGCCTTTAGGAAATACTTAGCATAACAACAATAATGTGTTTATTTTTTCTTACAATTACTCAGTTTTAGTTTTTTAATAAGTTATAGATAGGTGCTGAAGTCTTCTATCATTTAAGGTATCAACCATCGTGATCCGATTTCAAACAAAGGATATATTTAGAAAATTCAACCCAAAACTTTAACCGCGTTTTTCTCAAAACTATATAAAGCGTACTTACTGCAACTATGCTATTGACGGCAGACTGCCGTCAATAGCATAGTTACAGTAAGTCGGGTTTTTGTCAAAATTGAGTTAGGTATACAGCCGTGATCACGATAACAAGATCTACAACTGTATCTAACTCATTTATTTGTATCGTTTTTTGATCCAAAGTTAACAATTAGAAATTTGCAGTAAGTCGACCAATTTTTTTACATCACAAAGCATGATTACAGTCTGTACACTTACGGCAAAAGTTTCATTTAGAATCTCACTGCATAAGAGCAGTATGACATATATACTGCTAATATGTTTGGTCATTAACAGTTTAAAAATAGAATATAGGCCAATCAAAAAAACTTTAAGAAGATATACTGTTTTGATCTTAAGCAGCTTCCCAATATTTACTAAGTGTGTATCTAGTCTTACAAACAGTATGCAGCGATACTGCATGTATGCGTAGTAATTGATCCTTGGCGTTGGTTTCTTAATACTTACCACAAGGACAGTATGATACTATATTGAATTTATGTTAAGTAACGTAATCAAATCTAACGTAATGGTTACTTATTATACATACAGTATGTAGCCATCCTGTGTTCATGTTTAGACAGCAGGATGTAGCGATAGCGGACAGGTGCACAAATCACGTGGACAGTAAATTAGCTATACTGTACTCATACTAAGCAGAACATACGTATAATATGATCTTACTAATAATTATAAGAAGTGTTTGTCTACGTCTTGCATGTCTACATAGCTGCAATATTATGCCACGTCATGAATATACTGCAGTACTTCAAACTTCAAAATACTTTATTTCATAAAATTTATTACAAATTGTTTGAAATCGTCGTTTACTTAAAATTGAAGCTACATTTAAAATTATAGATCGACACAGACAAACGCTACAGCACTAAGAAAAGCCGCGTTGTATTGTCAAATGTAAATTAAAGGAGAAAAATTGAAACCAATCTGCTACTCGAATCTACTTGTCTGTCTGTGTTGATCTATAAATTCCAGTTTCCAAATGGTAGGGCCAATGAGAAGAAACCTGGCAAAGAAACTCATGGTAGTAAAGTTGCTTCACTGTGAACGTAATATGTTATTGTAACTAAAAGTCGTACAATTTCTATTTCATTACAAGCAGTAAAGAATAATAAATTATATAATAATCTGTTCCCCGAATACCTACATAACTTAATATTACATACACTACTACGAAGGCGCGGTGAGGGTGCGGGGTTTTGAGAAAAAGGTGGTTAAAGTTTTGGATCGAAATTTTTACACAAATCTTTTGTTTGCAATCGGATCACAATGGTCACAAACTCCAAATACAATTTGTGCTTCATGTAATAATTTTGTTATACATCGCCAAAGCTATACAGGCAGAAAGGCTTACAAATTAGATAAGAAAAACGTAGAAGAACATAAAGATAATGACACCGTTTAAGTGTGTGTAGATCTTCAAAAGGTGGTAATGCTACCTCGCATGGACAGATACAAACCGCGTTGACTAAGAAGAAAATAGAAAAAAGTGAATTTTGAGTGCTCATAAAGCATCATTTTTTGCGATTAAAATCTATTACGTAAACCAAAGCTAAGCTTGATAAATATTATGGGGACTCTGCACCATTTCCATGGTAAAAAGTGGTTTACGGAATTTCGATGTGGCCATACAAGCACAGAAGATGCCGAACGTTCTGGACGCTCAGTTGAGGTCTCCACATCCGAAACAATTAAAAAAATTCACGATACGGTTTTACTCCATCGGGGATTGAAAATGAGAGAGATTGCGGAAGCTACAGGCATCTCATATAGCTAAGTGGTTTCAATTTTGAATCATAATTTGGGTATGAGAAAGCTTTTGCTCAAAATCGACGACAAACACAATCGTGTGACAATTTCGCAGGAACGTATGGCTTTGTTTAATCGCAATAGGAATGAATGTTTGCGCCGTTTTGTAACCGTGGACGAAACGTGGACCCACCACAACATACCGGATACCAAACAGTGGGTTTCTCAGGGTGAATCGGTGCCAAAGAAGGCAAAGGTGGGTTTGTCAGCCAGCAAAGTCATGGCGACTGTTTTTGAGATGCACGCGGTTTTATCCACATTGACTACCTTCAAAAAGGAAGAACAATCAATGGTGAATATTTCAGCAACTTATTGGGTCGCTTCGATGAGGCACTGAAAGAAAAGCGACCGCACTTGGCCAAGAAAAAGTTTTTTTCCAACAGGATAAGGTTCGGGTGCACACATGTGCAGTTTCCATGTCAGAACTCCATGAATTGGGCTACAAGTTGCTTCCTTATCCTGCCTATTCACCAGATCTAGCTCCGTGTGATTATTTTTCGTTCCCAAATTTTAAGAAATGGCTCGGCGGAAAGTGATTTGCCTCCAATGACGAAGTCACCTCACACACATGCCTATTTTGAAGACCTCGACAAAATACAATTTTCGTAAGGGATAAAAAAATTGAAGAAACTTTGGGCTAAGTGTATAGAGCTCGAAGGAGACTACGTTGAAAACTAAAATAAGTTTTTATATAAAAAGCTGTGTTTTATGCTAACAGTCACGGACTTATTGACCCGCCTCGTAGCAATATTCTGTCCTTATTTGTTAATTATTGCGTTTAATGAAACGTTTGCTCCTTTATGTAAATCTAATAAAGAAAATTATCCTTACGCTGTCTTATGGAATTAAGCGATTTCAGGCCGAAATGTTTATGATATTGTTTCAACATTCAGAGCTTTTTTTATACACCATCGGAATAAAAGTCACTTGGTGATTTGGCCAGATAATTGTTCGTCACAAAACAAGAACTGGACACTCTTTTCGTTTGTCAATATTCTAAACAGTGATTTAAGCTCAAGTTTCAAGTTGTACTTGGAGAGTATAATATGCTACATTTATTTATTTTAAATACAATGTTAAAACCATTAACTAGTTTTTTTATTATCACTGGAACCTAATAATATAAAAATTTTGAATCATTATAAGTTTGTATGGTAACTTAGCTTAAATACAGTAAAACACACACTTACTGTATTTAAGCTAAGTAACCCTACAAACTTATAATGAGGCAAAGGCTTGTACTGTACTTATGCTAAGTGTTCCCTATCAAAGAGCCTTTAGGAAATACTTAGCATAACAACAATAATGTGTTTATTTTTTCTTACAATTACTCAGTTTTAGTTTTTTAATAAGTTATAGATAGGTGCTGAAGTCTTCTATCATTTAAGGTATCAACCATCGTGATCCGATTTCAAACAAAGGATATATTTAGAAAATTCAACCCAAAACTTTAACCGCGTTTTTCTCAAAACTATATAAAGCGTACTTACTGCAACTATGCTATTGACGGCAGTATTTATAACTGTATATATGTGAATGCGTGCGTCAGTGAGGTTTACCAGTTGAGGAATGAGGCCACATGTGTACGAGTCTACAAGTATCACCGTGCGAAAGACTGTGTCATTGAAGACCACATATAGCTATATTTAATTATTTGATTGGTGTGCCAATTAAAATGAATAGTAAAAAGTAACCGTTAATACCGTAAAAAATATTAGCAAAATAAGATGCGCAAAAACAAGAAATGCGTAAAGATTTATGGTTTGCAGATCGTAAATGAAATCGAAAAGTATATAGGATAAACAAATTACTGGGTTTAAAAAACTTAGAAAACACAGCTTACGCGTATCTCATTCCATAATGCCCGATTTACACATCAACAAGTACAGTGGCGAGTTAAGTAGTATTTTAAGATTGAGTTGATTTAAATAGATCTCTATCCTATTTTTTGACGAGTTAAGTACGAAGTAGCCCTCTCTCTCGCGTCTCGCCAACTTAACTTGCCAAAAAATAGGATGGAGATCTATTTAAATCAACTTAATTAGCAACTTACTACTTAACTCGCTACTGTACTTGTCGATGTGTAAATCGGGCATAAGTCTTCATTCAGATTGAAAACAAAAAAGTTTAAAAAATATAACTAAAAAAGCTATGCATCATACATATTTAGGCCAAAGCTTACCTTCCTCACTGGAGCACGTCCGTAGTCCTGCAGATAGGCATTAATAAATAGTATGATGGCATACTTTTGATAAAAATCTTGAGCACTTTTAACATGCCAAAGGAAACACTTGCTCGCTCGCAAAACAACCACTCTCTGATATAAGTTTTCGATAATTATTTAGTAACTTATACAACAACAAGAACAGATAATAAACTAACAAGCTTGTAAACATTCCGCTAGACAACATAGTGCACTACATAACAACATGATCATTCTCACAACTTACTTATTACATACATACTCGTACGTACTGTTCTTGTAACTTTGTATTTATACGAATGTACATGTTGCGGGGAAATGCGGATACCAGGGATTTCACGATATCTCTAGAAATCTATATCTATATCTCGCAGGATAAGGTTCTTCCATTTATAAAATAGTTTTATGACATAATGTCTGTGTTTTAACCGGGCATTACTTCGTTTAATATTCTGCAAACCATCTTTGCAGCATGTTATTAGTACTACTTATTATGCTGAGACATATCGCATCCGAAAATCTCCTTGTGTGTTGGCTTCAGTGCGTAGCAATGTAGTTTAGTCATTTCTCCTATCGTTTGCAATGAAATTATTTGTTATCTTCAAAATCCTTTTATCCCTGGGTATTTGACCAAATCTCTAGTTCCCTCATTTCCTCCCAACACAAAATAAAAGGTGCACAAAACAAAACGCTCGCTGATCTGTACCTACAGCAGTTTGTGAAACATTCGCAATCCTCGTGCAGTCACGAACTTAGTAATGACGAACTCTAAACTATTACGACTAAATACACACCAACAGACGTTATTATTTATTTTTATTAAAAAAAATTTTGTACAGTGTTGAAAGCTTGAGATAATTATTACATTGCAAAAATGAGCAAGTTTGTGCGGAACATTGTAAAATAGAATGACAAAAAGTAGAGATTGACACAAAAGCGGCACGTCTTACCAGCGTGGTATCTAATTTGCTTAAACGCTGACTTCCTATTCCCTTCATCAAACCAAATCTGTTCAATATTTTCTTTCGATGATTGTATAATGCTTTTATTAGCCTAAAGTAGGTACTTATATTTAAAATAACAATAAAGTGTAATAAGAATTAAGTTTAGATGTGCCCAGTACTCGTAGGTACGCGTCCGATCTAGGCTCGGTCGCAGGGCCTGAGGGCCCTCCCTTTCACCCGGGCGCACGCCTACCTACATTCTAGAACAAACTGCACACTAATACGTATACTAACTCGTATACAAGAACTGTTGGAAAATGTTAAATATTTTGAGTTATTTACAAGTGTTTTAATATTGTAACACAACATAGTCGCGTAAGTTCCATGCGTGTTCATACCAGATACACAAAAACCTGGTGCTTTACTAATATAAACCTTACCGTGGCTCTGCACTGCGCTTATCGCCGTGAAAGTTAAGTCCTGTAGCCCTGTCATTTCACTGGCTGTATCCTTCTACCTAAACAATCTACCATTTGCACACTACGGCTAAAAGTACCAACCATAATGGCATGGCGTAGACAAGAATTATATACTAATGAGTAGACCTCATTAAATCTGAATACGGGTGAATTTTCTATCTCATATCTCAAGCACTTTACAAAATTTTGAAGTAAAAGTACTAACAACCTCTTTTTAGTTCCTAAAAAGCTGGCTGCTGTATCTTTAATTTTTTTAATTTGATTGTTTTTATGCGTGAATCAGATGCAAATAGGTCAGTTGTATAATTCTCATTCATGATTTCACAATACTCATTAGTTAAACAGAATGTTGCCTTCGCATAAGTCCTGCGGCTGTTCTTAATGAATGAAATAATATCATAAATAACCTCGGACGCACTTGTAATAACAACCTAATGCTTTTCATCGTTAATCCTATAACAACAACATATCATTAATGTTTGCCATTTACGTGTATGAACTATATAAGTATTAGTTAAGTATATTAACTAGGTAAACTTGTTGGCATTGCGGCGGGTTTAAGTAAAGAAGTTGAAAAGGATCTAAAAAAGTACAGTTTTTCAATTTTTATACACATTTACCTTAACATAAACTAAGCCATCTATCACAGTCAGGTTTCACTTCTAGTATTTTAAGACGTTAGCTATTTATTACTTTTATGAAACATAAAAGGAATTATACGTTGCTGTTGAAACTTGCCCAACTAATACTGACAGACTGAATATAGCCGCTAAAGGATTATATGTCAACTTTTTTTCTCTAATAACTATGATTTCTGTATGCATGCGATAATTTTTATACGCTTAGTTCATTTGGCTTTTACTACAACCTCAGGAAAAGAAGAGTTAGCCTATTATTTTGTTTAATTTCTAGAACAATGCAAAGCTATATTCGCGGCTTTCATCTCTTTTTCTTATAGAACTACCCTCGTCACTATACGGTTCTCTCTTTACCTACTTTTCGTAGTCCGTAATACATATCAGTAATTACATACGACTATTTCTCAGTTTCTAAACACACAAAACTTAGTCAATCTGTGAACGTAACAAGGTGACATTAGAATATATATCGCATTACCCCAACGCGCAGGTTGATATCCTTCACCGACAAAACGACCAACGACCGGTGCTGTTAATACTTTTTGTATATTGTAAATGATCGATAAGTACTCGATAATATCAGTAGAGTGCGCAAGAGTAACAACCTGGTCGACTGGTAAAGGTGCTGATAAACTAAAGCATTCAATTGTAATCAGCATTATTGCGAATGTAGCATTTTGGAAAAATGTGAAAACATTTATTATCGAGCAGTCTATCGAGCTTTCTGATGAGCATTATAGCGAGTTCCACCTATAAGACGAAACAGTTTGCCACTCTCATCCATTTTTCTTTTTTTAACATAACTAATGATTAAACATTAGCAGCTCACGCGACCAAGTCTAACATCTTCATATAGAGTATCTTGGATAAGCATTAAACAGAATGTTTGCTAGAATTCTTATACCTACATAATGTTCGGAGCAATATTTGGTTCTATGCTTGGCTCGGCTTGTTGTTTAGTACCAGAAATATGAAAACAGTGAATGCTCGATGTTCTGTTACAAGTGAATGATTAAGTCTATTGGCACCTTAAGGGTGAATGAAGGAGGGGGAATTATTGTAGTACAATTATTTCTCACGCGTAACTCTGTACGGTTGGACAAAAAAGTGGTTATTTGTTGATTACGTTTATGAAAGTTTTCTTGTTTACGGTACTTGTTGGGGAATGATGATTATTGTTGAGTGTTCATTGATTGTTTTATGTAATGAGCTGTACGAGGTAATGATGGAGTCATAAGTTACGTAACGGTACTAAAGGTCTCCTCTTTTGTTGGAGATTCACAATATTTTGAAAGGAAGTGACATGCATTTTTTAAATAAGTAATATATAACCTTATAGTTAGAGCTAGGCTCTTGTAATACGAAGAGTTATTTCATTTTCTATTGTTCTATTTAACCCGGAGTAGGTAAGGCGTTATGAGAAATATGTAATATTTAGTATACAAGTGACCGTGACCATTGCAAAGAGCTCGAAATGTCAGGTCAGAAATATAATTATAATGCGATATTATACATTCAAAGGTGTTTTAATTTAACAATGAACGGTCAAGTAAATATAATAAACTATACTTAATTATGCACTGTATGCTTCGTTCTAACAAAATTAAAGATGGACTATAAATAACTTGTGTGTGTTGGTAGGGGTTAACAACTATGTGTGTCCACCAATATTTTAAATATTTGCAAAAATTAGCAAGTTCTTGATAAGCTTTGTCTGTTCTGTTAATCTACTTACATGGTTAAGCTTCGAACTCACGACCTACATGACCCCAGTATAACACTTTGCCCATGGAACCATTCTTCTAAGTCGCATATATTGATGATATCATATTAAAACTAGCTCTAATAGAAAGTTGTCAAAATTTATATTATTAACATAAATAATATATATAATTAACATAAGAATGCATCCGTATCGAGAACGTCTTACTTTTTATTCAAAATTAAAATAATACAGCTTCGTCGCGAATGATCAACATTTAAACTATTTTTATTAAGTTTAATTAACATTTATACATAATTATTCTTCATTCGGCAGTCGCTATGACCGAAATAATAACTATATTCGTTACAAGAATCATACATAAAAACAAAACTCTAGAAATTAGAGTCTCTGCTTGTCTATTGAAGCTGAATATGTAACATATACTGGTAGATACAAATACATATATCAATGTAGATACCTATAATTATAGCTTAATCCTAAGCAAACTGACTCTGCCCATGACTTGATTAAGTGCTAGCAAAATCACATGATATCGCTTTAAAAAATATCGTTTTATGAGATGTTTTCAAAAGAAATTACAACACAGTGCATTGCCTAAAATATTTGCTTATATTATCAATACGAAATACTTAAGTACTGAAATCTCTGCAACATTGAGAGTTGATAGTTCAAAATAGGGCTAAATATACTTACAACAAAGGACCGATTTTAAAAGGTTAATAGAATCGCTTGGAAATAGGTTAGCCCATTCAATTCTTCACATTAACTAGTTCCGAACCTATACTATGGATGGAGGACCTTTAAGTCAACCATACTGAGTCGTCCGACAACTTCACAAAAGTATACCAAAAGATTGTGCGTGACAGATACATATTGATGGGAAGACCTCCTTTCTTTATGATGACGCAATAACTTAAGTTATTACATTTTCACTCGTTCATTGTATATCATGGGGCGGACCTATGTAACAATTTATTTTTGTTCTGATATCCATTAATATTCTATCAGGCATTAAAGGAACCTTCATTAATGGAAAGCATCAACTTTAGACACTTTGGTTCTAACCACACCGGTATAACAGTCCCTTAACCGACTCTATCGCATACTGTATATATGTACATCTAGCCACTACGACTAAGCTTGATCTCCTCACAAGACTTAAGTGATTTCCATTGTCCATTGATTCCATGTCTATCCTGACAGATAGGTTGTGCCTGTCATCTTACGTGCCATAACTTAAAAGGAATAACTGAGACTCTAACCTCTAAGCTTAAAGAAAGAAAATAGACACTATTATCTTCCTACAATACAAAAAAACTATAATAATCTTATTATACCCCTTCCAGCGTAAGTTTAGCTTTTTGACAGTTCACGTCCATGAAGTTTCGTAATACTTCCGCTTATTTTTCGAACAAATTATATTGTATTTCATGGACGTACCCATGTTTTTTTCAGTTACCATGGTTACTTAGTGATGACCACTCAAAACGATTACCACCATTATGAAACAAATTACAAATAATCGGTAGAAATAAATGCTATGAATAAACCTAAACTCTTCATCATACGTTTATAAAATGTAATATGATATTTTAGATTAGCTATAACCCGCGAATGTGTCACGATAAATTATGTATTTTAAATAATACCTAAGCTATCTATAACTCTATCATTTTAAGCTATAGGCTAGTTCTCTTAACATAGAAGACAGAAATAATAAAAAAATGATAATGTAAGTTGATGTAAGGATCTAAATGTGTAAAATAAAGTAATTTGAAAAATCGCTTAATCGGTTACAATCGAATGGGATTACATTCGAGATACTGCTGAACGTCAATAACGTCAATCTGTCAAATGTTGTTAAATATAGTGGAAGGGGTATAGGTACTATTGCTGACTATACATAAAGTTTATGCAATGAGTTTATTAGGCAACAGTTGACTTGTTACCGATAGTAAAGGTCGCCCCAACCTGCAGAGCAAACAGCATACCTGGGTAGATCTCCAGAGGCATTTTTTATCGTGTCGGACTGGAGAAACCCATTTAGAAATCGATAAACGTTTTCCTTACATTTTTTTATGTACACTTTGGTGTCTAATCTATGTGGTGCAGGGCTGAAATTATGAATTAGTTTATTAGAAATATTTAAAAAAAAATCATAAACCCTAAAATCCTGATTGCTCTGGGTTGACCTAACTCCCGATTGAATGAGAAAAAATTGTGTAACTTTTTATTGAGAAGGTTCATATGTCCGGTGTTATTTTATATTACATAACAAATAGTTAATCTTTATTGTAATATTTTTTTTAAAATTATATTATCAATATTTTTGGCACAATTTAAATTTATCGTCATGACCTGCCATTTTATCTCATCGCTCTGCGCTGGAGTAAAACATCGCGCTCATCCCTCGTTTTACGAAATAGAAACTCTACTCCCCTCCCCCGGGGTAGTGGCTGTAGTGGTCTAACCTCAGAGGATGATACGTGTGTGCCACGTTCCCACGCTCCCACATGGCGAAGGTAAGCTTATGATTTATCTGGGTTTGGTTCTCGAATTTGATGATTGATATGGCATGTTTATAAAATTAAGTAGTAAGGTTGTGAATGTGCTTATTAAGTGAATTAAGTGATAGTAATGATGTTCTTTATGAGACGTAAACACAACTTTCTACTGTTTTTATTTTTGGCTATATTAATGATTTTATGACTTTTTTTGATCGCTATGGCTATGATTACTCTGTCCAAAAGACCAGAGCGATGATATTTTGCAATAATTGTACGTTATAAAACTACTTTAAGTAATAATACCAGATTGTTACAACGACAAATGTCACGACTCAGCTGTCAAAAATTCTATAACGTCACGACTCCCCTGCAAAATATTTTCCCGCCAATATTCTATGACGTCACGACTCATCTGTCAAAATTCTATGACGTCACGACTCATTCATTCAGTCACGTGACTCAGCTGTCAAAATTATTATGACTATGACGAAATTATCAAAATATAATATGATGGAAGTCAAAATTTCAAGTTTTCGGAAGTTTTCCTTTACATGCACTATAAGACCTTGCTTCATGCCAAATTTCAAGTTTGTATGTAGACTGGAAGTACCCTGTAGCTTTCTGCCCTTTGCTCATCGAAAATTTGCGATATAAATATGTCTTAATTTCGTTAGATTAGAAGTTTGATTTTTTTACAGCACTAAAAGGCAACAGACCTTAGTATTTGGTAAAAATTTCAGCTTGATACCTCTACGCGTTCCTGAGATAAATGTTCTTGATAGAGAGACGGACAACAAAGGGTTCCGTTTTTCCAAAATCGGTACAGAACCCTTATAAAACCGGTCAAGTGCGAGTCTCACTCGCGCACCGAGGGTTCCGTACAAACCTATTTACTTTCTCGCCAAATTGTGATGACGTCAGGACTCAGCTGTCTAAATATTATTTTTCCCGCCAAAATTCTATGACGTCACGACTCATCTGTCAAAGATTCTGTAATGTCACGACACATCTGTCAAAAATTCAATGACGTCACGACTCAGCTGTCAAAAAATATTTTCCTGCCAAAATTATGTGACGTCACGACTTACTTATCTGTTAAAAATTATATGACGTCACGTCTCATCACTAATAATATTTGTTGAAAATTTTAGCTTGATACCTCCACGCTTTGAGTGGTAGAGCCATGTCGTCAGTCTTTAGCTGCGGCACGCATGGGCAGGCTCGTCCGGTGAAATACCACCGTCTCACAGAAAATCGGCGTAAAATAGTAGTGCTTGTCACTGCTGTGTTTCGTCCGGTGAGTGAGAGCCCGGTAGCCATTCCCCCTCCCTTTACTTCCCTTTTAAAAGGTCGGCAACGCACCTGTGATTCCTCTGGTGTTGCGGGTGTCCATGGGCGGCGGTGATCACTTACCATCAGGTGACCTGCTGGCTCGTTTGCCTCCCATCATATAAAAAAAAAAAAACGCGTGCCTGAGATAAAACCTCGAGCAACCGGGAAGACCTCAAGAGGAACAGGGAACATCTTGTCGATGAGCAAGTCTCAGTGTGGGGTTCCCAAAATTTAGTAGAGTTCAACGCCGAAATGACACAGGTTTGCGCGTTTAGCACAAAAAAGTCCCCCTTTCTGACACTACCCTCTCTTCAGGGCACTACGCTGTCGCTGCAGACAAACTTAAATATCTTAGGGATGAACCTTCGACATGATCTAAACAATCGTGACTACGTCGAAGGAGTAATCACCACAGTTTCACGTAAACTTGGCATCCTGAACAGGGTGCGGCGATACTTCACACCGGAGCAGCGGTACCTGCTCTACAAAACGCAGGTTCGGAGCAGCATGGAGTACTGTTCGCATCTTTGGGATGGCTCTGCCAAGGATCTCGTGGAAGCCCTGGACCGACTGCAGCGGCATGCGTTCCGCATAGTTGATGACACCCAGGTCACGGAGCACGCGGAGTCGCATGTACCATGGAGAGTGCTCTGAAGAGTTATTCGATCTTGTTCCTCCGTCCCCTTTTCATAACAGGACCACTCGTGCCGGTTGCCGGTTTCATTATCGGACGGTCTGTCGGATATCGGCTCGCACCAAGAGGTTCGGGAATTCCTTCTTATGCCGAACCATTAAGTTGTGGAACCAGCTTCCGGCTCACGTATTTCCTCCATCATATGATATTGGGTCCTTCAAACGCAGTGTGATGAAGCATTTGGCCAAACCGGCAAGATGATGACGACGGATTGAAGTTGTTTTAGGACTTCTATCCGTTGGCTTCATTTATGGACTGTACTCGCGCTTTCCATCAGGTTCGATATAGTCATATTGCCGTGTTTAGTATATAAAAAAAAAAATGGTCTTGACAGACAGACAGACAGACGGATACCGAAGTGATCCTATAAGGGTTCCGATGTTTCAAAATCGGTACGCTGCCCTAAAAATGAACAAGTTTCCAACTGATGAGCTCTCAAAAAGCTCTAGATATATCCCCTAAACATAAAATCATAAAATCTTGTAACATGCAAGACTAAAAATGACTAAATAAATAATACATTACCAATTTTATTATTTTTGTTTCACCATTTATGATCGCTCTGGCGCCTATCATGATTGCTCTGGACGCGAAAATGTTTGAACTTAAATATTTCCATAACTGCTTGTCAAAAATGAAGGCCAATAGTAAAAATGTAGTATTTTAATATCATTATTTTCAATGAGATACATAATTACCAAAAAATATCAACATCTGAAAAGCACCAGAGCGATCACACGAATACGCCCGATTTGGAGATTGACCCACCTACGCTCTATTGTCTATGCTTGATGTAGATCAACTGATACCATAAACTAATAGCTTTATTATGGCTAAATAAAACATTATAATCGTAAAACTTTATTGTTTAGAAAAGGGGACTTTCTTTTCAGTTTGGTATTAAGTAAATGATTTAATTGTTATGGCGCTAATACTTTTCTTTTTAAAAGGATATTCAATTTCAAATATTTTTCAAATTATTTATTAAGGATTCAATCATATCCAATATCCGAATGAAGGAAAATTGAGGGTTTAGGTTAATGTGTGTACATCCAAATATAGATCTCAGATTTTTGTTTTATTATTATTTCTCACTTATTAGTTGCTTTCGGTAACATAGCTTAAAGGTAAAACTGATTACATAAACCGATAAAGCCGTTTAAGAGGAGTTTGATAACAAGCTCACACGTAAATAATGTAAATGATGTGATAATGTTGTCCTTATTTTCATTATTAATCTTTAATTATGCGCTATTACTATAACATATTAAGGTTCAATAGTGATCACAACAAGATAACACAGCAGATAGACGCCGCGTCGCTTTCTCATGCCCGCCTCGACCGCCGAGTGAAAGTCATTTATTTTAGCTTGTTTTGTTCTAATCATATAATGTTCCGCCAACCATTGCACTGATACCCAATCATTCTTATATTGTTATTGACTGGTCTATTTTATATACCTACTCGTTCGAGTGTAGGAAGCTTTTCTATATGTAACTATGTAGTTTGTGAGTTTGATGCCCACGCTGTGAATATTTTAAGTTGCTGAGATAAATGAAAATGTTTCAGTAGAACTTTTATGTGCTTTAATTTGATTGACATCTTCGACAGTCCTTGTCCCAGAGATCTTACAATCGCCCGGAAACTCCACTAATCCCAGGAAAATACTAAATCATCTTGGAACCCACAAAGTATTAAGACTGTAGGTATAAATAAAGGAGTTTGATAAGGCAAGGCGTGTGTGTGTGTGTTGTGTGTGTGTGTTTGTGATGATTATTTCTGTTAATATTATTCTACATAATAATGCGTGTACATATCGCATGCTAGCGACTGTACGTTGTGTACAAAAATGAGGGAAATGTGATTAGGATCGCGAGGAAATCCGCGTTATAATTATGTGAGGAATTATTGTCAATTAGTACATTAAAGTCACTTGCTGATGCGTTTCTCAGCTAATTATACAGCATGTTGTGTTCTGCGTGTTTACTGGACTGAACAACTAATTGCTTGATGGATAGATAGCTCTTCTGAGTCGATCCGCAGGAAACTGAAGCTGTAATTTGTTTGTTGCTATGAATACTCGCCGCTTATCTGGTACTGAGCCGTAAATTCTTATCTAAAAGCATGTTTATGATAATTATTATGTCGTGAATAAGCTTTACCTAATGTAATGGCGACGAAGTACTACTTACTGTCTTTATAATCTTTTCATTTTCTTACCAATCCTTTTAACTCTCATCTTCATCAAAGGATGGTAGTTAGGCCTATTGGATACTTCACTGCATTGCTATTCACCATCTTACGTGCAGATAAAGTTGAGCTATGTTAAGAATCTTAAAGAAACGCACAACCACTCCTTAAGATTAAAAATATTCAAATTATTTTCTTATCTTTCGTTACATTACATTTCGTATTGCGTTTCGCTCGGTTTGCTAGCTGTTGCTTTTTTGTAAATAAAAAGAAGCTAGAAATCTTAAATAACTACTGTACAACATACAAATAGTAAATTGAACTTTCCTTTATACATTCACTGTACAGTTATGATAATGCAAAGTAAATGTTATATAACTGTACCGGTAGTGGTTGTCGCCGGTTATCAATGGCCACATGTGTTGTTATGTAACCACGTGGCTTCCGGACACTCACCTTTATAAACATTAGCCACACTAGTTTGACTATCTTATTAATATTATAAACGCGAAAGTTTGACAGTATGGATGTTTGTTATTCTTTCATGAATGAAAAATCAAAACTACTGAATGGATTTTAATTAAACTTTACAACAAAATTGCTTACATTATACATCAAAATAACACATAGGTTACTATTTATAAATATATTGTATTTATAAATGTAAGCTTCACGAAATACAAATCCTGCTAAGACGAAATCGAGGGCCACAGCTAGTTCATATATTATTATACTTATAATGCCTTATTTCGCAACAAATATATTATAATCCTTTATTGCCCGTGGACAACCTCGTAGTTCACCCAGGTGAGCCACGGGGATTTTTTTTTACCCGTAGTCCACCAGCATAGCCATATGCATATATTATTAGTTCTGAGCATTATTTTTCGTGTTAAACATTGGTTGTATGGTGAAGAGCTGATAATGTTTAATTATGCTACCTTGTCTCATTATGAGGATGTTGTAAAACCTCACTAACTATAAATTGTGTCGATGTTAAGATAATATTTCATTATAAACATTATTTTGTTAAGTAAGTATATTATTATATTATTTTCTCGGGCTCTGTCTAGGCCGTCCCTCTTGTGATTCCTGTTGCTTGGAGTACTTTGTTGATGTTAATACATTAATGAGATTTAGATATCTATATTCGTTCATTCGTTATCATTCGTTAGCATACACATAAATATGCAAATGACGAAAAAATAAACATATGGGATGGGTGGATAAGGAAAGCACAGGATGGACAAGATGGCAATATTTGTAGGAGGCCCATGTCCAGTATTGAACAGCCGTAGATTATAATGGTGTTGATGATATGCTGTGATTACTAGTAAAATATTGTAAACCTTTTTAATATTAAGTAATATTTATATTCTTTTAGTTAACTTGCATGCATGGTCAATACAATGTGATTGCACAAGCTGTAACTTTACTGCGTAAGGACACTCCTCACTTAGTACTCAATCAAGAATGAACCTTTGAAACCTTTCACCTTCTATATACATGGTGTTACTACAAGTACAATTGCGTACGCACATTATATAAATATTTGTGCGCGAAACTTTGGTGGGAGCCCTATGTCCCGTACCTACGTGATGTCTATTGACGACATTATCATTTAATGAACACCTACGCTCTCCCAAAAAAAATACTTATCCTATTTCTATACCTATTTCTTTACTACCATTAAGGTTTTCAATGTAAAGAGGTTTCCTCGGAAAATAGGAAAGAAATAGAGTTCGTTTAGATTTTTTTATAACTGATTCAAGGACAAAATAATCTACAGACTGACTGAGTCTTCAGTGTCCCACGTTCTATTTAATACAGTCACGACAAGGTGTTGTATGAATCGTTTCTCTGGGATAACTAAACGAGCCTCATTTACACTATTGTTCTTCAGGAGAGATGCGGGCTAAACACAAACGCTACGCTCTTTGGTTTACTGTGACTCTACATTAAAACCTAATGTTTTGTTCCCTATTGACATAAAGCAGGCACTTTCTTAATATCTATATATCTTTAACATCATCCTGTACATACACACGTGTTTACATAGTAAAATCTGCGCAATCTTGTCGAGATGTATGTGCGATGCGCGACCGAACGCAAACTTGCGTAACTACGAGCGGTCGACCTCAGGCTGCGCAACTACATTCACAACTTAACACTAAGATGTGTACACACCAAAGAGTAAAATAACTATTAGAAGTACACACATTCATCAAATATTCATGATCGTAAATCTAATCCTTATTTATGGTACATGCAAAACGTTGCATCCTCTGACGAAATCGAGTAAAGAAAGAAAAATAAACACAGTTACTGCTTTCACACATAATATACATAACATAACAACAGTACATTTTGGTCCTATTGCATGGATATTGTTATTATTAATGGACAACTTAATGGCTGAGTTTCAATACGTTACGTCCCTCCCTTGATGATATATTAGTTTTAGCCACGCTTATATAGAGTTACATTTCAAGTTTATTTAGAACTAGCTGTAAAACGCGACTTTGTCCGCGATTAAATTTGAAATGAAATAAAAGAAACTTGTATAGGTTCATGTAAAGTTTATTCATAATCATCATATCAGCCAATCGACGTCAACAGCTGTACATATGCCTTCTCCAAGTATTGTCACCTTGTGCGGTCATGTGCCTCCCTCATCCATCGGCTTCCAGCCGTCCACACCAGCGCTTTTCGGTACGCGGTCGCCATTCCAGAATCTTTTTGCCCAAACAGCTGTCGGTTCTCCGCGCTATGTGCCCTGCTTGTCGCTACTTTAACCGGTTATGTCGGTTACTTTGGTTCTCTTGCGAATCTCCTCATTTTTATTTCGATCACCCAGGGAAACTCCCAACATAGCTCTCTCCAATGCCCCTGAATGACCATGAGCCTTCTAAGTAGGCCCATAGGTCAGGCTACAACAGAGCTCTCTCCAATGCCCCTGAATGACCATGAGCCTTCTGAGTGATGTTATATAGCCTATAGCCTTCCTCGATCAATGGTCTATTCAAAACTGAAAACTAAATTCAATTCGAAGAAGTAGTTCCTGAGATTAGCGCGTTCAAACAAACAAACAAACTCTTCAACTTTATATAATAGTATAGATAAGAATAATTCTCTTCAGTAATTAATGAATTTGGCATATTATAACCATCCAGGCCAAACTGATGGGTTTATTTATTAAGAAGGGATCAAGACTAAATCATTTTTCTTTACTCCTTCAACAGACGGTAAAAATAGAAGATTGACAGATGTATATCTGATAAACACTGTACACACAGCTTTACAACACGTTTATACAAATTTGGTTATAAAACGCAACCATCTTAATTATCTAGACAGCGTTTAATGTTGTTTATATCGGATATAATTGGGCTGTTTCGACATTGTAATTTGATTTTATTTAACCGACAAGTCAATCTTGTTCTTATTGAACTTCGGACTTAATAAGTAGTGAGATGCACTTGTTTTGACTTTCAGCCCCTCTTGCTACGCTATCATGTTTGCAATATTCTATTGATATAAGGATTGCAGTTCACTATAGAATTCGTGTTATCCTCTGAGTCTTAGCTGCATATCAGTTCTCTATATCTATCTCGCTTACACTTACGGGTATTCTATTTTTACATAATATCTTCTATCTCTTTTTGGAGTACGCAGATGTTAAGGCGCGATCTATAGAAGAAAGTAGCTAATAAATAACTAAACTTAAAATTATTTTTACTTACTAGGTACTATTCTACGGGTATTAACACGTTATATATTATTTAGTTCATTTTTTCATTCATTCTCATTCGTTCGCTTGTTGAAGACAGACGTGTTTCTATTTAAATCGTTTTACTGCTTATCAATTCCAAGCCTTATACCTACGACATAAGACTTAAATTCGTTTTGCCGGAACGCCATCTAAACTTCGTGCCACTTTGCGTGTTCTATAGTACAAGCAAAACTATCAGATAAAATGCAACGTCCAACAAAATCTAGTCAACCGATAAGGATGTCATCGTATCCTGACCTGTCTATTGGATCTCATGATGATGACACTACTCAAAATGTCAATATGAGGAAACGTAAAAATCCAGATCAAGAAAACTTGACGGAACTAAAAGACGAACTTATGGAATCTTTTAAACAAATGATGAATGCCGAGATAAGTGAGATCAAGCAACAAAACAGCCAGATACTTGAATCAAATTCGCAAATATTGAAACTCTTGGAAGAAAATGCTGCTACCTACAAAGAGATCTCAAATAGGGTACTAATTATAGAAACCAAACAGGAAGCAGAAACTTTACGGATAAATGAACTTGAAAACCAATTAAACGAGCTACAAAAAGAGTTTATCAAAAATACTGTTGAGATTAGAAACGTACCACGGGAAGATAAAGAGGACGTGTGTCAGATAGTTAATAGCATATACTCAACTCTAAACATACCACCTATTGATGCTACGACAAATATATACAGAAGAGGCAAATTTAACGGTCCCATTATTGTCGAATGTCAAGACGTCACAAAAAAGGCAGTGATCCTAAATGCTGCAAAAAAATATAACTCTGAACATAAGGAGCACCCACTTAATTTGCATACTTTAGGAATTGGTGGAGAAACTACTCGAGTTTATATATCCGAAGCACTTACACCGATGGCAAGGAAGATTCTGGCTGCTGCACGGGAACTTGTGAAGAAAGGAACATTCAAATTTTGCTGGGCATCACGAGGAAACATTCTACTGCGTAAGAAGGAAGGCCAGCCTGCTATAGTTATTAAAACTTTTAATCAAATTAAAGATCTAGTTATGCAAGATATACAATGACTATATGCCGGTATTTATCTCAAGTTAAGGTATTTACTGATATTCTTTTTGGCATTTGTTTACTTAAGGTATTTTCTTTTTGATCAACTTATCTTAGATATTAGTACCACAAACCTTATTATTATATTATGTAATATAACTCTTAATCACTATATTCTTCCCATCGTATTATCATATTACTATTATTTTAAGTATCTTATATACTCATTAAACATTTATAAGGTTTTAATTACTATATATTTTAAAGTCAAGTCCGTTAGTAGCAAACAAAACTTTAGATATTTACACAACTATGCAAATATCAGAAACTTTGATCCTCAACCATACTTACTGTATTTTTATTATATCTCATTAATATTACCATGGAAAATAATCTACATGAGGTAGTCACTGACGTTGATAACAATATCAATGTTAGTGATTCTTTTTTGGTTGAGGACCCTGAAGTGTTTATGCAATACAAACTTAATACAGAACCATCCCTTAACATAATTGTACAGAATATTAGAAGTATTAATAGAAATTTGGAAGACTTTAAAGTTTTTATGGCTAGAACTAATATAAATTATGATATTATCATTTTAACCGAATGTTGGTTACAAAAATCAGATTTAATCCCAATTATAGAACAATATGATGCTTATTACACTATACAACATATTAACCAAAACAGTGGTGTAGTAATATATATTAAAAATCATTTGGAGAATATCAGGGTTTATGAACCAAATATTGTTGATGCTGACTGTCTAGTAATTGAAATAGATAAATACATTGCCTTTGTTAGTATGTATAGATCACCTTCTTTTACGTCGACATCTAATTTCCTTAATTCTTTGGATCAACTCTTGGACAACTTGAGGCGTTTTCCAAATATTTATCTTGTAGGGGATATTAATATTGATATTGGAATTCATAACGAAGACCCTAAGTCTGATGATTACCTAGACCTCCTTGCATCCCACTGTCTTTTGCCTAGCCATTTGCTTCCAACTCGTCTGAATAAATGCATTGATCATTGTTTTGTAAAGTCTAACACTAAAATTTTAACAATAATTTGTGATTCTTCAGTAACTGACCATAATAGCATGTACTTAAATATACCATTATCAAAACCACGCACTATAAATAGTAAACATAAGAACACATTACAAAAACTTAATTATGCAATGGTTAACAACCTAATTAACGAAACTGATTTCTCAATCATAACATCAACAATAGAACCTAATGAGGCAACTGACATGTTTATTGACATTATCTCTAAAATCATTAAAAAATGTACTCAAACCTATGCTGTACCAAATAGACAATCTACTCGTCAACAATGGATAACTCCTGGTTTGTTGCGCTGCATGAGGTTCAGAGACGTACTTCACAAAAGACACCTAAAATCACCTAATAATAAGGAACTGGCTATTACTTATAAACGTTATCGAAATCATTGCAATAACATTCTGCACAAATTGAAAAATGAATACGATAGACATGACTTATATGCTAATAAAAATGATATAAAAAAGACTTGGAACACTATAAAACGTGTATGCAATATAAACTTGTCAGAGAAATCTAAAATACCTAATGAATTGCTGAATATTAGATCAACGCCTCAAGAATCAGTGGACTATGCAAATGAGTATTTTGTCAATATGGGAGCTACACTATCAAATAATATCCTACAAAAATTAAATTTATCCGAAGACGACATAGTAAAAACATTTCGAACTGATTATACTCCAATGAACTCATTCATGTTGCTGGAAACAGATGAATTAGAGGTGCACAGAACTGTTATGTCTCTAAAAAATACTGCCTCAACAGGTTGCGATTGCATCTCATCATTATTTATCAAAAAATTCATACCTAATTTGATATCACCAATAACTCATATAATCAATTTGTGCTTGTCAGCGGGCAAATTTCCAAATATTCTAAAAGACTCGATTGTAGTGCCTATATTTAAATCAGGTGAAAAAAACAATATTACCAATTACCGTCCGATTTCTCTTTTACCAACATTGTCTAAAATACTTGAAAAAATTATAAACGTTAGACTAATTACATATTTAGAAAAAAATAACATCCTATCAACAAATCAATATGGTTTTAGGAAATCAAAATCAACCGTAGATGCTATAGAGGAATTAGTTACTTATGTTGCCGAGAAACTTGATAGTAAAAAAAAATGTATAGGTGTGTTTTTGGATTTGGCAAAAGCCTTCGATACTATCTCGATTCCCCTACTGTATCGCAAGCTGGAGACTATGGGCATTAGAGGTTTGCCTTTAGAATTATTCAAAGATTATCTTAGTAATAGGACACAAACGTTAAAAATTGGTGACGTTACAAGTTCTAAGCTAAAAATCAACTTTGGTGTGCCCCAAGGCTCAGTACTCGGGCCTACGTTATTTTTAATTTATGTAAATAACCTCTGCAGTAATGAAATACCTAATTCTAAAATAATCACTTTTGCTGATGATACTGTGGTTTTGTTTGAGGAGGCTACATGGACACAAGTTAAAACATCAGCTGAGAAGGGGCTCCGTAGCATAATAAATTGGCTTGACTATAATCTACTTACTTTGAATCTAAATAAAACAAAATATTTAACATTTAGCATAACAAATAAATATCAACCCCTTCCCAATTATATACTTAAAGCACATTGTTCAGCTTGTACATCCACAACCGAAGATTGCAATTGTTACATATTGTCCACAAGCAATAGCATTAAATATCTTGGTATTGATATAGATAAAAACTTGAACTGGCAAATACATATTAGTAACCTTAAATCTAGAATCCGCAAACTCATACCTATCTTTAAAAAAATAAGAAACCTACGAGACCACAAAACTAACAAGCTTGTTTACATAACCTTATGTCAATCCATAACTACGTACGGCATTAACGCTTGGGGTGGAGCTAGAAAAAGCTCCCTTATAAAAATAGAAAGAGCTCAGAGGTGTATCCTAAAGGTTATAAACTTTAAACATTTTAGATACCCAACCTTCAAACTCTATAAAGAATTCGAAGTCTTAAATGTCCGGCAGCTCTTCATCAAAACTATCATTTTGAGACAACACTCCTATCAAAACCCTATTATTAAATCTGCTAGACGAACATACGATGTCTATGAAGTTCCTTCATGTAGAACTACGTTTGCTCAGACTTTTTCATTCTTTCTTGCTCCGTTGCTTTACAATCGTATAAGCAAAGTTAAGCTCTTAAAAAATATGACTAAATTTGTTTGCAAAAAGATACTTGATGAGTTTCTGTGTATGCTAGACTATGAACGGACTGAAAAATTTATACAAATAATTAAGTAAATTATAAATTGTTATTCAATAAACATAATATCATTATATATTACATTATATTAAACATATATACATATATACTCTTACCTCATTATACTATAGTTTATCTTATGGTAATTACTTTATTTCCAATATTTATGTAATTTTATTTCGGTACAAATAATTCTCTTTTTTTTTTTTTTGTTTTTTTGTCTTTTTCTTTTTTCTAAACGTTAACATAATAATAAAGTACATACCTACATACTTACAGATTATACAAATATACCAATTACTACGTTAAAGTAAATAAAAGGAAAAACAAATTAATTGATTCTTAAAAAAAACCATACCTATACATAAAAAAAAAAAAAAAAAAAAAAAAAAAACATTTATTGTCTTACCTTTAAACATAAACTATCTTGATAGTCAAATTGTCAGGTTACTAGAATTATAATATTACAAACCTCACTTTGTCTGTAATGCTTAATTGTACTATGTGTTTACTACAAACTAGTTTAGTTGTGGCCGACTACCTTTTGTTCTATTGATATTGCTACTGCCAATAGAAAACTTTCTTTATGTTGATTGCTTTACAGTCGATATTTCTCCAGTGAGAATCATTATCTTGCCGTAACACAGTCTTTTGACTAGCACGGGAGGTAATGCTATTTTTTTCTGTATACCGCCACTAGTAAATATTACTGGTATTGTTAATTTTTATTGTATAAAACTAAAATCTGTTACATGTTTACTTTAAGGCTAACTTTTTGTTATTATTTTTTGTTAAGTAGCAGTTTTTATGTCGTGTATCACATTATGGAATGTAATACTTACTTGTTTTTTAAATAAATTTCATTTCATTTCATTTCATAGTAAATATTGTGTGTGATCTCCGGTCGAAACGTCGAGAGTCTCAAAGGTAAATTATTGTTAAATATTTACCAAATAATAACGTGTTAATTACTTATTACTTACTTACAACAGATTACTTATATTTTTTTTTAAATACCCGTAGAAATAATAATAAAATAAAATGAAACACGAAAGTTTTAAAGTTAGTAAACTCAAGAGTGGCATACAAGACTTAATAAAAAATTGGGCAATTGGAATAGAGCTATTTAAGATTGCATGTATCAGCCGCTTTATTTTTTACAATGGATCATGGATTAAAGTGGACTTATGTGTTTGATTTAAGTGTAAAAAGATCCATCAATGGATCTTTTCAATGGATCTTAGTGGACATAGGTAAAAATGTAAACTATGTAGTGTACTACTATAGAGCGACAAGCCCAAACTAAAGGATAAGGGTAAAATTAGTTTATAAAAAAATTATGATCAGTTGAGATCAGCAGGCTGACATAAGCACTTAGTTATTTCAAAGGTTAAAATTGTATCTTGTCAAGGTAAAGCTTATTTTGTGATTGAACTAATGTTTGCGATATTTGTTTACGGTATATCTGATGTCATAGTGACATTTACAAATTTAAAGATATCAAATTAAAAAGAGCGTTAACCAGCGCTTCTACATGTGCTTAGTCGTCAGCAAGGTTATCTCCATACAACCATTTCTTCTGTCATGAACTACATTCTTAAATAAGTTGTTTTACTGGGCGCGAAGTAAAATATATAAAAGAATCGACCTGAGATTTAAGAAATTGGCATTTAGCCAGATATTGTTCTATAAATCAATAGGCTGTTTCGGTAAAAACTCAATTATAATGTTTCTCTCCGGCATATTATTTCAAGTTCCCCTGCATGCCAGTTAGGTACCAGGTACCTATACACATACAATGATGTTCCCGTTACTCCATGTTAGTTCACAATAACCCCGCTAGGGGGCGTGTCCACAAGATTTATGTTCCCTTCTTCGTCTAGAACAACTAAGCCAGGCTTAGAGAGCAAACATTATAAAATGACAACATTCTCAACTAACACTATTATGTAAGGAATTTAAATTGAACATTAAAACATCGCGTGGGATATGATTTATGATACATAATTACATTATTATAATCTAAGCAACTAGATTATGTTGTGCTTCCTAGACTTTCTAGTTTATATTAACATAAAAAGATGATACTTTTTATCCTACTATCCTACTGATATTATAAATGCGAAAGTTTGTGAAGATGTATGGATGGATGTTTGTTACTCTTTCACGCAAAAACTACTGGAAGGTTTTGAGGAAATTTAAAATATATGTAGCTTAGGGTGTAGAATAACGTTTAAGCTATATCTATACACCGCGGGTGAAACCGCGAGCATCAGCTAGTGTTTAATAAAATTATAATTTTGATTAAATTTAATTTGATTTAACAAGTGCATTTGAGAAGAAGGACTGTGCTGAGGTCCGGTCGAAAGACAGATAGTGAGGTACTAAGTAAGTTATGCTAAGAAACAAAATGAGACAGAAGGATTTATGCATAAGTACCTTTCCAAAGGACCTTGGAAAGAAAAGGAAGGATGTAAAATATCGAAAGTGGTTAGGAAAAGGAGGTTTAGAAAGGTTTTGCCCCGTAAAGGAGGAACTAGTGTCAAGAGGAAAAATTACCATGTGTGACAGTTTGAATAAGACAGGTAAGTACTAATTTAAGTTAATGAACAACCATGCCGCGACTCCATCAGACCTTAACGCATTTATGTTGATGGAAAGTATGAGCTTTTTGAAACTACTTGGAGGCAAAACATTACTATAGAAGAACTTCTTTTTAATGATGGAAATGCCAGCTGATAACGACAGTCTTCCTCAACTAAACTGCAAAACTCAGGCAGATTACAAAGATTTAAAAAAGAAGATAACAAAAAAAATCCAACCAAAAAAGAATTGAACCTTTAACAAGGTCATTCCGTCTACGTTTGACCCACAACTAATTCGTCTCCATGACAAGGTATAAACAAAAGCTACATAAATTTCCATAAAACACTTTGGCACACACTTTCTTTTACGTATAAAGCACAAATATTCGGTCTCGTCTCGTGTGAACATTGCGCGGGACAAGGTCAAATATCTCGTATTCTATTACTTGTCTTCTAACGAGGTCACTCTCACACACAAACATACACGAAATAAACAATTAAGTATAAATATTATGCTAAATTTTATCTGTTTTTAAAATCGTTTATTTTTAAGTTATTTAAAAATTAGAAGCGTTTTAGGATATTACGGGTATAATTAGTACCGTACATAACGACTTGTTAAAATAATTAAACTTAGGATTTATACTCCCTTGGATTGACGAAAGATTTGGCTAAACGGGGTTTGTGCCAACCCATAATATAAGGTAGGGTTCAGGCCCGAAAAGTTCAGTAGTAGCAACACAGTGCTATGTACGTCTATTGCTGGACATAGAGCCCCCTATGAACACATAGGGTTGAAGTTGCTACTACTAGCTATTAGACTTATTTTCTCTTACGACATTAATTAAAGATAGGTACTCTTTAGAGTAATGAATATTATAAAGAAACTGACACTACTTAATGCTGAAAAGAGAACAAAGATCATAGGTTACCAAAATAGGTAAGTAACCAAAAGGTGCTTCATAACCAATTTCAAATACTCTATCAGGAATTTTGAAATTCCAAGATTTTTAATCTTTTTTCTTAACTCACCGAGTGTCTCATGGTCAAAACTTTCTGCAAGATCTTTCTCTCACTATTCTCAGAACGTGGGTGAAGTAAGTCCCATAGAGAAGGGTATCTAGGTGATTAAATAAGTTAAAGCAAAAACTAAAAGGAAAATGTTAGAGAAAAACCTGAACTAACCGGTCTATCACGCTTTCTTTGCGTTGGTATAAGTAGTAGTAGTAATTTCTCTTCTCTATGTAGAGGAAACTCGTTTGGAGGAGTAATACCATCGCGGGTTGTAATTATTAAAATAGTTTGTAGAAATTTGTTCAATTATAATATTATTACTAGATTTTATTTGATTGAACTAGATTTAGGGCGCTTTTATTTTTGTCTGAGTAAAATATTTAGAGTTTTTTAAATATGAACGAAATAATGCAATTATTACCGAAAATGTTACATAAAGTAGTTATAAAACCACATTGCTTGTACAACGATAAAAAAAAATTAAGCCATATTTTGCCGTTTATAGAAAAATAACTTAGTCTTGTAAAAGTACTCTGTACTTACAACATTAAAAATGCTCCCAACAATATCTTAACAATAATTATTTAGGTAGAACCCCAGAAATTATAAACATTAAAGATACTTATTTACCGTAAGCGCTGCGCTTAAACGCATCAGAATGTTTAGTAAGAGAGGTTAGTTCTAATCCAGTTCCCTCCCACGCGGCGCATTACTCGCGAACAATGAACATACCGACATAGTACACATGTATGTTTGTATACATTGTGTTACCTCACAATAGAACCTGTACCACCTGCGTCGTGTCTAGACCTCGGCGAGATACGCTATGCACATTATTACATTTTTGTAGCAGTAGGTAAATCTGAGAAGGATTATTTTTAATTAAAACACCGATTACAAGTAGAGCGTTGATACTAAGTAATTGTAAAATTTATAAGATTTTATTGATTTAAAATAAACACAAAAATATCAAATCGAAACGATGTTATGCTTAAATTTGTGGTAAATGCTGACTAAGGGAAAGTTTTCAGATTAAATTTCAAAAATAAAAGTTGACTTAAAACGTAAAAGTACGGTAATAAAGCTTTTCTTCGTCACTGGAGCAAGTCCGTCATTCCATATAACTATAATGTACGTACTGTTGTGATGAATAGGTACACCTTGAAAGCCCACACATAAATTCCTTGTTGCAGGAGGGATCTTAATTCAATTAAAATACTAAATATTGACAAACCTCAATTGTACAATTAGAGCCTTAAATACAGGAAATGTATGTGCCACTTTATTAGCATTTGCTTAGTTGGTATTGTTATGTGACCTCTACACATCGGGATATGTACCGAGCGAGACAGACCAAGGAGACTTGGTATCATATCAAAGACGACGCGACGTACATGTTTGTTTATAATAAGTCTATAATAATATAATGTTTTGCACTATTTAACAAAATTATCGTACTATGTCCATTTATCCGTGTGATGATATTTTTAGCCTAATTTGTTCTGAAGCTACACACATCAAAAAAGTCTAAGCAACATGCATGATATTACAAATTTACCATTTATATTAATTTATTTTACCATTTATTTTAATTATAACGTTGTATTTTATTTTTAAAATAATATTTTTAGGGTTCTATGATGTAAAAATAACAGCTGTTTTCTTTATAAGTTCTTTTAATAACAGAAATTAACAATATTAGAATATACAGGTACATAAGAAACTAAACTTTTTTTTTACAAATTGAAATTTCTTAAGAAAATGAATTTATTGTGAAAGAATAGGACAATTTAATACAAAGTATGGCCTCCTCTGCTATTCAGAACTTGTCGGCAACGATTATTTATTGAATTAATGAGACTGTTTATGTCATCTTGCGGTATTCGCTCCCAATGGAATTGTAGCAAATCCTTCAGCTGTTGGGTTGTTGTCACTCCGTCCAAGTCCTTCAAAACACGTCTCTGGAGCATGTCCCATGCGTGCTCGATGGGGTTGAGGTCTGGCGATTGTGCAGGCCAGGGCAATACCTGGATGTTCTCCGTTGCCAAGTATTCACTGGTTCGCCGAGCTGTATGTGAACGCGCATTGTCATGCATTAACGTAAAATCGGAGCCAAAGGTTTGTGCAAATGGATGGACATAAGGTCTGAGAATATCCTCAACGTAATTTTCAGCGTTCATGTTTCCATTTACAAAAACGAGCTCAGTTCGCCTGTTCTTCATAATACCCGCCCATACCATAACTGTTGAGCCGCTGTATGGATGAACTTCCTGAACGCACCTGAGTCTTTCAGTATTTCCGGGTCGACGGTACACTCGCACCCTTCTTGTATCAGGCCTAAACCCGAATCGCGACTCATCGGAAAACATAATTTTATCCCATTGTTCCTGGGTCCATGTTATGCGTTCTCTACACCATTCATTTCGACGAGCGCGATTCCCGTGACGTATCGGTGGGCACCTGATAGGGCGTCGAGCTCGTAGGCCGTACTCATGCAGTCGATTTCGCACAGTTTGGGGACTTACATCAACACCACTTGAATTTTGTAGCCTCAAACTTATCTCTCGAGCGGTTAACATCGGCTGGCGTCTTGCAGTCAGTTGTATGTACCGGTCTTGCCGAGTGGTTGTACTCCTTTTACGGCCTGGATGCTGTTCAGCGGGTTCCCCTGTATTATTGTAGCGCTGCCAAAGACGACAAATAACACTTCTATGAATACCAAAATGTCGAGATACCTGAGATTGATTACTTCCCGCTTGCAACATCCCTACAGCTCTTTGCATTTCATCTGCCGTCAAATGACGTCGCTCCATGACGTAAAGAATATCTAACAATTCAATTTTGTCGCCAACTGTATTTAAATGGTTGGTAAAATTATAAAATCAAGACTAAAACGTAGCAATTAACATGCACTCAAATTCAAACAAATTCGCAGTCATTTGAATTTTATGAAAAAAAACAAAACATAATCGAAATTTTTTTACCTATACACTTGAAGTTTACTTACCTATACACTTTGAGTGAGTAAATACTTAGAAATTAATTAATATAAATGGTAAATTTGTAATATCATGCATGTTGCTTAGACTTTTTTGATGTGTGTATATTAAGCGAGGTTGATGTTACAAACAGACAAAAAAAAAATACAACCGAATTGAGAACCTCCTCCTTTTTAAAGTCGGTTGAAAAGATTACCAACAAATATTATTTATATGAAATTTATGGATAAAAGTAAGTACCTACTGAAATGTATGCTTTAAACAAATACAGTAAGCACACAACCTTCACATTAAAAAGGCTTCGTTTGCTAAGATTAATGATCATCGGTAAATTGTGAAATTATTAGATAAAAACAAGATTTGATTAAGTTATATACGGTATAAACCTTGGCTAAATTAACGTGTTAGATGGGAAAGGGAAAAGTAACATGCAAAAGTCCTTGATGTTATTATGGACTGAGAAAACATGTTTCAGACCCATGACATTCTTATAGAGTTTTAAAAGCTAACTTATGCTAAGCGGAACGTATAATGCCTGAATGCGATCATGTTTTAAAACAAAAATACTCAGCCCCGTGTGCCCCCGTGTCAGTGCATTAGGTTTCGTAAAATGGATATGGATTTATTTTTCTATTAATTAATTAGTCCAGCTTAATATCATCTTCATTTCAGCCTTGGACGTCCACCGCTGGACATAAGCCTACTCCAAACATTTCCACCCTGCGCGGTCTTGCGCTCCCCTCAGCCATCGCCTTCCCGCCATCCGTCAATACAATCATTGTTAAGCAGGAACATTGGAGACAAACCCTTTACCAATCCGCTTGGCCAAGTTATTAACAAACAAAGAGAGATATAAATGTAGTAACTAGTTAGTAAAAGTGTTATTGGTAATATAATTTTTTACTCTTAGTTTGAGGTCGGCCACATTCCACCTCCTTGCGGTGAGATCATAGACAAACATTATCTAAACTATAAACAATAACAGGCGGACGATATTTATGTTAAGTGCCAGTTATATTGCGCTTTCAACTCTTTCTTACGATTTCTAATTGTATTTCTATATAAGTTTTTATTTGTTTCGTCCGATATTAATAAACAGCCAATAATATTAACTTCATACACGATAATCACTGGTTAGCAGATCGAAAAAGTTAAAATCTATGCCTCGGTTGTCTTTATTTACATATAACGAAATTTTATTTCAATTATTTCTTTACGAACCGATTTGCGAGCGAAAATCGGAATTTAGGAGAATAAAGCATTATTTAGTTTTTCATTAATCTTCGACGTAACTCAGACCCTTTCAATTTATAACAGCGAGTCTAACCCTTTTTCTAAATTACATATTTGACATATAACTAAGTCTAAGCATACATTATTATTATCTCTTGTCGTCCTGAAAACTTGGTGGAGCCCCACAATAAACTGACAGAATGAATACTTACCAGGATACAAGTTTAGTCTATGAAAGTAGATACTTTAGTGTTAGGTTAACATAAACAGTTTTACCTACAAATAATAAATTCAAGCTGTGTCCAGGTCAACCGCACGGATCTTGTGAAACTATGCTAGGTAGGTTTGGACACCGAACGTTGCTTGGATGCATTTACAATTATTTGCTCCACTTCGCAACTAATCTGTATATAAATAGTACCTGTCAGTTGTAATACTACTCTACTTACGTTTTTATATATCCTTTGATTTTGTTAAATTAGCAATATGTACGACTCGTAAACAAAATGTGATGTAATCTAAATAATTTGTATTGAACAAAATGTCCCCTTTTGTAAATAATAATAAATCTCTAAAAGCTCTCTAAAGCTTTAGGAAATTAACGTGACGATTGTAGTTTTGTAGAGGCATTACAACCGCATCTAACATTATGGAACAGCTGTGACTGAGTCCCGAAAAAATGTAAGCACTCTTTACCTACTAAAATTTTAATAAATACATAGTACCTAGTTTAGGTCCCTTTACAACTAAATGTAATGCCGATACTTTGTAGTTTTGCTCCGTTATAAATATAAATATCATTTACGTTATTTAAAATCTATAAAAATTCTATAATCTTTAGAAACTAAACTAGTAAACAAGACAAGAAACTATTTAGTTTTAGACATACCGTACACCTAGATTTCTCAGTAAGACGTTATCACACAAGTGTGAATACAAGGTGTTGACAACGTGTTCTGAATATTCAGCCACTAGCCTGACATCGCCCCACTGTGCCTGACAGAACAGTGACATGACACACATACTCTCATCTTTTGTTTGCCCTTCCTTCAACGCGCTAGAGGTCAAGAACGTGACAAATATGTATTATAAAGTATGTTTTCAATTATTCACACTTAAACAGCCGGACGAATTTGTATTAAATGTGGAGGAGAGCCAGCACCATAGTTACATAGGTACACAAACTACCAATAACCCTAAAACAAAATAAATTGGTGATCCCGTGGATGTTGCGATAAGCGACTTGCACGTGGGCGGAACTGTCAACAGCTAAAATGTAAACAAAATAACCTTTTCCTATTAATTTTGTGAACCGTTTCGTTGAAATATTCTGTGTACATCATCAATTAAAATACTTTAAACAAAGAGCCCATTAATTTCCCAGTGCAGTAACAGACCACGTTGAGTTACACTTCCCACACGAGCCTATGCAAACATATTTGATCTAATACCGAGGAACAGAGCTTTCTTTACTGAATGTCAATTCATCATCATCATAACAGCCCATTAATGTCCCACTGCAGAGACGGGCCTCCTCCAGTGACGGAGGGATATTTGGCCTACTAACACCACGCTGGCCAGACGGATTGGTATAGGGTTTTATTTTAAGTATTCCTTCTTTTTATTTCGTAAAGATAATATTGGCGGATAGTCCCTTAGTCGGTTTTTACGACACCCATGGGATGAGATGGGGTGGTGACATTTGTATTCTTACTCCGTCACCACACGGAGTTCTTTTATATTTGCGTACTTGCCTTAACTTCAAGTGGCTTCATAAAACCAACCTCCCGTAGTGTCATACAGAGCGGATTATAGGATTAGGAAAGATGCCGTATCGTCTACCTGTGCTTAAATTTATGATAAATATGAATAATTGTATTCTTACTCCGTCACCACACGGAAAATAATGTCAATTAATTAAATAATAATTGTTTAAATAAGACAAGAACAAGTCTTAAATTCTGTATTTTATATCTCTGGTCAATCGTTTGTTTGAGGAAGAAACATTAAAATTTGTTAGCGCATCCGTATGATATAATTATATGGTAACATTTGTCGGTAAATGGAATTATAGTTCGAATGCAAGTTTCACTTAAACGTTTAGAAGGGCCCTTCTCTAATATTGTATACTTAATTACTCGTGACCTCTTCGTTTCTAATTGAATACATATCTACTTCCAATGAATTATTTATCAATAAGAGAAAGAGAGGTCAAAGGTTACTATTCTCGTGCGCAGAGAGCTTTATGAACTCGAATTGAATTAAATTAGACGCTTTGATTGTTTTGCTTTTTGTTTCCTTGAGGTATCTTTGTCTTTGCATCTTTGCTTGGAGTCAATTTATTTAATTGTTTTCTGAAGCCTAATGTAACCACACTAGTGTTAGTTACTGCCTGATGTTTGTTGGTAGAGTCCACCTATGCTTACAAAATTAGATCAAAACTGAAGCCTTGTTCAAACTTTTGCCCCTATAGAAGTAATAACATTAGGGGATAAATATATCCCAAGTGTATCTAGGGTAATTCTTAGAAGGCTTATATGGTGCATGATAATTGGAGAGAACAATGTGTTCCTTAGATGTCATGATTCAGGGTTTCTCCAGGATAAAAATAAATACTTACACAGCTTTTTATATTATAAGAACAACAAATGCAATAAGTCATAAATAACTATTAACATAACTCATCATTTGTCTGACAATACCCAATATATTATAAAAGTTCGTGACGAGACTGTTACACGCCAAGGTCGTGGGAATATGCTCTAAACATTATATTTAATATAACACGTAATATTTGTAACTACAAATTGATCATACATTGTTTCAATATGTTTAAAATGTTAAATTATGACATTGAAGTATTAGGCAATAGTAAAACATTATAGGTCAACCACCTCTCTGAAGTAACCATTCATAATGTAGTACCTAATCAACTATAGTAGCTAAATGTAAGATTTAACTAGAAACAAAATTAATGAGGCTTTTTGGAGCAGCAGAGAAACGAAAATTCACATGCAAGATATAATTATACATCTTAGTGTGTTGTTGGAGTAGCCGTAGTAGTAACTATGAACATCACCAGTTCACCTTACCATTTTCTTCCCGATCTTGTCACAGCTTAAAGTTGATGTCAAATAATACTGAAAGAGAGAGCTTCCTTTTGGCCACACATTAAACAACTCCCTATACAAACGCGTTGACAAGGCTACCCATAGGATTCAGTGTGGTCTAATGTAACATTTGTAATTTCCAGCTGGGTCGCGTGCCGACAGCGTGCGTGGTGATGCCGCCGCGCTACGCGACGTTGCCGCTGCAGCCCGCGTACGCCGCGCCCTCACACGCGCCCATCTACTACCCTGTACATGATGCTGTGAGTAACACGTTACATACCTTCATATTAGTATTATTCAATAATTCTTCGGTGAGGCTCAGGCGCAAAACGTCTCTTTTCTCAAAATGTCACCTGTCGTAAAACGTCTCTTTCGCAGAATGTCTCTTTCGCAAAACAGATGGCTACAGATAGCCTTCGGTGACAATCACGTGACTTACAGTGTAGAGTTCATCAACTGATCATAATGTAATGACTTGGCAGTGCGCTGCTGCTTTTGATTGTTTATTTTGAATTCGCGATTAGACTCGCTACTAATGCACGTGTTTTTTCTGAAGATTCTGTATCCTTTAACAAGGTGCTAAGGCTTCTATACCCTACACAATCAGGTGGACCACCACATTATATTATTGTGCAGGACTTAGGCTCTCATAACATTCACGACTCTACCTTTTTTTTATCATCAGCAAAGTCTGATAACCTAATTTCTACAAATCTTATTTTACTCTTGACTTAACCCTTTTCCTGTCTCGTGTATCATATATGATTCATTCACCTGTTAAGTGAAAAGTCATAACTCTAAAACTGTATGTATGTATTGCTTAGCGTCTACGTCGTCGTCGTTCGCCGCGAGCGACAACGGAACGTCGTCGTCGTGAACCCCGCGAGCGAGACTCCCAGCTCGCTCGCTCGCTCGAACGTATCCACCGCAAGCGGAGGGCGGACCGTGATCACCTCTCCGATGCTGAACTTAAGAGGACATACACTGGACTTGACAGGTAACATTAACATTCTTTATGACAAACCACCAAAGATACCTCACAAACCAAATATTTGTTATGTCAAACCCTCTACAGTGGACAGACAATCTGCTTGAGGCGCCGCAAAATCAATAACACAAGAACAGGATGGCGTATAGTAGAAATATTTAGAGGAAGACTATGTGCAACATAGTCGTCGTCAATATAGGACATCCATTGATGATGATGGTGATACATGTGGCGTTTTAGCCCTTTCACAGTGCCGCCAGCAGACACAATAGTAAAACAAGGCGCGTGTACCATATACGGTACACTGCACTGGGAACGTGTTAAGTTATTAACAGTAACAGTGAAGCCTACATATAAATACAATACAGATAATACGATAAACAAAGATAATAAAGTCCCACAGTGATAAGAGTAAAATAATCTAGACTCAGTTAATAGGTCCTGCGAGAGTAACAACAATAGTATCTAGCTGTTAAGATTATTAACTGAACTGTGAGCCGTGAGCTTTAGTAATGAAAAATTTCCTTTGTTACATTGTAGAACGCATTCTTATATGAAAATAAACAACTCAAGTTGATCTTATATACGTTGTAGGTAATGCGTCTTGTGAGAATCAATCCGTTAGCTGCATCTAAGTTAAACCTTTTTTAAATCATATTTCAAGAAATGTAAAATAAAAATCTGTTTTGTTAAATATCTAGAATATGTAAACCTTAACATAAACAAAGTAAGTTTGCATCTAGAGAACGAATCGATTTGAAAAAGGTTTTTAAAAAAATTGAAGCTAAATGCCGTATTCTAATCTGCGTCTTTTCTATGTTAGCGCTGTAGATGAATTAGACTGCTAGCCTACCTGAGCTAGTAAGATTTTTAAACGTCTCCTACTCTTCTCAATTTTTAACCAACTTCAAAACGAGGAAATCCTTCCCATTTCAGTATTATTTTTAATCTTTATTACCGCAAAACTCAGTCATTTCTTGATCATGTCTATATCATCATCATTATCATAACAGCTTATTAACGTCCCACTGCAAGGACGGGCCTCCTACAATGACGGAGGGATACTTGGCCTACTAATACCACGCTGGCCAGACGATTGGAGATTGGTGTAGGGTTTAATTTTAAGTTTTCCTTCTTTTTATTACGTAAAGATAATATTCACGGATAGCCCCTTAGTCGGTTTTTACACCCATGGGATGAGATGGGGTGGTGACACACTGTATTCTTGTCACACATGTCTATATAAAAGACTAATAACTTGGTGTACTTATTGCAGAGCATACGCGGAGCAGTTCATAGCGGTGTGTGACGAGAGCCGGACGGCGGCGGAGCAGCACGACTCGCTCGCCTCCACCTCCGCCACCAGCGACACCACCCACTCACACCGCGACATACCCTAGCACACATACACTACGACAACACTCCGCCGATTATTTACTACAACATCGTGGTTAGCTAGTTGTTAAGTTAACATCCAAATGTACATGTCATTGTAGATTCAATTAGTCAGATAAACATGTACAATACCTACGTTTACGTACATGTTTGGCCCTTTTATTAATTCATAATTACAAGCCACTAAACGTCCCATTTCTGGGTATGGCCTTCTCGTCAAGCAAATGGAATATTCAACCCAAAAACAAGGGTACATTATAACCACCATATCTTAGGACTAGCCTAATCAAAACCAAACACTATTTTTACAGACAATTTCGAGAAATAGGCTTCCGAACATTTTGTTTGCATAAACAATATTTTTCTATTTGATTTTCGTTTTAAATGTCGCACTATCACAGATAATATAGACATTGTATTGTACCCAAAACTCAGTTGTTAGTAGATAAGTAAATAGCTGGTTAAGTTATTGAAGTTATGTACTTAAGTATTGTGTCACTATAGGGAAAAGCAGTTATTAAATATGAGTATTTCGATTCTTACTTAATAACTCGTTTATTAGCGAACTAACTTAGCATAGTATACCAAACTTAATGGTGACTTTGTATACAATAATGTAAATATTCGTACTAACTATAAGTGTACATCTTAAATCTAACATTAGTTTTACGTTTCATACTAACACAAACTTATTATCTGAAGAGGAGTTGACTGTAAGCTCTCCTTGAACCACATCGACTAACACTTGACATTCTCATGTCTCATGACGTGGTTCTGTCAATTTTTGAAGAAAAGTCTCAAATTAGCCGTGCGATCGTTTGTATCCTACGCACCTATTTCCTCAGCGGATCAGTTAAACATTTAGCTATACATATTTACTAACACAACTAACAACAATTTGTAAACAAATGTAAGTATCGTCAAATATCTGTGTTATATTCTATTTTGTAAGTCTTATGCACTTGTGTACATTTACAATAAGTGCACATGTTTAAATATGTTTCAATTTATAAAAAAATATGATTTTGTTCATGGAAAATAGATTTGGTTTTATTAAAAGGGGTGTCTCATCTTAAAGTGTAAATGATTAAATAAAATAACTGTTAAATATCCTTTATGTATTGCACTGTAGAGTTTAGTGATAGATGTTATTTTCGAATATAATGTTTGTAAATAATGTAGTAGTCCTATGTACCTAAACGGTGCCAAATTACAATACATACGATATTGGTGTATGAAACATCAAAATTTTGCTCAATTTATATTCACTGTAACGTTATAAAACATTATAGCAACTTATATTTTTTAATTTAAGATTGTAAGTAGGTATAGTAAATCTAGGAAACGTTACATTTACTCTAATTTACATTATTGTTTCTTTAAATTATTTGCTATTTTTTTACTTATTTTAATTTATAGTAGCATTCCCTTGGCATTCTCATATTATCTCTTAAATACAACCTATGTCTTACGTTCCAAACTTCACAAATGTCACATTTGGCACTCTGGTAACCAATGAAGCAATGCTAAATGTCAATCATAGACAATAGAGTAGTTGCTGAGAGTATACTGAAGGGTTAACAAATATTTTACAAGATTAAGGTAATCTCGTAAAATATAGCTAAATATAATCGCAGATATAACTAAACAATGTCACAGTCGGATTTATTGTGGGGTGAACAGTGGTCAATATTATTTCTGGATGAGGATCCAATAAAATCTCTCTTGCTAAATGTTTCGTCAACTAGAACAGTTTAATGGATTCTTTGAGAAAATATAAGATATTGTAGGAACTTGTTGTGTAAAGTACTTTTAATTATTTTCTATATTTGTAATTTATAGACTGTATAATGTAATAAAATTGTAAATAAACTCTAGTATTCCTAAGTATTGTATTATATCGACACACGTGTGGTGTTGTGCACTCACACTGTGTGTCGGGTTATTTATTATGGACACAGTGCTTAGATGTTGCGAACAATAAATATATTTTTATACAAATATTATTTTATTATGTACTAACATTGTATCTTGTCCGTGTGGTGACGATTTAATTTAAATGTCACCATTCTTTCTTGTAGTATAGGTCGTTACCTAATAAATGTGACTAAAAGATATTCAATACTGGAAAACTAAAAACAAACACATTAAGAATAGGTAGGCCTGGTTAGTAGTGTTAGGAGGCAAGGTTTCTATTCCATCACACAAGAATTTAGGGAAAGAACTGCTAATAGATGAAAACCTATCAGTCATATCATTTCTTTTAACACTAAAATTAAAATAAAAGTAAATAAATTATTGAAGTAAATATATATTTACACCATCATCATCTACAAGATAGTTCACCTACGTACAAGATGATTAAAACTCATTGTCACTGAGCGCGGAGGCTCTGCCGGGCGCCGCACTGGGGCGCGCGCTGCCGAGGCGCAGCTCGCTCTCTGACGAACTGTCCAGAGAGTCTCCCGCCGACCCGCTCTCTACACCTGACAGAAACAATACATTAGTTTATGTAATACATACATACTTAGTCTAGCCATAAATATAGTTACAATAAAAAAACAAATTGCCTTTTGAATTTGGAATCTGTCACTTTCAAATAAATACGCCATGATTGGCTGAAAGATAAATAAACACGATAGATTTGTAGTTAACCTACCTCAGCTGGCAAGGCAAAATGGCGGAAAAATGCACACCTGGCCAGGCTATTTGACACTGAGAAAAAAGGCGAGGCGGTTCCGATCTCTTTACGTTTTGATATGTGAGCCTTACTCAATAAAGCGGGATGATGAAGAGAACCGAATTACTTACACAAAATTATGTAGTAGGTGTGAAGAAAAAGATTAAATATAGTATGTTAAATGTATCTAAGGGAATGTCGTACGACTTACGGCACATAAGTATACCGTTATCTATTACATAAAACCGCACTTATTATTCCTATACTTTAATTATTTTGTATATTATAGTACCTTCGATAAGATCAGCAAACTCGTCGTCATCAGCGGTGGCGAGCGTGCGCGTGGCGGGGCGAGGTCGCGCGCGGGACCAGCGGGACTGCACCTCCGTACCTCCTGGACAAATTATTACAACATTATTTTTTTATTTCCCCATACATTAGAATTATTTAAATTGTGGCTAATAATAAGGCTCCCCATACATTAGCCGTGTGACAAATATTTTCAGAGACCATGGATAGCGGTCGAAGTAGTGTTGACGCCTTCGTTGAAAAAATATATGCAAAATAAAAATAAATACATGTAGATTATAATCATCATCACATCAGCCAGTACGATTGGCTGAAAGATAAATAAACACGATAGATTTGTAGTTAACCTACCTCAGCTGGCAAGGCAAAATGGCGGAAAAATGCACACCTGGCCAGGCTATTTGACACTGAGAAAAAAGGCGAGGAAAAATAAATACATGTAGATTATAATCATCATCACATCAGCTAGTACCTACGTTTACAGCTTAGATCCATAATAATATTTTATTTACTTTTTGCTGTTTTGCATCTTCCTCTCTCTTGTTTTCCAACGGAAACGAGAAACCGATAGCAAAAACTGTTTAGCTGTGCCAATAAACTCATCTCACTATCAACACAAAGTAAACTAACCATATATCTGTCTGTCAGAGAAGTCGGAGTCAGAATGCGAGTCGTCTTCGTCCCTGATCTCGTCGAGGGAGTCCTTCGCCGCCATGCTGCCGAATGCGCGGCGAGCTTCGGTCCCTCCAGTACCTGACACATAGGTACACTATCTTACACACTGTACCATTTAAAAATAAGGACATCTGCAGCTTCCGAAATGGGCTCCTCCATTATTATGATATTTCATCATATCAGCCCATTTAATGTCCCACTGCAGGGGCGGGCCTCCTCCCGTAACAGCGTGATACTTGGCCTACTAATACCACGCTGGCCAGACGGATTGGTAAAGGTTTAATTTCAAGTTTTCCTTCTTTTTACTTCGTAAAGATAATATTTACGGTTAGTCCCTTAGTCGGTTTTTACGACACGACCAATGGGATGAGATGGGGTGGTGACATATTGTATTCTTACTCTGTCACCACACGGACAATGATATTTATTTATTACTATGATATTTATTTATTAGGAATAGAGGCCTACTAATACCGCGCTGGCCAGACGAGGTAGCGTTTTGTCAAGTTCTCATTCAGAGATACACTGCTAGCTGATAACAAACGATATGTGGCTGGTGTACACGCGATTTCCAATTCCAGAAGAAAAGAATTAGAAGAAGATAATAAAATTGTTTATTTGATCTACCTACAAGTCATTTTCTTGACACTAGAGTTTATTGTGTACTTTGAGTTGATGACTATAAAACATCACCGCAACACTTTTAAAGTGGAAGATATCATTTCAAAAGAAAAGTATGCTTTCCTCGATTCCGTTAACAAAATTTAAGAATATTCTGTAACTTGTAAATAAAGCAATAGGTACATCACCAGCAGTTTTGATCCTCAGCCGTGTCTTCGGTCTGGTGGCAGGTCTCGGCTGCTTCACCTCGCTCAGCTCCTTACCATCGTCACTTGAGTCCAGTTCTTCTTACATACAAATGTAATACAATTTATTATTACACCATTTTTTTAAAATTTCATATTCATATTCATTTAATCCTTTGCAAACATAGGTAAGTAAACATTGGTGATTAAGGTATAATAAGTCCTCCATGTTTTGCCATTACATGGGCATGAAAAAATTGCTTATAAACTAATTACTTTAAAACATATGTACAAAATCATGCACAAAGGCGGACTTATTCCAAAGGCATTTTCTACCAGTCCATATACCTACATAAATAGTATTATATTCCGCTTACACATCCTTGATTCATCCATCAAAAAACTTAATACATCGAAGTGCCTATTGTTATAGAAGGAAACATTCACAACAAATATTACGCCGTGGTAAGCAGAGTACTGTCGTGGAAAATGTATGTATATTGTCAGTTTATTTTCATCATATTTGTTAATCGCGGCCAATAAAGTACACTTCCCTATTTATCTGATTTAATTTGTTGCTAGTTTCATGTCGTTTTAGCTGCTTTCAGAGGTACAAATCGCATTTTTAGTAAGTTTGCAAGATCACATTATAAATCCTGGTTTATAGAAGTAGGTAGCAGTTATGGAAAAGCGGGACTGCTCCTAGTTTAAAAAAAAATCAAAAAGGGTAGTTATAAAACAACATACCAGAGTCGCTCAGTTTCCCAAGTACATCTTCAGCCTCGTATTTATGTATGAGCTGCATTATCGCGGCCTGTTGCTCCTCAGCTGCCTGCAAATCATATTATAACAAATAAAAAAAATATTTTGTACAAAATAATAAAATCTTCAAACTTCTCAAGTTCTTTCGACTGACGACCTCCGTGGCGTAGTCGGTATACTACATGGCTGCTACGCAGAGGTCTCGGGTTCGATTCCCGCTCAATGCAAATCTTTGTGTGCATGAACATGATCGTTTGCATTGGTCTGAGTGTTTTCTATGTATAATATTATGTACATATGTATTTACAAAAAAAAAGTATTTAAGTATGTTTATCCGTTGTCTAGTACCCATAGTACAAGCTTTGCTTAGTTTGAGACTAGGTGGCCATGTGTGAAAGTGTGAGGATTATATTTTAACTTTTTGTGTGGGTTAAGAATATACGATATCACCTCCAACTCATCCTGTTGGAGTTGTAAACGTTGACTAAAGTCAATTTTGCAGATATCATCTCTACGAAAACAAATGAAGCAAAAAGTTTTGTTCATCCTTCATCTTCCAGTCGCCTCCAGAACCTAAGCCAAACAAACGGCCGACGATCCTGCGCTACAGACCTGCCCACTGCCATTTAAGGCAGGCAAATCCTAAATGTCTAACTTTGGTTCTCCTACATACATTTCTATAAGTACTAACTAATATTAGGTACTAACTAATATTAATTTCAGTATAATGTTACCTCAGCTTGAGCGCTCTCGAGTACGCTGAGCTGATGTTTGAGCGCCTCCACACATCTGTACCGCAGCACGTACTGGTCCCACAACTGTTCTATCTCACTCTCTAGAGCTGTCAACTCTCCTTGGTATGCAGGCCTGAAATTATATACTTACATATTAGGTTGGGGAAAAAGTCTTTTCGTATTTTTGTATGAAAAGTCAAGACATTTTTTTCAAAGTTTATTTACATTTATTTACAATATATGTACCGTTTTGTTGAACAACTTTCTGCCATTTTGTGGGCAGAGACATTATCCCGTTACTGTAGAAACTTTGGGACTTCTGATCAAAAAAACGGGACAAATAGTTTTGGCAGTCCTCTCTTGAGGTCAACCTTACAGAACCTAAAGAATTCTGAAGAGACCGAAACAGGTGAAAATCTGAAGGCGCAAGGTCAGGGCTATATGGTGGATGCACTAGGACCTCCCAGTCGAACTCTCTTAATTTTTGCTGAGTGGCTAAAGATGTGTGTGGTCTAGCGTTATCGTGATGAAAGACCACACCCTTCCTGTTGATCAATTCCGGCCGTTTTCTCTCGACTGCTTCCTTTAATCTCATCAGTTTCTGGCAGTAAAGATCAGAATCGATGGTTTTGCCGGGCGGTAAAAGCTCATAATGAACAATGCCCTTCCAATCCCACCATACACACAGCATCACCTTATTTCGTGTTAGGCCAGGTTTGGCCACAGTCTGTGAAGCCTGGCCAACTTTCGACCACGACCTTTTTCGCACGTTCTTGTCGTACGTGATCCACTTTTCATCGCCAGTTATCAATCTCTTCAAAAACGGCTCGGTTTCATTACGTCTCAATAATGAATCGCAAATGAGTACACGGTTCATTAAGTTTCTTTGAGTGAGCTCGTGTGGCACCCAAATATCGAGCTTTTTTGTATAACCAGCTTTCTTCAAATGGGTCAAAACTGTTTTGTGGTCAATTCCCAGTTCTTCAGCTACATCGTAACTACTAATATGCCGATCTTGCTCCACTCTTTCAAAAATGGCGTCCATTTTATTCGTAACAGGGCGACCAGAGCGAGGTGCATCTTTAACATCAAAATTTCCGGACTGAAAACGTTTGAACCAAATTTGTGCTACTCTTACTGACACTGCGTCAGGTCCATAAACATCACAAATTTTTTTCACTGCTTGAGTTGCATTTTTGCCTTTTTTATAATAAAATTTTAAAATGTATCGAATTTCTTCATTAGATTCACTCATTTTTACGGAGAGAAAAACAAATGAAAAATAGCGGGAAACAACTTTTTTTTATTTTTTTCTTTTCTTTATAATGTAACCTTTTTAATGTTACCAAAACCAGCCAGACACAAGTAGTACAGTCAAAGAAATTTTATACCTAATAAGTTTATACCTACGTTATGCGAAAAGACTTTTTCCCCGACCTATTAGATACACTTGATTACAATACAACACTGAAACATGCTCAAAATATAAAGACAAACGTTTAAAAAAAATAATTGTATCTTGGTTAGAGAGGAAAGGATTTATTCAATATCGAATATTAAAAGAGAAATTTAGAAAGAGTTTGTTGCGTTCCCACCACTATAATTCTTAATAAACCAAGGAGTGGTGACAAAACCATTCCGGCTTTTCAATATACGTACGAGATAAAAGTAACAAAATACAAGCAGCATGTCTGGGCAATGCGTTAATCCCACCTACTTTCTCACAACTTCGACACCTGTAAGCCAGGATCAACAGCTTCACTAGAGGGCTAACGACGCCATAGTTCAAATAGGTTTAGGTTGGCTGCCAGAGTATTAATCCTTCTTGCAATAACTCCGCTCTTAACATTCTTTTTTTTTAAAGAGTTTTAAGTAAGTATCCCACTTAACCAAGGCAGTAAAATTACCTTCCTCATCACAATGATATGCTTCATCATAACATCGGTTCTTAATCCTAAGAAAGATGTTATAATAAAGCACCACCTACTTAATTTTCTGCACAGTATGTAGTCTCTTCTCAGCACGAAGCAGTTCTGCCTTCTTCCTCTCCAGCTTAGCGTCGAGAGCGGCCTCGCTGGCGGCCACGTTGTCGATCTGCTCCCTGCCCAGAGCCACCTTGTCGGTGACGCTGTCCACCGCGCGCCGCAGGCAGGCTTCCATCGCTGACATGTCTAAAGGGCGGGCCAGGGCTTGCTCGCGTTGTTCCTTAAAGTAATGTGGCATAGAGATACAATACCATCGCAGGTTACAATTACTTATTAAACCATGCGCTGCAGGAACGGGAGTCTTGGCCTATTTATACCACTCTCGCTAGTAGAATTAGTATAAGGTTTTAATGCAAGTAAAGTTTTATTTGATTTATTTGTCGTACGTACTCCGTCAATACGTAGAGAACTCAGTATTAAACCAAATTAAACCTTTCATACTGAAAAACCGAGTATAAACTTACGTGACTTTTAATTAGGGGAAATAGCGGAAAACAGAATGAACACAAACCAATGAGAACTACTGTAAATTCTTTTCCATCAATTAAAACTTTAGATTTATCTATATGTACCTACTTAAGGTAATATTTACTTACTTTATTATCTGGCTCTTTAGCGAGTAGATCGTAGAGGAAAGCGCCTTGAGCTGTTATGTCAGTAGCAAGGGCACGAGCTTGTTTGATTTCACCCAACTGTAAGAGCAATGGACA